>PVLA01000911.1:0-432879 GCA_004027455.1 Hydrochoerus hydrochaeris | reverse complement strand
GCAATAAAAGGAGTCTGAAGAGGAAAATTTATAGCTCTGAATACCAATATCAGAAAAACACCGTGAGACAAAATAAATAATATAATGCTGCACCTCAAGTTCCTAGGAAGATTCCTAAGAAGAATCCAAATACAAAACTAGAACAATGGTACCTCACTTCACAAACAGCTTTTTCCATATTGTTGTCACAAACCGAGCTAGGCGAGAACAAAATCAAATTTCCCCATAAGGTCAACATTGAACCTATCCATTGAATTTGATTTGGTTCTTGTCCTACTTGATTTGTGGCCAGAATCATGGAAAGAATCAAGTTCATGAACTAAGGTACCACTGTACAAGAAAGCAAAATTATAAAGATCAGAGCAGAAATTAATGAAATGGAGACTAAAACAAAATGCTTGAAATGCTGATACTTTGAAGGAGCAAACAAGATAGAAAAACCCTTATCCAATTGTATCTGTCAGTGTTTTACTAGAGAAACAGAAAAAACACAAGATCTACAAACGTATAAGGACTCACCAGGTCAGCTTACAATGGTCACCCACAGAGCTGGATAAGGGGGAGTGCAGAGCGCATCTGCACACTGGAGACTCACGGTTCACTATAAGGTTTGAGTTCAGTGCAGCGTCTGTGGGAGTCCGTATCAGAAGGCTGATGGGTCTAGCCAGAAGCGGAAGAGTCTGAGAGTCTACAGCAGAAGCCAAAGAATCTGCGCTGGAAGCCAGGAGATGACATCCAAACTGAAGGCAAAGGCTAACTGATCCAAAAGTTGTGGGTTATTGCTAAACTGAAGGCAAAGGCTGAAGGTCCTCTGAAGAACAGAAGCAAGCCCATCCCTCCTCATTTCCCTTTTACACCCTTTTATACCATCTAAGTGACAAACCACCCTAGGATGCAGAAGACTCACTGTGGAGTGAGTGTTCTACACCCTAGAAATAGAATTGCTGAGTTGATTTAGTTAAGTTTCTAAACTTCTCAAGTTGACACAGTCAATCAACCATTCTACCAGTCCTGACAAAAAAGGACTAAAAAGATCCAAATCAATGCAATTAAAAGTGAAAATAGTGTAATCACAGCAGATAGTGCCAAAGGTGAGATTATTAACAACTACTTCATAAATCTATACACCAATAAATTGAAAAATTCAGAAGAAATGGAGAGTTCCCACATACACATATACTACCAAAGCTGAACAAATAAGATATAGAAACTCTGAGTAATCTAATAGTAGGCAATGAAATGAATGTAGCAGTTTTTAAAAAGTAAATAAACCTAACAATTACAAAAATCTCAGGTCTTGATTGACTTCTTGTAGAGCAGTTCCTTTAGAAATGGTTCACCAATCAAGTGTATTCCAGGTCTTTCTTGCCACAAACAAAGAATTAGATAAGCCAAAAACAGTGCCAAAAATGAGGAGTGAATAGGTGTGAAAGAAACCATCTCTGTGGGTGAACTGGGTAAAATCTGAGAAAAAGAAGGTAAAAGTGAGAATAAAAGTACATGCTGCATCTGGGAAACATGGCACTGAATATCATGGACTGCCATGACAGTAAGCTCCCTATAGCATCCAATGTGTATGCTGTCCATATTTCATGGGGACCTGGCAGAAGTTTCACATACCAGGTCCTGAGAATTATTTGACATTGTCCTGGGATCTTATAACTGACAAGTCCTGCTCATTTCTCCAGGCATTTTACTACACCTTGTTTCCTATATCAGATTCACTGCCAAAAACCTGCAATAATGTCAGGTAAGATCTAATGTCAATACTCCTCAAATACTTTAATTAAATTGAAAGGTAGTAAGTATTCCCAAAGTCATTCCTGGAAGCTAACATTACTCTGATACCAAAAACAAAGATACAACCAAAAAAAAAAAAAAGCATAGGCAAATCTTTTTAATGAACATATATGCAAAAACCAGCAATAAGATATTGGCAAGCAGAATGCAACAAGTCATTGTAAAATATTCATACATTTTCAAAAAATAGGCCTCATTCCATGTGTGCAAGGATGGTTCAACATACACAAATCAGTAAATGTAATCTATCATATGAATGGAACCAAAGACAAAAATCACATGATCAGAGGCCGAAAAAGAACCTTTAACAAAATTGAATGTTCATTTAAGATTAAAAAAAAAACCCTCAGATCCAGGAGCAGCCATGCTCATGAGCTGGGAAGAGAACCAAGATGTCAGCCCATCCTTTCCATGAACCAGGTAGCACATGGGCTGGGAAACACTCCAGCCCACTCCACCTTATCCCCATAGGCAACTGCCTGATTCAGAGGAACACAGGCTGGGATAAAAGCAACTAAGGTACAAAAACAACTTAATACTTGCATTGATTTATTGATTTTATAGGCCTAAAACTGGTAGTCTGAGCATCTATTAGCAATATAGCAACTATGGGGAATTTCCTTCTGTCTTGTATTTGAAATCCAGTATTGTTCTCACTGTTTTGTGTTGCCCTGTTTTATTGTGTTGTTTTATTGCCTTAAAAATACCTAAAGAAAATATGTACAAAAGAACCTTATCTCAAGTTTATGACAAGCTCCTGCCAACATCAATAATAAATGGGAAAAAAGCATTCCCTCTACTCTCATGAACAAGACAAGGTTGTTTACTATTACCTCTCCTGTTTAACTAGTCCTCAAAACTTTAACCAGAGCAATAAGACAAGAGAAAGAAATAAAAAGGGTACATGTAGGAAGTTAGTAATTCAAAGTATCATTATTTGTAGATGACATAATTCCTCTACATAAAACCAAAAAAATTCCACCAAAAGACTTCTAGAATTAATAGCTAAATTTAGCAATGTAACAAGATATAAAATAAAACACAAAAATCAATACTGCTCCTGTACACCAATAATGAACTCACTGAGAAAGAAATAAGGAAAACAATAGCATTCACAATAACATCAAGAAAGATTAAATACTAATGAACTTACCTAACCAAAGCAGTTAAGAAAATCACAGCACTCTGAAAAAGGAGATTGAAGAGGATAATAGAAAATAGAGAGATGTCCTCGGTTCTTAGACAGGCAGAAAAAAAAAGTCAAAATGGCCATACGTCTGTAACTAATCAAAATAAGAACAACATCTCTCACCAATCTAGTGAAAATAATCCTAAAATTCATATATAACCAAAAAGATCTAGAATAACTAAGGCATTCCTGGACAGCAAGAGCAAAGCATGAGGCACCACAAGCGTGGATTTCAAGTTATTTAACAAAGATATAGATTAAAGCAGCATGGTACTGACACAAAAACAAACATGCAGATCAGTGGAACAGGATAGAGGATGTATAAACAACCCCAGAACCATTCAGTTCATCTAACATTTGACAAAGGGACGCAAAACTTACACTGGAAGGAAGATAATCTCTTAACAAATGGTGCTGGGAATATTGACTATTCACATGTGGAAGATTGAGTCTAGACCCACAAAGCTCACTACACACGATGGATCAAAGTTCTAAATTTTAAAATATAAGCACATCTGCTGAAAGGTAAAATAAGTAAAACACTTGACATCATGAACATATGCAAAGACTTTCTGAACAGAAATACCATGGCTCAGAAATACTGTATTTCCCTGAAAATAAGACCCAGCTGGAAAATAATGAACCCTGAAAACTAGAGATCAAAACCCCAACCTCAGCCAACTTACCTTTGGCTTACTGCCTTACAGAGTATCCATTGAGAAGGTAGTGATGGCAAGTAAGGTAAGAATAGACTGGGGCTGGCATATTGACATCTGTTTTCAAGACTGATTATTTTCCAGCTGGGACTTATTATTAGGGAAAGAGGGTAGCTTCCAGAATCAACAAATGGGAGCATGACACATAAAACACTTTTGTGCAGCAAGGGAAACCACTGACAGAGTGAAGAGAAAACCTACAGAATGGGAAAAAATATTTGTCAGCTATTCCTTGGACAGAGGACTAATATCTAGAATACAAAAAGAACTCAAAATAATTTTACTCTTTCCCAAATAAAAAAGTCAATCAAAAAATGGGCAACTGAAATGAACAGAAATTTCCCAAAAGTAGTACAACTGACCAATAAAGATATGAAAAAATATTCAACATCACCAGCCATGAGTGAAATGCAGATTAAAACACCGAGATTCCATCTTACTTCAGAAAGAATGGCTATCATCAGGATACCAAATAATAACAGGTATTTAAAGGCTGTAAGGAAAAAAGAAACCTTCCTCCTACACTGTTGTGGGAATGTAAATATGGAAAACTAAAATTAGAAGTGTCATTTGACCCTTCATTTGACCATTTGACTCCTTCTAAGTATCTTTTTCAAACAGTTAAAGACCTTATATGACAGTGATACTAATGTTCATAACAGCACAATTCTTAATATCTAAATCTTCGAAACAGCATATATGCCCATGAACATATGAATATAATATATAAAGAAAATGTGTAATTTTATACACAAGGGAGTATTACTCTACAATAAAGAAGGATAAACAGAATCAGGCCACACCAAGCAACCACCAGGCAGCCAGTGGAACCCAGATTCCAGCTTTGGGACCTCACTGCACATTCTGGCAGAATCCCCGAGCACGGAGGGGAACTTTGAGCCTGATCCCAGGCAGTAAGATCACACACTGTGTCCCAAAACACCCAGGGGCACACACCCGGATGGGAGCCTAACCGGGCCATGCCCAGCAACAACCAAGCAACCAGTGGGACCAAGATTCCAGCTTTAGGCCCTCACTGTGTGCTCTGACAGAATCCCAGAGCACGGAGGGGGCCTTTGAGCCAGCGTCCAGGTGATAAGACCATGCTCTGCATCAGAGAACACCCAGAGCCGCACACAAGGACTGGGGCCTAACTGGGCCACACCCAGTGACCATGAAGCAGCCAACGGGACCCAGATTCCAGCTTTGGGCCCTGACTATGCACTCTGGTGGAATCCCAGCACACAGAAAAAACTTGGAATTTGCCTCATAGGTGGCAAAGCTTGGACTACAGTGGATTAACTGTGCCAGTGTGGTGAGTATGCCCCTAAAATAGAGGTGTACAGTGGGTAAATAGGGCCAGTAGTAAAGCCCACTCCAAATAACTGTAAGACCTTGGTGAGTCTGAAAAGAGTGTGGGTGACCCCCTCTTACATGCAGAAAACATCAGGCAGAGTGAAAATGGCAAAATGAAAAAGCAAAATGCAGTATCAAACATCTAGTCCACCAGAAGCAAGTGCAGGAGCTACTGAAATAAAGGACCCCAAAAGTAACACACCAGGAATCTCTGAAAAGATAGCAAGTGAAATAAAAAAACAACTCCAAGAGGCTATAGAGGAAATCAAATTAGAAGTACTGTACCATGTAAAGACAGAAATAATAACCTTAGTATAGGAGTTACTGAGTGCAGCTGAAGAAGAAATCAAGAAAAAGTATAGGAGCATGGGAAACTGATTGAAACCTTGAATGAACAATATAGAAAACATGCATAATTCATGAAACAAACTGAAAGAGACATCCAAGAAACAAAAAATTCTATTTAAAGCTTGCAAAACTGCTTAAATGAAGCTGAGGATAGGATTTCTGACCTTGAGGACAGGATCACAATCAGTGATCAGGAAAAGATAGAACTCTTAAAAATAACAAAGCAGCATGAAGTGACAATCCAACAGCTTCAAGATGATGCCAAGAGAAAAAATATAAGATAAATAGGCATCAGTGAGGAGGTAGGAGTCAATGCAAATGATGTAGCCACAATATTCACAGAAGTAATAGAAGAAAATTTCCCAAACATGGGGAAATAATCTGATATGCAGATAAGGAGGCATATAGAATGCCAAACAGTCACAATAAAAATAAATCCGCACCCAGACACAGAATAATTAAGATCACAGACACGCAGCATAAAAATAGAATACTAAAAGTTCTTAGAGAAAAGACACAACTCACCTACCAAGGAAAGCTCAATAGATTCACAGCAGACTTTTCATCACAAATCTTCAAATCAAGAAGAGCTTGGATGAGGTGTTTCAAGCCCTGAAAGAAAACAACTTTCAACCCAGACTGATGTACCCAGAAAAACTTTCATTCAAATTTAATGGAGAAACAAGATACTTCCATGACAAAGAATAACTGCAGAAATTCATGACCACCAAACCAACCCTAGAAAGAGTACTGAAAGACATACTAGACAGAGAGAAAAATGACCACAATCCCCAAAACAACAGAAAGAAGCCACGAGGTAGGATAAGCAATTAAATAAGGGGAAAAGCAGAAAGTAAACAACTGGAACATAACATGGCAAAGTCAAGCCAGTACATATCAGTGATATCCATAAATATAAATAGCCTCAATTCACCTATAAAAAGAAATAGACTGACAGAATTGATCAAGAAACATGATCCCATAATATACCGTATACAGGAAACACATCTGACACAAAAAGGAAACTCATAGATTAAAAGTCAAAGGATGGAAAACAGTAGTTCATGCAACAGGAACCCAGAAAAAAGCAGGGGTAACTATTCTATTTGCAGACAGTATGAAATTCAACCCTAAAATGGTTAAAAGAGATAAGGTCACTACATACTCATTAACGGAAAAATTCAAGAGGAAGAACTAACAATTATAAATGTATATGAACCATATATAACAGCACCCAACTATGTAACGCAGACACTGATGGACACAAAAAACCAAATACACAAGAACACAATTATAACAGGGGATTTTTTTTTTTATCAGTACCAGGGATCAAACTCATGACCACACACTTGCAAGTCAGGCACTTATGCTGCTGAGCTAAATCCCCAGCTGCATAATAGGGGATCTTAACAGCCCATTGTCACAAAGAGATAGATCAACTAGACAGAAAATCTGCCAAGAAATAACAGAACTGAATCATACCTGTGAGCAATTGGACTTAGTAGATGTTTACAGAGTGTTCTAGCCAAACACATCATAATACACATTCTTCTCAGCTGCACATGGGACATTCTCCAAAATAGACCATATATTATCCCTTAAAACATTCTTAGGTAAATGCAAAGGTGTTGAAATCATCCTATGCATAATATCTGACCATAGCACAATGAAATTGGAAATTTATGTCAAAAGAAATTGCAAAACCTGCATAAATACATGGAAATTAAATAACAAACTTTTGAGCAACCAGTGGGCTACAGATGAAATTAAAGAAGAAATAAAGTAATACCTACAATTCAATGAAAACACAGAAACAACATACTGTAATCTATGGGATGCAATGAAAGCAGTCATAAGAGGGAAATTTATAGCAATAAAGTCATATCAAGAAAACAGAACGAGCACAAATGAACAACCTAAAGCTCCATCTCAAGCTTTTAGAAAAAGAAGAGCAAGCTAAACCCAAAGCTCATAGAAGAGAGGAAATTGTAAAGATTAGAGCAGAAATTAATGCAATTAAAACTAAAAAAAAATACAAAGAATTAATGAATCAAAAAGCTGGTTTTTTTGAGAGAATAAACAAAATAAACAAACCCCTAGCTAATCTTATCAAGAGAAAGAAAGAAAAAAATGAAAATTCATGCAATAAGAACTGAAAAGGGGAAAATTACTACAGATCCCATGGAAATTGAAAAGATCATGAATACCTACTTTGAAAATCTCTACTCACATAGAGTGCAAAACACAGAGGAAATGGACAGATTTCTAGAAACATATGAACTATCAAAGCTCAACCAAGAAGATACAGCAATTTTGAGCAAACCAATATCAGCTATTGAAATTGAAAACATAATGAAAAACTTATCAACAAAGAAAAGCCCAGGTCCTGATGGATTCACAGCTGAATTCTATAAGAAATTTAGAGAAGATCTGATGCCAATACTCCTTAAAATCTTCAATGTAATTGAGAAGGAAACAATCTTCCCTAAATCATTCCTGGAGGTAAGTATTACTCTGATACCAAAACCAGAGAAAGATCCAACCAAAAAGGAGAACTATAGACCAATATCACTAATGAACATCGATGCAAAGATTCTCAATAAAATACTGGCAGGTAGAGTGTAGCAAATTATCAAGATTATAAGTCATGACCAAGTGGAGTTCATTCCAAGAATGCAAGGATGGTCTAAAATATGCAAATCAAAAAATGTAATACACCACATCAACAGAGCCAAAAACAAAAACCACATGGTCATCTCAGTAGATACAGAAAAAGCTTTCAACAAAGTCCAACACATGTTCATGATAAAAACCCTTCAGAAACTCAGAATACATGGTGTCTACCTCAAGCTTATAAAGGCCATCTATGACAAACCAACAACCAACATTATATTAAATGGACAAAAACTGAAAGCTTTCACTTTAAATTCAGGAACAAGACAAGGATGTCCACTATCACCACTCCTTTTCAATATAGTTCTGCAAACATTATCCAGGGCAATCAGACAAGAGAGAGAAATAAAAGGAGTAAAGATAGGAAAGGAAGAAGTTAAATTATTACTATTTGTAGATGACATGATACTCTATATAGAAGACCCAAAAAACTGCATTAAAAGACTACTAAAGGTAATAAACAAGTTCAGTAGTGTAGCTGGATACAAAGTCAATGCTCAAAAATCAATAGCATTCCTGTACACAAACATAAAACTCACTGAGAGAGAAATTATGGAAATATCACCCTTTACAATAACATCTAAAAAATGAAATACCTAGGAATCGACCAACCAAAAATGTAAAAGACCTAAATGCTGAAAATTATACTACACTGAAAAAGGAGATTGAGGAGGATATTAGAAAATGGAAGGACATTCCTTGCTCTTGGTTAGGAAGAACCAACATTGTGAAAATGGCCATACTCCCAAAACTGTTATACAGATTTAATGCAATCCCTATCAAAATACCATTGATATACCTCACAGATCTAGAGAAAACACTCCTAAAATTCATTTGGAAAGTGAAGAAACCTAGAATAGCAAAGGCAATCCTGGACACAAAGGCAAGGCAGGAGGGATCTCAATTCCTGACTTGAATCTATAGTACAAAGCCACAGTGATAAAATCAGCATGGTACTGGCAAAGAAATAGACCTGAGGATCAATGGAACAGATTAGAAGATGCAAGCACAACTACAAAGACACTCATCACCTGATATTTGACAAAGGGGCTAAATATGTCCACTGGAAGGATAGTCTCTTTAATAAATGATGTTGGAAAAATTGGCTCTCTACATGCCAAAGATTGAAACTAGATCCAAGCTTATCACCATGCACAAAACTAAAGTCTAAATGGATCAAAGACCTCAATATTAAAACAGAAACACTAAATCTACTGGAAGGCAAGGTAGGTAGAAGTCTTGGAGACATAGGGGTAGGCAGAGAATTCATGAACCAAACGCAAACTTCATGGGAATCACTTCAAAGAATCAACAAATGGGATCTCATATTATTGAAAAGTTTCTGCACTTCAAAGGAAATCACCAACAGAGTGAAAAGAAAACCCACAGAGTGGGAAAGAATTTTAGCCAGCAACCCCTCAGACAAAGGACTTGTGTCCAGAACATATAAAGAATTGAAAAACATCAAGCCCCCCAAATTCAAAGACCCTCTCCAAAAATGGGCATCTGAGATGAACACATCCTTCTCAGAGAAAGATATACAAATGGCAAATAAATACATGAAGAAATGTTCACCATCACTGGTCATTTGAGAAATGCAAATTAAAACAACATTGAGATTCCACCTCACTCCAGAAAGAATAGCTGCCATTGAGAAATCAACTGATAACAAATGCTGGTGAGGCTGCGGGAAAAGGAACACTCCTCCACTGTTGGTGGGACTGTAGACTGGTGCAAACATTATGGAAATCCATATGGAGAATTCTTAGAGGACTAGGATTGGAAGCCCCATTCAATCCAGCTATTCCCCTCCTGGGTATTTTCCCAGAAGAACTGAAAAGTTCATATCACAGTGATATATGTGCACTCATGTTCATAGCTGCACAATTTGTGATAGCTAAAGCCTGGAAACAACCAAGATGCCCATCAACTGCAGAGTGGATGAAAAAGATGTGTCATTTTTATACAATGGAATATTACTCAGCTATAAAAAGGATGATCTTGAGGCCTTCATAGGTAAATGGAGACAACTTGAGAGTATCCTCATTAGTGAAATAAATAAGAATCATATTTATAAATATGATATTGTGTCTCTAGTGTAAAAAGTAAATAAGAACTACAAGTGTAATAAAACCAAAATGTGTAATTGTTGTTGTAAAAAAGAGAGGAAAAGAAAGTGCTCTAAGGGATATAACTGCATGTATGTTTGAGTGTGTAAAATAGATGACCATATTGCTGAATCTTTGTTGGATCTTTGAGCAAAACTGTTTGTAGTCTGAGTGTTTGAATATTTATTATGTACCCTTTCACTTTGTAACTTGAACAATTACATCCAGGATGACAGTACATAATTTATAAATTACTGATTTCGTAGTGGGGCTTTTTCTCATTCTCCTTTTTCTTTCTTTCTTTTAGAATTCTGTATCATTGATACCCTTTTTTTTCTCTTTAAATAAAATTTTTAAAATGTATAATTGCTATTGTAAAAAAAGAGGAAATAGGAAGCACTTTAAATGATATAGCTGCATGTATCTTTAGGTGTGTGGGATTGATGAACATATTTCTAGGTTCTTGTGGGATTGTTGAACAGATCTGTTTGCACTCTCACTGCTTGAGTGTCCACTTTGTGTGCTTTAATTCTGTAACTTGAATAACTATTTCTAAAAGAACAATATGTAATGTATCAACTAGTGATTTCTTACTGTTTATCTTTTTTTCTTGAAATTCTGTAATATTTCTACCTTTTTCCTTCTTTTTTCTCTTTAAATTAAAAAAAATTAGAATTTATAACTAGAAATTGACCAGGCAGATGTTTTATGGGTAATTCAGAAGAGATATCATATAAAAGTATTTAGAAAACCATCAAAAAATATGTTACCATCAAGATCTTATTAAATTCTCAGGACCAGTGGCAAAAGTGCTTAACATTGTCAGTTTTATTAGTGGTGAAACTGATGCTCTGAGAGGTTAGAACATTTAGTCTGAGATGGATGGAGGCAGAAGGGGTGGGAACTAGGTTTTCTTGATCTCACTGTCTTCCTTACTGAACTATATAGATTTAATGCTGGGGAAGAGTATCTTTTTAATGATGCTAAACAAAAGTTTACCAAACACAATTCCATGAATGACCTTGGTTAGACCAGGAAATCAGGCCCTGTTACTTCCTTCAGCCCCTTTCTACCTGTGCGATGAAGTGTTGACAAGTCCAGGTTCTGCATCTCTATGTCATCTTCTGGGAGAACCTGGCTTGCTCCCACCCAATAGAAAATTTCCTCCTTTCTCCCTGTAGTCTTGCTTTGGTTGTGTCATTTGTTTGTAACAACAAATCACTGAGGCCAAAGGAAAATGTAGGCACTCTGATAGGCCAGGCTGAGTTACATGGTCCCTCTTGAAGATGTAAATGAAGTTACCACTGCCTGAATGCAGTGATGTGAATGTTGGAGGAAGGTCATGGTACCTCTCAGGACAATTAGGGTGCTGTAGGCGGAAGAATGGGGAAGAGTTGCCAAGCAGGCAAAACCAACATAAGTTCCCTCCATCTCTTAGCTCTTCCGGTTTTTAGAGGGTTATAGAGGGAAAAGTAGCTGTGGAGGAGCACAGATGGTGACAAATGATAAGGAGAAAAGGGAAAAGGATTCTTTTGGAGATGTTTACTCAGAAACAGAAACACAGAAATGGAGAAGAATCAGAGAAATTTCTCTTCAACTCCTGAAGAGAGAGGCAGACCACCTAGCAAGAAATGCTTTAAAAGCTCAGGTCCTTCTGATTCCCATGTTCTGGAACATATAGTACAGTGCTCTTCCCATTTGTTCTATAGGCACCTAAGGTTCTCTGAGGATTCCTCAGCACCCTTTACAGAATGCGGGTAGGATTCAGGGGAAATATCCGACCTCACAGGGCTTCCGCTAGACATCTCTTTCAGCTCTCTTTTCTGCGTTTCTGTATTCTACCTAAAATTTACTTGGAAAGATGGCTCACTTGCTGAGCACTGCCCTACATTAAGGTAGTGTTAAAAACATCTTTTTTGTCTCTGTCATCCAGGAGCCTAGTGAAGTACCTGACACATAGTAGGAACCTAATGACTATTGAACTATTAGATGCAGCTCAAAATGCTGAATGATAACCAAGGAAGGGCAATGGAATAAATTATAGTTTGCAAATCTTAAGTCATAGAGTGGAAGCCTAAGGCTTATAGCAGGCACAGAGAAATCATGTTGTCCTTCATGATGGTGTGACCACAGACCAAGGCCAATGTACAAAGGCAGCTGACTCTTTCCTGTTCTCTTTCTGGCTCTGGCACAACTCTAGCTAAACAGGTTAATGTTTGTGATGGGCCACTGGTTAACAATAACAACACCATCAACATTTATCAAGAGCAGATATTTGTGCATTACCTCATTTAACTTTTATAACGGCCCTACGTGGTGGATGCTATTATTATTATGCTCATTTCACAATCTGGAAGAGAGTAAGTAATTTGGCCAAGGTCACATGCCTCTAAGAGGGCAAGGCCAGGGGATAAATCCACATGTCTGATTCTAAGGTTCCAGTATTTAAGCACTTTACTGCTTGCTTACTGGAGCATAATAGCATTGATCCTACAAAAATAACTCCCAGTTTAGAGACCAGGCAACACAGTTGAGAGCACTGATAAAGGATTTTAGTTGGCTGCAGTGGAAGTAATGGAGGGGTAAGTGGAGAACACTTGTAGGAAGTCTATCCAGGAGAATAAAAGACGTCCAGAAGCAATATATCCTTTCCAAACTGATAGATTTCCATGCACTGTGAAGAATAAGCTCTCTAGATCAGAGCTTCTCAAATGTGCATGAGTATCATCTGAAGAGTTTACTAAAACTCAACTTCTTGTTCCTCCACTCCTGCAAAGTGATTCTGACTTGGTACCCCTTGGCTGGGGTTGACAGTTTGGATTTCTTAATATGCTGCTAGATGCTGCCATTCTTGAGCCTGTCTTTGAGTAGCAATGCTTTAGGCCAAGTCAACAAAGATTTTCTGTAAAGATCTCAATGCTAAATATTCTAGGCTACTAGAAACTCTTCCAATGCAATACAAAAGCAGCTCTAGACAGGGAGCTGAGCCCTTCTGCATCAGTTCATGTAGCTGTCAGCAGCCAAACCACTGGCTGGTTAAATGTGGAAAAGAAGTGTTAGTATTTTGTTGTGGCAGGAATCTATCTACACAGATCATTGCCTTGACCAGTGTTATGGTGCTTTGAGAACATCCTTGTCTCCTTTCTGCCAAGATGGAGATTTGTCTCCTTTCTGCCCTGATATCTGACTTGCATCTGTGATCAGAGTCAGAAGAAAGATAAAAGAGATGGGTTCTTTCCCTGTGCCCATCTACGTGGTGAAGGAAACACGTGAGCAGCTCTCCCCTGAAGTTGGAAGATGTCTGCATGTACCTTAAGAGAATCTAACAGAGCCATAGGGCATTTGCATCTGCCTGAGCTCAGTAATTTTACTCTACCCATGCCAATGAGACCTGTTCTGGAGTGATGGGTCCAGACAGATATGCAGTTTTGGGAAAGGCTGGGACCTATCAGCCAACACATCTAGTCAGGGTAAGGAGCATAGACTTGAGTCCAACTCAGGGCCAAACTCAATTTCCCAGGATGTCAGAAAAACTTTAGCTATAGGGAGAGAGATGCTACCAAATTTAACAATTAGTTTTAGACCACAGAGTCTTAGTAACATTCCATTGGTTTTGGGGCAAAATGGATAAGAGGTGAGACTCATTTTATGAGGTAGCTAATAAACATTCTCTCTCCAGTGAAGTTCTTGGCTCAGTCTCATTCCACTGATGCCCACTGATGTCACTCTCTCTGTCTCCCTCTCTCTCCACCCACTGTGTACACACACACATGTGCACATGCACATGTGTGCACACACACCTACACACAGATTTTTACTGAAGTCTTTGTTGCATATGCTTTCAGAATCTTCTGAGAACCTGAATCATCCAAGATCATGGGTTCAAGGAATATTGTGGAGGTTACACGGCAGCCCTGTGCTGAAGAACTGCCATCCACCTGACCATTCTGGGCCATACACCCTGGTTCAGCTGCTGGCTCTGGGTATGAGATGCCTTCACCAGGATTCCTGCCTTTGTTTTCTCAATAAGCTGAGCATTCCTGTTGCCCCTCTTTTCAAAGTAGACTATTCTGTGTCAATCAGCTTCTGTTTCAATGTTTTGGATGCGCTGGTGGGGGCTGGGTCACTTGCCTCTGCTGACATGCAAGACTGCTGGAGGTAAGAGTGCTAAGTTTCTGCTTCATTGCAGAGAAATCTACAAACCAATGAAGGACATGAAAAGAAGCAGAAGAGTCAGAAAGAACTTTTAAATGTTTGCTGTACCACCAATGGCAGCCTTCTAGAATTAAGTTCAATGCATCTAGGGCCTGGATTCAGTACTTCTATAGTTAGCTCTGTTTTCAAGTTAACTTGCACACCCATCTTCTATGTTAGTCTTTGATATATTGAATCATCAACCACACCCCACAACCAGCCCCTCAGGAAAAGCTTAATTGCTCATAAAAACAAACCCTAATTATCAGCTGTGCAAAATGTATTTTTCTCTTTCTTAGAGAGAAAATACTCTTTAGTTTTTGAAAAATGTATGACTGGAAGCAACTTTAAAAAAACTGAGAGCTCATATGAGCAGAAAAACTTGTACGAGAACATTGATGTTAACTTCAGTTTGCTTAAGAATCAAAATTGCAAACAAATTGGTTTGAATTGTAGCAAGACCAGCCTTCTGGTTGTTTGGCTTGTGGTGACATGGAGTTCCTTTCTGGGAGGTCTGTAGGGAATTAGCTGGATCCACCAAGTTGGCTGGTGTAATTATGCCATCGTTGGGTGTAGAGATGGAGAATTAGATCAGACAGCTTTCACATGTCCCTACTAGTCTTGCTAGAATGCTATTAGTGCACAACCCTTGTATGTAGGGGAAGAAATGTGATGCTAAACACTGCAGTCAGTACAGGCACTCAAGTTATTTTGTCTGATGGGGGAGGCAGATTCAACTGGAACCAGGAACAAAGGATTCATTCTCAGTTTGGGTTAACTGCTACCTATTCTCCCCAGTGCAGCCCAAATAAGTTTTGCAATTGCTAGAGACATGCCAATTGTCAAAGAGAAGTGGAGGAGCACTCTAATATTTTCTCTGACTCTTACCTAAACATTGGCAACTTTTCTGAGACTATGAATATGATTGGGGCCCAGCCATCTCTTTCTTTGTAATCTATGAAAATTAACTGAGTCCACAGGGGCTGCAATCACAGCCAACAAACCCCAAGTGTGGGCTCTTCCTCCACACTGACAAAAATAACAGTTAATTAGGCTGCAACACCCAGAGGAAAGTGAACCTCCACTACCAATCGGGGGATGGCATGCAAAGCATCGTCATGACAACCAACATCTACAGCTCTTCAGTTTTAATATATCAAAGGCAAAGGATAATTTCCCAGCAAGAATACAGGATGGTGAGTTTCTTCCTCTTTCTCATTCTTTTCTCTAGTCTTTTGCCACTACTGCCAGTATAGAAACTCTTCCAGTGGCAACACATTTAAAGAAAGAGAAGTCTTATGAAAGCATAAAACACCTGCTTGGTACTCCCCAGGACAGTGTGCACTTTGGAAGACTCAGGGAGAACAGTACAGCATCCTCCTTAGGGTCAGGAGGCAGGTGGAGTATGAACTATGAGTCACCACCCTCAATACCCTTTGAACTTTCTCTTTTCATGGAAATCTTTCCTTCTTTCCTGTCTGGTTAAGTGTTCACTATTCCATGTACTTAACACACACCATCTTGTTTATTCATCTTGATGAAAACTGTAAGATAAATATGACTCTTTTGTTACAGCTGAGAACAGTAAGGTTAAGAGACATAGATTACCTTTATCACAAGGTCCACAGAAGATCTCAGACCGAACCTTTTCAGATATTACAATGCAGGGTTCTGTTACACTTTCTCTGTATTAGTAATCTTTACTCTGTATAAATGGAAGTAGGTATATTTATTATTGTCAACACTGCTATCACCATCATATGTTAGTCAGCTGTTGGTGTATAACAAATGTCCGTGAAATTTCAGTGGTATACGGTTTTAACAGTCTCTTTTGTTGCAGAAGTTGGCTCTGGTCCTCATGTGCTTTTCCTAGACTAATAGAGAATCAGCTGCTCAGAGAAAGCTGCCCTCATGGTAATAACAGAGCATCTGTACCTCATTGGGCAAAACAAGACATATGGTTGAGACCAAGGCAAATTACCAGGAAAGTCTACCCTGCATTTTGTAGCAAGAACTACAAAGTTTTAAAATAAGGGTGTGGAGCCAGGCATGGTAGGACACCCCTGTAATCCCAGCACTTAGGAGGCTGAGCCAGGAAGATGATGAGAGTTGAAGGCCAGCCTGGGATACATAGTGAAATCCTGTCTCAAAAAGACAAAAACAAAAACAAAAACCCCAAACAAATAAACTAAGTGAGTGGAGACAAGGAGGGATGAAGTACTGGGACCTAATAGGCCCATTGTCACCAATGTCATATTCATCATTGTCATCAATTACATCATCTCTATAAATCAAGTCTTCCTTATGTTGATTTGAGGGTATACTTTCCTAATTGCTGACTTTGGCTCAATGCTTTGTCTCGCTTTGGCCAATAAGGTATGGGGGCTCTGCCATTACCATTAGGACATGGGCAGCTTCTTCTCCATCACTCTGGGATGGAGACTATGATGTCTTCATAAAAAGTGTCAGAAGAGGAGGGCAACTAGTATTCAATTAAGGAAAAACAATAATAGAATTACTACTACTACTATTATTATTATTACTGAGCACATAATATGCCCTAGGCATCACTTTGGGGCTAGTATCAGTGAATCAAAAATTATGCTCAAGGGGAATCATAAGGCCTTGTTCCAGCTACTGAGGAGGAAGGGAGAATGTCTGACACATGTCCAAACCATTTCAAATAGTTTACAGAGGAGAATATCTCATTATGAGTATACATAAAACTCCCATGTGGAAATGTGTCCAAGATGCAAATGTTCAGACCTCACCACCACAGATTTTATCTCATAGGTTTGGGATAGGGCTTGGGAGCCTGCACTTGAGACCAGCTCTTGTGTAGACCTACTTCTTAAGGTTTCTGACCTTCATTCCTTTCCTTTGATCATTTGACCATCACTATATTGAATAATAAGAAAACAAAGTTGTGGCAAAGGCAACCACAATTTTCCCTATACTCTCTTTTGTGGCTACTCTTTTGGCATTGGGCCTTGGCTCAGATTCCCAATAAGCTTCTCCCAGTGGCCTAGCCCCCATCTCTAGCTATCTCAGTGACACCAGCCACTTGGAGCCACTGGTGAGGAGGAAAGATATGGACTGCCTATTTGTGTCCCCCTAGAGAAGTTTAGAGAGTTTGAGGCTCCAGTTTATTTCGGGGGTTGAGGTCCGTATTTGTTGAACCCTAAATTATCACTGCTAGTGAACATTAGCGTCATCATGACTAGCCTGGAAAGGAAGTGTTATGAATTTTCACTTTCAGTTGGCAGGGAGGAGACACAGGAGATTTCTGGGATGATGGACAGATTTGGAATTATTGTATGGGTTGTTATGGAACCATACTCATTTGCCATTTGCCCACGACAGTTCAGAATAGCAGATTCCAGTGACCATATGTTTTACCCCAAAAATAATGAAGCAGTCAGCTGGGGATGTAGCCTAGTGGTACTGCACTTACCTAGGCCCTGGATTTGATCCCCAGTAGTGGAGAGAGAGTATGTGAAGGTTTTGATGAAATAACAGTGACAGACTCTCCATGAATCTGTGTGGTAGGTATGTGAAAGTCATTAAACTCTACTGTTTATCTTACGTATGTTTGAACTTTTTCATAATAAAACACTTTTAAAAGAACTTCATGGGGCCTGGAGCTAAAGATGGCCTATCAGTGAGCAACAAAATACAGAACCTCCCTGGGAGAAACAACTGATATGCCAGAATAAAACATCCTGGAGAGATCCAGATAGAGGGAGATGGATCTTCTTGATACAGGAATAGATTAAATAGAAAAAGCTCATCAAACACGCAGTCTCGGGGCTAAAATTAGTGGACATGGTGCTTTTGTTTCAACCATGGAGCCGCCCAAACTCGCGCCAGCTGTGACCTGCTGCAACCCACAGAGCCACCCATACTCATTCCCGCCGTGACTCACAGGAGCCACAGCCATGCTGAAGTCCAGGGTTGGTGAGCCCAGTGGAGAATGGAGCCAGTGAAGGGACCTTCATTAATTCATGGTCAGTGCTGGGAATAAGACCCCCCATGAGAAGGGCGCGACCAAATGGGCAACATGTTGGAATCGGGCAGGAGGAGCCTGAACTAGGAACAACAGTGACTTCAGTTGGTTGCTCCCTCCCCAGAGCAGATTTGTGGGATTTGCTTGGCCTGGGTCACACCCTCTAACATAGACGGCCTTGATACACTAAAAAAAAAAAAAAAAAAAAAAAAAAAAAAAAAAAAAAAAGGCAGAGTAGATCAGGAGGTAGGGTCAGTTGAGATGCTCTGTACAGGAACTATAATCAGCCTGAGAGAGGGTTTATGGACCAAAAATCAAATATGAGAAAACAATGCTCTATGAGATAGGGAGCCAGAGAGAAATAGGAGCAACTCAACCACCACCTGCAGAAAGGTTGGAAAGACAGGATACTTATGTGCAATAGAGAACTACTCAGCTATAACGAAGAAGAACCTTGAGGCTTTTGTAGGTAAAGGAATACAACTTAAGATCAAGGTCAGGAGTGAGAAGGTTTGGAACCACTTGGGTAAATAGCAGGTTGCCCCCCGCCCAGTCTAAAATCTGAGGGAGTTGGTGGGACCCAAAATGCCCAGTGGGAGCATAAGGGGAGGAATAGCTTAAAAAAGGAAGGCAGAGGATATTGTTAATAGTGTACCAGGATTTAAAACCCACATTACTCACACCACTCTGCTTAGATGGATTATATTCTGTTCCAGTTTGTCTACTTGTACTAAATTTGAGGGCACAGACAGTTATCCTGAAAATAGGAGGATATAGTATGGTAATCATCCTATTAACTTAATCTGAAGCTCTGTATAACTTACACTGTTTTACCATGACTGATCTTAATTGAATCTGGTTTGTTAGATTGCAGTTTTGTATTGATAGATTTTATTCAAAGCTGTTATGATTGTTAGTATCAAGTCTGATAGTACAGGGAACTGCACTTAAGATGACAAGATTCACTAGAATATCCAGTCTGGTTTGATTATTACCTGCCTTTGAAGTTTTACACTGTCTACAATGTTTTATTTTTACTAATATTGTTATGTACTGCTATATTCAATTATACTGCTGTATTTAACTATGCCTGATGATGTAGACAATTCTATTGAAGATAATAAGAGACAACACAGTTACCATTGTAGATCACCTTGTACTGTGGTTTCATATGACTTTTTGGTTTCATGTTTTTATAGGAATTTGTTTTGTTTTGTCTTGCTATGTTTTGTTTTTCCCTCTAACACAGAAAGGATAGAAACAAGTGTAGAGACTTATGCATGCGTAGCTGTTTACAGTCTCATTGTTTGAATATCTACCTTTGTATGCTTTAATTTTGTAACTTGAACAACTATTTCTAAGAGGACAATATGTAATTTATCAACTAGTGATTTCTTACTGTTTATCTTTTTTTTGAAATTCTGTATTATTTCTACACTTTTCATTTTTTTCTCCTTAAAAAAATAAAAATAAATAAATAAAAGAACTTCATGTATTGATTTATCATGATTAACATATTGTGGTAATTGTAGTTCAATGTACTGTCCTTAGAATTGCTGTACTTTTTCTTTAGGCATTGAGAAACCTATTTTTTAAAAAAATGAGATGAGGGTTATAGGATTCACCAGACAGCTAAAGCTCTCTTCGACAATAATTGTTTAAGATTCTGTCCTTCTAATCATACTTCCCTGGCATGAGGTTCCAGCTTACACCCAAATTATAGCCTTGTGTGTATGTAGAAAGCTTTACAGTTTCCAAAGTCCCTTTTCCCGCTTTCTCATTTCATCTGTGGAGCCCTGCAGATGACATACTCAGGGATAAAGACTGGGTTTCTAATATGTAGCTGCTCCTTTGTTAATGAGACATTCATCAGAAATTGTGATTATTTCCATATGAGTCTCCTGAATAATCTGAATGTAATAAGGGAAGGGTGATCAATTTTGCTGTGAGAAATGCAGGAAAACAGACTCATTTTCTAAAAAAAATAAAAAACCTATTTTTCTCCTTTTAATGCACCTTCTAAGTATCTACCTTTGTAAACTTCACCATGTTGAAAACACTCATTTAGAAACAAAGCAGGGCTAAGGAAAATCTTGAATTATGAAATACTGAAAATGCAGGCCTATTTCTTTTGGGCCCTGCCAAGAATACTAAGCTCACAAAATGTTGCTCATTAGAGACCTTTAGAGGTTCTGAGCAGATCAAGATGAAAAGCATCAAAACTAGCATATCAATTTTGTTGACAACAAGCAACTATAAAATGTTCTCCAAAAGTTTGTTTAAATGTTCTCTTGCAATTTGTTTGTACATACCTGAAACTCAAGGAAGATGTTCATTTGCTTTTTTCATAGTCTGTTTAACATTGTTTCTCTAGCATTTAGCACAACACCTGGCAGAGGTACTATGTAGTCTCAAGAAATATTAGCATAAAAAATTAAAGAGAGAAAGATGAAAGGAAGGAAGGAAAGAAGGAAGGAAAAAAGGGAAGGAGGGAGGGAGGAAAGGAGGAAGAGAAGAAGAAAGGAGAAAAGGAAGAAGTAGCAAGAATGAATGAAAATTTGGTAAGAGCAAATCCCCCAGTTCTGGGATAACTAGAATGGCCAAAAAGATGGACTGTGTGAGATTTTTTCCTATTTGTAGGCAGCTCTCAAAGAGAGGTGGAGCAGATCTGAAAAAAGCAGGAAAACATCAGATGAAAATACTATCCTTGAAGCAGGGAGGCACTGGTGCCGCACAATTATTTGTTTTTTCTAATCCAATGTGAAAAGTACTAATGGGATTAGCCTTTTGTGATGAATGCTAATACCATATAAAAACAAATGCTAACATACAATGTGAAATTGCTAACAAAGGAGAAAATTGCTAATAAAATTCAATGGACCTCAATGACAAATGCTTCCTACATCTCCCAGGTTCAGCCAGGACTGTTTCACAGCACAGGAATGAGAGTAAAGATGGAGAAATCACAGCACATGTGTTGCTTGATGATAGGTAAATCTCAGTCCCGTTTTCTGAGGTGAACTCCACGTGGGGTGGGGGTGAGAGAGAAGGCCCCGGAGACACCCACACACCATGTGCATGGGCTCCAAGCAGCTGGAGGCTCCAGTTATATGATTCCCATGAACACACTACAAAAGAACCCTTTACATTTTGTAACACACTTTTTGTTTTATTTAAAGAGAAAAAAAAAACAGGAAAAAGGTAGAAATATTACAGAATTTCAAGAAAAGAAGATAAACAGTAAGAAATCACTAGTTGATAAATTACATATTGTTCTTTTAGAAATAGTTTTGAACTTCTCTGAAATTCTTTACTTTTTGGCTCTGGTCGGCTTTACTACATCACTGACACCCAAACGGAGGCAAACAGGGAGAAGTGGTGACAGAAATGGCAGCTGGAGGTAGATCCATAGTCTGTGTCAGCCTCTCTCTCTACCTCCCCTCTCCTGTCTTGTCTCCCTTCATCTCTTCCCCTTTCTCCTTTCCTTCTCACTTCCTGCAACTCAGGAAGTGCCGTTTCACTTCTCTCTACTCTCACCTTATCCTCTCCACTCCTCTGACTCATCTCTTCCTCCGCTTCTTTCCTGCTCCTCCATTGACTCTTCTTTTCCACAACCTTCCCCATCATCTCTTCCCCCAAACCCTTGGTCTTCACTATTCTTGCCCAAGTGTCATTTTTCTCCAGCAAAAGTTAATAACTATAGTGAATGTAGATTTCGGTTTGGAATGGAAGCTAGAGGAAAAACTTGGCTAAGCTAGCTACAAATTCTACAAAGATACTTAACTTCTCTGAGCCTCATTTCCTCCATCCGTAAAATGGGGAAAATACTATAATGGGAACTATAATTGCAACTATAGGAAAGTAAGCATATATGGGGAAGATTACCAGGAGAGACTATTAAGTAATGCATTAGGGTTTTATTTTTCTTCTTTGCAAGTTTCTTAATAATGTTTCCTGGTACCATATCTTTATGATTCATGACCTTTCCAAGTCCAATGCCCTGTTGTTATAACTAATATCTTGTGACCGCTTCTCTTCTTTTATGAAATAAAATTTATAAATTACAATTTATAATTTATATGATTATAAGTCACACACAATTTGATCTAACAGTATTATAAAGGAGAATGAAAAGTAAGTAATTTATATAAAATAATGTGTGTTTCCATATGTACACATTTGTCTGTAAATATAGAAGACAAGATGAAGTAGGCAGAAGCTTGCACCTGTATCTAGAATCACCATATGAATAGGATGCCATGGAGCTGATTTTTATAGGTGTTTTATTGCTATCTGTAGCACTGTGTGTGGCATTGTCAACGGGGATGGGCATTTCTGAATTGAACAACTACTGCCTGAGTTCAGCATAAAAGAAAGCAAGCAAAAACTGGACATATAATACAGCTAAATAGGAGGGATACATCCTGGATACATCCTACTGTTCTAGAGAACAGTAGGGTAGCTATAGTTAAAAGCAATGCATTATATATTTTATAAGGAACTAGGAGAGAGGGGTTCTCCAAATGCCTGGAATTGATAACTGTTTAAGAGGATAGAAAGATTAATTGTGCTAATTTGTTTTTTGTTTTGTTTTGGTGCTGGGGATCGAACTTATGGCCTTGCGTTTGCCAAGCAGGCACTTACACCACTGAGCTAAAACCCTGATCTAATTGCCCTGATTTGATCACTATGTATTATATACATGGATGATCACATCATATCTCATAAATATGTACAGTTATCATATATAGCTTTAGTCAGTTTTTGGTTGCTGTGATAAAATATCTGAGGAAAACAACTTAAAGGAGGAAAGATTGATTTTGGTTCATGGTTTCAAAGAGTTCAGTCCATAGTCAACTGACTCTTATTTCTGAGGCTGTGGTGCAGAGCATCATGGTGGGGGGAAAGTGTCATAAAGCAAATGTGCTGACTTCATGTAACTGGAAAAAAGAGAGAGGTAGATGGAGAAAGAGAGAGCTGAGGTCCCAGAATTTCCTTTGAAAGCATGTTCCCTGTGCCATCTTCTTCCAGCTAGGCCCTACCTCCCAAAGGTTCTACTAACTGGGGACCAAAACTTCCAGATGCAAACCAACATCAAGAGAAACCAAAATGAGATTTACTATTTAGTTTCAGACATTGACCTCTCAGTGTAGATTAAGGCTGTGAGACCTGGCTGTAATCCCAGCACTCTGAGGCAGGGACACTAAAAGTTCAGGCCAAGCTTAGGCAATTTAACATCTCTCTGTCTAAAACGCTGAAATAAAATAAAAAAGGATGGTGTTGTGGTTCAGCGTGCAGACTTCGGGTTCTGTCCCAATTACAAAAAGAGTGAGACCCTCAGTAACGCTTCTGGACTGGCATCGGTTCCTTTCTCATTGAGGCTGAAAGAAAGAAAAGGAGAAGTGCTGATCCCACATCTAGAAAACTGAAAGTGAGCCGATTTTTTTTCTCATCTAACCTGACAGGTTTGACACATCTCTCCTGTCACATAGTGTCCAACCTGAGAATCACTGAACAGAATCTTTGCATGGATTCATGCTATTGTTAATAGTATTTGTCTCAGACTAAACATTCAACTTTTTCTTTTCCTGAGACCATGATGGACACTCTCCCTCTCCTCCCTGAGTACAGCCTTCCTTGCATTTCTGCTAATAAAATAATTCCTTGCCAGATGGTAGGGGAAAACATACATAGCTCCTGGGAGAAATGATGGTGCTGTCACTATAGGCTGGGTACATGGGGCTCGTTTGGGCTAAAGCCAGCTGCTCTTAAGGAGATCCTCAGTTGGGTTTGCAACAGGTGGTCCCATGTGAGCGAGCCAGGCATTCCAGGACATTGGATCTTTATTCTGTACCGTGTGCCTGTGGAACACTTTCTCACAGCCATGTTCTGTCTGATTCAGAGCCTGGAGAATTTTGGCCCAATAGGGCTTGAGATTTCAACAGGAAAACAGTTGGCTCAAGTTGAGAATCTAACATTCTTGGAAAAAAACTCTCTATCCAGTCACTTTACTCTAGAACCCTCTAAAAGGAAGCTAGATTCCTCAGTCCAAACCCTTTTCCTGAGCCATCTTATCTTCTGAAGTTCTAATTTATCATTGAAGACTTTGGCCTAAATTTTCTTCTTTACAGTCAGAAAGGAAGGTAAAACTCTACAAATTTATCTTACCCTGCCTTCCTTGAATAATATGTGGTCTTGCACTAGTTCTCTATATTCTATCTCCTTAAGTATTTATTAAAGCAATCCATCATTTCAAAGTAAAAATTCTGAATTTGAGGGAAATGGGGCTGGCTTTTAGTTTGTGTGAAATTTTGCTGTTTCCTTTATGATCTGATGGTAAAGTATGTCTTTACACATACCCTTGAATCACAGCTTCACCACTTGTGCAAAAAACACAAACTGAGCCATTTGTGATGTTTTCTTTTACCTGGAAACTAGAGACAACAATAGTATCTTGCCTTTTTTGGTTTGACGTCAGAAATAAATGGGATTCAGGTATACAGTGCTCTTAACAAATCCTCAGTAAACCATTTCTACTAGCTTCATATTCATCACAAACCAGAAATCTTATCTTCATTCAACTCCTGGACTCTAAGCATCCCAGAAAAGCTTGCTCAAGTCAAAAATTAGAACTCTTCCTTCATGATTCACGCATCTAACTCATTGGTAAATTCAATAAATGCCTCCTCAAATTGATGAAAAATTAGTCCATTCTCATTTCTTCATCTCTATTACCACCATCCACTTTCATCTCCCAATTCCTATGACCTTGATTGTGGCAATGACATCCTAATTGAGTTTTTTTTTAAACTCAAGGGTCTTTACCATTCATTCTCTTTACACCAGCCAGTGTCATTTTAAAAATTTGATTCATGTCACCCTCTTACTTAAAATTTCTAATGTTTCCTCATGCCTCAGAATTTAAGCTTTGTACCCACAATACAGATCCACAAGCCAGACTCCTGCCTACATCTGTGTCTTAACATAAACCCCATCTTCTGTTTACCACGCCCTTTCTCTACTGTTCCTCCAATAAGCTAAACTCATTCTTCCCTCCATACTTTGTACCTGTGCTCTCTCAACTTCTAGACCTTACTGTATGAAGATATTGTCTCTGGTTCATTGTTACATCCTTATCTTTTTGCAAACCCTTCAGCATGCAGCATGCACCCTGTAAACATGTGAGGGATAAAACATGATGACTGCTAGGCACCTTGAGTTATATGGCATATATAGCTATGCATTAGTTACTGGTTACACGTCTTTTGTCCTTTAGAATGGAATCAGACAACCTTCCTTTATGAGCTCATCAGAAAGCTATGTTTTTCCAGACTGGAAAATCTTGATGAAAGCTGGTTTGGAATACATAAAGCTTCCCAGGAGTTGGTTCACCTTAGTGGCCCCCTTGTTTAAGTTAGGTTTTGTAAGCACAGACCAGGAAATAATTCCAAGAGTAAGAAGTACTTAGTCAATTTGCTTAAAGGATGTCATACTTGCATAACATTTGGGACATAAAGTAAATGCTCTCCCTGCTTAGTGATTGGAATTGCCAGAAAAGCAACATTTAAAATAACACAACAGGCTCATTGAATTAATTAGTCTGGGTAGTGATTGTGTAAAATCTGGTTATTGTGGAGTGGGGATTGGGTTGCATGTTAATGAACATTTAAGTCCTTTGGAAGTGGCATTGAACTAAGAATCCTCCAAACCATTTGGCTTTTCTACAACCCATCCCCCATAAGACAGGATTTCTTGGGGGCCCAAGAAGAAATCCCCTTATCACATTCAGCACAGATTGCAGGCAGGGCTTGCACTTGCACTATTTGCATTTCTATAAAGGAAAGCCCTGTTATTATATAACTGCGTGTAGGTTCTGAGAGTTTCTAATGGGCCTCCCTTTGTACAGTTTCTTAGCAACCAATTGAAGTTTGTAAGCTGAAACAAAGAGAGTCAAGTCCATCACTCCTTGAGCACATTCCTCTGAGCCTGGTCTGCCTGGAAGAGAGCTAGCTTGGGAGATTCATTCCTTTTCAATCCTGTTCAACCATTATTTCACCTGGGAAGGAAAGGGAATTGGGAAGTGGGGAGATGGGTTAAGGACAAGCTCTGTTATGTCTTTAGAACTTCAACAGGAACTAGATTAAAGCCTTCAAAAGAATTGGCCTGCATTCATTTATTCTAACAAAAGAGGCAATACTGTTTGACAGGCAAGGGTGTCCTTAGGGTCTGTAGGAATCCTGCCTCTGCTACATGCTAGTTCTGTGTTCTTGAACAAATTAGATTTCTGGTCTTCAGTTTCTTCATTTTATCATACAAGAACAAATATAGGACCTTCCTCATTGATTTGCTAGAGCATAAATGTATATCACTAATTTAACATATGTTTATCCAAACATTAAGTTTCCTTGAGGGTTAGGCACTGTCCCCAGTGCTAAAGGCACCAAAATAAGTAGAACAGATAAAATTTCTTGTCAATAAATATAATAGTCTTAGGGAGAAAGAGAAACTGGTGATATTGAGAGGATCATGGAAGATCTCCTTGGAAACATGACCACTGAGCAAGATCTAAGCCGCAATCCCATGTAAAAACTTAAAAATAGTACATAAAACAGAAGTTGAAATGCTAAGTACATTTTTATGCATTAACTTGGTAATGGTATGAGTCACTCATCCATTGATTTACTCATTTTCTTAATAATTCAGTAACTAATTCTCACTCACTTATCTATTCAGCCATCCATCCTTCCATACATCCATCCCTCCATCCATTTGACGTTTTCTGACATTTTTTGCAAACCCTTCAGCATGCAGCATGCACCCTGTAAACATGTGTGGGATAAAACATGCTGACTGCTAGACACCTTGAGTTACATGGCTTATGTAGCTATGCATTAGTTATACTGCTTACACGTCTTTTGTCCTTTAGAATGGAATCAGACAACCTTCCTTTCTGAGCTCATCAGAAAGCATGATCCTTAATTCAGTGTAGCAAGTGTCACAGTAGAGGCAAGAATACATAAGTTTCATAGCAGAGTTTCTTAACCTCAGCTCCCCAGTCATCTTTGCCCATATACTCCTTTATGTGTGAGTGTGTATATGTGTGTGTGCATGAGCACATGCACATGTGTTTGGGGGAAAAGCTGACCTATGAACAGTATCTTTGGCTTCTACCCACTAGTTTCTTGAAACATCTCCAACCCGTGACAACCAAACATATCGCTAGACATTTCCACATGTGCTCCGTAGGGTAAAGCTGTCTCCAGATGAGAATCCCTAGTTTATAGGAACAACTCCCTCTAAAAGGGAAATTCATCCACCACATTTCTCAAGAAAGAAGTCAATCTGGAAGTTTAATTTTAGCAGTCCTAGCTTCATTTTCAGAGATTTTGTTCCTTAGAAATACGTTGTGTTGGAAAGCAGGAGGAACTTAAGGACTTTTTCAAGTTGGAAGGAAGATCTTGCCCTACAGGAACTTCTTTCATCACCTTGGAGAAATGTGACTCATTCAACAAACATTTACAAGGCTTCCTGAAACAATAGTTACTACAGAGAACTTTTCACTAATCCAGAGTGAAAGGCCAGGCTTGATGCCTTGGGAATCCTGTCTTGATTTTATAGGCAGTTACAAAATTCAACTCGAGATTCAATCCACAGTGATGAGACTTTCTAAGGAATTCAGTTGATATAAGCCATATGACTTGATGCCCAGGAAAAGCAGCATGCCTCATAGGGTATCGTGTTGAAGCCAGAGAAGGTCTCTTGATCAGGGCCTATTTCTAAGTCAACATTTTTCAGGGTCAGTTCCTGAATATCAGCTTGCCTGGTTCCTTTCTCCCTGCATGCAGCCATTCTTGTGTGCAGGTTGTCTGGGAACCCTTTTTATTATCCTAGCTAAGCTAGCACCATGTCTTTTCTGGATCTAAAACATTGTGAGACTGTTACATCACATCATCTCTTGTTCTCTTCCAACCATTCTATCCATAGTAAGATCGAAGTCTTCTTATCAAAATTAGAGCTAAATTTCAAACTCCTGGTCTGTGTTATGCGGATGAACATGAGCTCCTCTTCTCTCCAACTTCAACATCAGTCAGCATTCCTTTGTGTTAACTCTGTTCACTCATTCACACCTCAAAATACAGATAGGACTCTGTGCCCCAGTCAGGTCTTCTGGTAAGATGAGTCTTCTCTGAAGATAAGAATAATATCTTGGTCTCCATGTCTGCCACAGTCTGGTTCCTATCTACTCCCTAACAGTCTCTCATGGCTGTGGTCCAGAGCTTGTCCTTCATGTACATCCTGTGTGCAGGGTTTGGAAATACTACTATTCTTCCCTTCCTCCATGCCAGGTAAACTTTCATCATATATCAACTCTCAGATTCAGCATCTTTTCCTCTTGGGAACTTCTCTGACTAGTTCCCATCCTCTTATTTTACCTCCTCAAAGCACAATGTCCTCTCTTTTGCTGTTTCCTAGTTTCAACTTTACATTTGTTTATATATTTATTTTATTAACAACTGTCTTCTATGCCTTATTCTAAGTTCTACAATGAAGGAGACTAAGTCTATTTTGTTAGCATTTTGAACCCAGTACTGAGTGCCTAGCATACAGCAGGTGTTCAATAAATATTAATTGTGGAACTAAATGAAGAACCTACCAAGTCAGTCCTTAGTTATAGAGCCCACATGATTAACTGATAAGGCAAAGATTAACATTTCTGTAAGCACAAGAAACAGAGAGTAAGGATGAGGCAGACCAGGAAATCTATACTTCAGGAGACAGTAGGGAAGGTCAAAACATGGGAAAGTGTATTACTTGGCTTCTGTCATCCCGTCTGGTTTGTACAGTGCCCTCATTCTGTATTATCTGTATCACAAGTCCCCTGAAGGTAGAGAAAGGATCTTTGTATGTTGAATTACTTCTATTCAATGTCTAGCTCAGGTTTTGGTGTATAATAGCTATTCAGTAAAGCTCTACTGAATGAATGATGCATGCATTATGGATTTAATATCGACTGTATCATCTGAGGATCCTCCCTCCATTCAGGAAGCCTCGGACAGGAAAGTGCAGGACCAGAATGGTTACTTAGCGGTAGAAAATGGTGCAATTTAAAAAATCAAAACTTTTACATTGAGCTTGAATTGTTTCAATTTCTCTCTCTTTCTCTCTCTCTGTCTCTCTCTCTCTCTCTCTCTCTCTCTCTGTGTGTGTGTCTCTGTGTGTGTGTGTGTGTGTCATCCTCCTTCTGTTCACTGAACACAGAACCTCATACTGAACTACATCTCCATTTTTTTTTTTGAGACAAGATCTTACTAAGTCTCCCAGGCTGGCCTTGAACCTTTAATCATCCCACCTTAGTCTCCCCAGTATCTGGGATTACTACCTAAATTTTTTCTTTTAAAACTAGTATTTATTGACAACACACTTTTTTTTTTGTCACACTCTGTAAGAAAGGCTTTGTATGCATTACCTTAACATCAAAATTAATATGTAGATGCTGCTTAATTTGTTAATGAGGAAACCCAGTCTTGGGGAACATTAACTAATAAGCATGAGGTCAGAAAATTCTGCAAAAAATATTTTTTAGACTTGGGACTGACTTTATAATTCTCATAAATACTCTTTCACTAATTTAGACTCATAAGTGAGCCAACCAATACTTTGCCCTCACATTCCCACCTACCAGTGGAAGATTTCTAGGCAGATCTCAGGGCTGGGTAAAAGGCACTGGTTCCTGGCAAGACATCAGGAAGCACACAGCCAGGAGAGGAAGCCTGATTCACTCCCTGGGTTTTGGTCCTCCCAAGTCTGAGAGGGCCTGTGATTTCATGACCTCCCATCTCTTGGCTCTGGTACTAACACAATAGCCTGTACCAGAGGTGACCTTGGACAGCTACCTGTTTTCCAATTTCCACTGGAAGGGCCCTTCACTTCTCAGCAGGTTAAGATGTGGAGGAAGTATTTCATCCTGGTTTCTGGCAATTTGTTCTGCTCTATGAACTTCTGTGTCTGCTTGTCCAATTTCATGGAAATTGCATTAATGGGTGTTAATTGGAACTGACTCAGTTCATGTAAAAAAGATAGCGTCGAATGGATGAGGAGCCCATATGTGTGATGGTTGGATCCTGGAACTGCTGGAAATTAGGATTCTGCATGGAAGCCAATGTCAGAGGAGACTTGTAACCATTTCCTTCAGCTCCTCCTATAGAAATCAACGTCATGGCCACAGACCTTTGAATGAAGGAGGGGTATTTTCACTTCTAGAATGAGGAGAAAATTTGCTTCAGATGATTTGGTCAAGATAATATTCATTCATTCATGCAATCCTTTTTGAACACCAGGCTCATTTGGGGCCCCAGACAATCAGTCATAGATAAAGTAGGACAATTCTGTCTTCAGAAAGCTTACATTTTATTTGAAGTTTATAAAGAATAATCAGATATTTATGTCATGTCAAGTAGCATCTTTGTGTGACATTCCTAAATGCTCCTCCATTAAATATGAAAAAATTGGACTTTTTCATTTTAATTTACTTACTGATTGATACATTAAAATATAAAAGTTGTTAAGGAAGTACATGTAATATTTGGCAGATGCATACATCAAGCTATACATATCTATCTCTTTCTATATTTGTCATTTTTATGGCAAACACTTTCAAATTCTTTTCTTCTAGCTTTTTGAAACATGTAGTAGGTTATTGTTATCTGTAGTTACCACACAGCGCAGTCGCTCACCAGAGCTTCTTTGTTCCTGTCTAACCCATTGATCTACTTGTCCCCATTCCTCACCACTCCTGCTTCTCACCAGGCTCTGGTAACCACAGTTCTTTTCTCAGCTTTTATGAGGTCATCTCTTTTGGATCTCACATATAAGTGGTCCTTGCCCTTCTGTGCCTCACTTATTTCACTTTGCATAATGATCTCTAGTTTCAGCAATGCTCTTGTGAATGACAGAATTTCATGCTTTTTAACGGCTGAGTAGTATTTCATTTGCAGCGTATTTTCTTTCTTCATTCACCAGTTGATGAAGCTTTAGGTTGCTGTCATTTATTAGCTATTGTAGATAGGCTTCAATGAACACAGGAGCACAGCTATCTCTTTGATGTATAGATTTCATTTCCTGTGGATATAGACCAGATAGTGGGATTGCTGGATCAGATGGTAGCTCTGTGGTTAGATTTTTGGGAAATTTCCATTCTGTTTTCCATAGCAGCTAATTTATATTCAAAATTGGGCTCTTAATTAGGTTTACTGAGATATAATCAAATGCCATAGAATTCATGCATTTATAGTGTATGATTGAATGGTTCTGATGTTTTTATGGAGTTACACAGTCATTATCACAGTCAAGTATATATTTTCATCACCCCCAAAAGAAACTTCATAATCTTCAGATGTCATCTTCTTACCCCTCAGCCTCTACCCCTAGTCTAGACAACTGCTAATTGACTTTTTTCTCTATGTTTGCCTATTCTGGACATAAAAGAAGATCATCTTTTGAAAGTGAGGGAGCACAGGAAAGAGCCTTTATCATCCTTACCTTCCCAATGCAGCCCCATGGGCTGAGTTTCCCTTGGAGCTTCCTCCAGGATCCTAGGTCTCCATTGCTTTACAGGCTTGGTTGTGTTAAGAACCATAGGAGCTGGTCAGTGTTCTGATACAAAACCACTCTTTTGTGCTTCCATATTCTACCTATAAATCCCAGCTAGTGTCATATGCTCAGAGCCAGTCAGCAAATCATGAGAGTAAACGCGTACATGTGGACACAGTGGAGGTGCCACCAGTTGTGCAGGTGCATCTTCAAACATTACCTAAGCACATCACAGTTCTATAAGCACCGCCATGGTTCAGGTTGCCATAATCTTCCCCCTAACTGCCCTGGTCTCTGGTTTCCCGGCCTCTTTTCTCCTCTCTAGCCTGAGACCGGACATTCTTAGTAGTCTCTGGAATGTAGAGACAAGCAGGGTCACTTATGGGTACGTAAAGGGGTTACGTGGGATAAGCAAGGGCAAGAGGGGAAATTGAATAAACTGCATATGAGAATGTGATAAAAAGGGAAGGACTGTGGTAGGTGGTGGAGTCCACATGCCCATCCACAGAAGCATGATGGCCAGGCTCTCCGGGATGGTTGGGATGCCACTTTTGCTGGTGGCAAGGAAATGACACAAAGGACATATTTGTCCTAATCCTTTTAGTTCTTGGGATATGTAATAGATTCTAAGCCTCATATTTTAAAGAATACTGAGTTAAAACAGAACACTGAGATGCTGACTGTGAATATTGTGAATGTCCCTTTGATCCTGATGGCTCTGATTTGAACAATATGGGGCACTGATGTATGTATTTGTGAAATCTGTGATCTCAAGATGGGTGTATTCTTCTTATCATGTAAAGAAGGACCAATGTAATCATGGGGCAATGGTGATAATCCCCAGCATTTGAGCTTTATATCCATTTAATGCAGTGTTTCTCAGCCTTAACTGCACATTGGAATCATATGGAAGCATTAGGAATTACTGATTCACAAGTTCCTTTTCCAGAGATTGTGATTTGGTTGTTCTAGGGTGTGGTTTGGGCATCAGGATTTTTTAGGTCTCTCCTAGATAATCCTATTGTGTGGCCATGGTTGAGAGTGGCTGGTTTAATCTTACTTGAACCCTTCACTGCAAGGTACTGGTAGATAAGACCACCCCCTTTAGAAAGTGGAAAAACTATACCACAGAAAATAGAGTGATTAAAGTCACACAAACAATGGATGGGAGGGTCAAATAATCCATGGGAGTTGGTTAGTACTCTTTCACTTTATTTCACCAACATCATGGTTAGTATTAATGCTCATTACATTGGGAAAGAATTTAAGCAATGGAGCAACAATGCTTCTGGACAAAGATCCAACTTTAACATAGAGAGTGGTTAGGCTTCCATGTCTCTAATGTCCCTGGATATTTCTGTGCCCATTTCCAGGTTTTATCAGATGCATAAATCCTAGGCCCTTTGATGACAAGTCAGCGTCACTCTCTGCTGAGTAGTCAAAGTTGGAAAATAAAAGTTTGAAGGAAGGGCTGTGCTTCATTGAACTCAACCTATTAAAATACTATGAGTTCTAAACTATTGTCAATATTGGAGTTTACTTAAGTTCATTTCTGAACACTTGCAACCTACTGGTCCGTCAACCACCTTGGTTGGATGAGCAGGTGCTCATGACAAAATGAGAATGAGCCTGGAGATGCTGAAATCATTCTCACTGTGGTGAAGAAGAGCATAAATATATCATCAAAAAGTAAAAGACGTTGTCTAAGGAATAGAGCCAAAGTGCTCAGACATCACTTGATAAGCTGTGATTGTGTTAAATCAAATTACTGAGGGGGGAGATATTTTAGTAATTGCTACCAGAGCTGGCACTTGAGCTCCTCCTAAAAGCATTCTATGTAAGTTCAGAATTCAGAGAGATCTTAGTTCCTTGAATTTCCTCAGGGGAGGAATGGGAAGCTCTGAGAGGTTGGTCTGCAAAGACGCAGAGCGATGAAAACAGATAATGGTATTTTTTCAGGGTAGAGGAAAGTAGCTAGCAGTAGAGAGATGATCAGAGAATGAAGAGAGGGAGATGAAAGCATGTTTGGAAACTATGTCTGATACTAAATTCTAAATCATTTAAAATGCTGTTCTGCAATCCCTTGCCCAAAAGCTTGGGTGAAATCTTCTGTTCACATGGCTTTGCAATAATATTTTCAAGGAAAAATAGAATTGGGGCAATTATTATGAGGGGTAAGATAGTGCAGAAAGGAGTGGGGAGAGACCACAGTGAAAAGAGGGTATCTGTAAAATGAATCAACTCAGTGGACGTGGAGCCCAGGGTTGCAGCTGAACTTGACTCTCCAAGGCCCTCCAAAGATAAGGGGAGAATACTGTGTTTCCCTCTTTTAGGGCATTTCAAGGAAATCTTCATGTTCAGAAGGCAAGATGGTGCCTCTTTGTTATAAATAAGAACATAAGGAAGACCCCAAGTTGAAAATAGAAGGGATAGAAAAAATAGAGTGGCATAAAAAATTACAGATGTGGTAGCAGTCCATTTGTTTGTTCATTTACTCATTTATTTATTCATCAAACAGCAATACACCATTTTATGTGCTAAACTTCGAATACAGACATTGTCCCTGTCCCCAGGGAGACTTCATCTTTGACATAGAAAGGAAAGGGGAAACATTTATTGAACTTCTCTGGTTGACAGACACTGAGACATGCATGCCATATCCTTTAAAAAGTTCTTCCAATAGTTTTGTAATTATTATTACCCTATTTACTGATAAGGAAGCTGAGACCAAGAAAAGTTAACCTAAATATGATTCTGTTAATTCATGATGAAACTGGTGTTTGGACACAGGATTATCTGATTCAAAAACTGGTGGGTCTCTGTTTTGTTAAGAGGTACTAGAATTGGTAATAAGTGAACTGGGTCTGACAGTGTGAGTTGAAAACTATTCCCTATATTTCTCCCAACTTGCAACCAATCTGCTCTGAGCCTTAACTGCCACCCTCTAACAATAAACAGAGTGAACTGTGGCTCCCTCATCAGCCCTTCTTTCAGAAGCCTAACACACCTACTCAAGAAGCTATGGATACCATTTAGTGGGTGAGTTTGCTAGCTTATGTGTTCTGGATCCCTTCTGGGGGACAGGGAAGTGGCAGACTCCCAGAATGACAGTGTTAAGAAATAAAGAGATGCTGCCCTTTATGACAGGTACCCAGGCTTTGTGCTGTAACTTAAAACCATTCACTCTGATTAGTAAAGGGCAATTCCACCAGCCTTTTAAATGAGTCCTGCATGTAGGCTACAAAAAATCCATATGCTGTCCACACAGCTCTGCAATAGTACAGGAAACCAAAAATCCATCACAGTACTTCATAAACACTCCACAAATAAGTGAGGGTAACATCATCTGCACCATTCATGTGATATTTATTTAAAATGATTAAGATACAACCAAAGCCCTTCTCCTTAGGGAGGTTTATAGGAGCTGAATGGAGACAATTTGGGCCCTTGAGGAGTGGAAATGAATTGGACTGGTAAGATAAAAAGCCACCTGGGCCTGGAGTTGGCTGTGGTAGTAGATGGACATTTGTTGTTTAGTTTTTGGACACCAACTTCTCCCTTTGGGGATATGTGGAGTGGACCTGCCAATCACAGCTTCCTACTCAATCTCCTGGTCATAGGGCTAGCCTTGGACCCAGGTGCCACCAATCATAAAGTCTTGTTTGCTGACCCTAGTAATAGGCCCAGAGTTAGAGTCATCTGTTTTGGCAGTGAAGACAAAGGCCATTGACATTTTTTGTATTTTGGACTTTGAAGGAGCAGAAACAGGGACTTCTGGGATCTTCTTTCTTTACTATGTGGAGTCAGCTATCTGTGGAAGAGACTAGACTCAGAGTGGGGCCGGCAGAAGTGGAGGAAAGGGGGCTGTGAATATTGAGCCTGCAGTTCCATCTACCCTAAGGCTGACCTGACCCTTATACTGTATGTACTTTGTATTTAATTCTGTTATTTTCCATAGTCCATGATTTAATACCCTCACCTTCTGATTAAACATCTGTGAGTTGAGCTATTGTGGCTGTAGAGAGGATTGGGATAAAATAGTATCATGAGCCCCTTGTGACATTGCTTTCTAGTTCCTTATACATCCTGCATCAGTGCTGGGGGGAACTGTACAGTACATCTCTGTGTCAGGACTTGAAGGAACTCAGTGGTCACTGAGATCTCTTTTTTTATTAGTATATGTTTATGATATATACTAATTTATTTTGAGTATTTGGTAGGTAAACGTATTGCTCCCTGATCATATGTATTCCCCCTTCCCCAACTACCCTCCACCCTTTTATATTTGTTTAGTAGTTGATGGGACTGAGATTCATCACAAGAAAGAGTTCCGCTGTGATCATACAACAAATTGATGCAAAACCAGAGCTACAGAGAGTCAAGGGGCTTTGTTCTCAGGACAGTACTTCTTCTCAGGATTGTGGTACATGTGGTTCCAGAAAAAGCATTGCAGCAGTTAAACTAAATCTGAATGTGTAAGATCAAGAGTACCCTAAGTTTGACATTGGGGCAAACTTACCTCCTTTTAGCCCAGCTCTAAGGTTCTAACCTGCTGATTTTCTAAGACAAGGTAAAGAGTTAATTTTTCTTGAGTTAGTCTGACTTTGGGAGACAGAACTAGAACTTAACTTGCAGTATCCTGGAGGCAAATGGCCAAGGTAACTTTACAAAAAAACCTACCTGCTTCTACCAGAAGTATGGGTTTCAAAACAAAGCCACCTAAATGCCCACAGGGGACACCAAAGAGGCTGGCCAGTGGAAAGGACATCCCTGCTAAGATAACTACAGGCCACCATCACAATAGGAAGGGTCATCCCTTCCAATTCCCAATTTTTAAGGGTCTCTTTTATATACTGGGACCTGAAAGTATAATTTTGCTTTAAAAAGGGGTTCACTTGAAATAAAAAAGACTTACAACTATTAGTCTGATGAAGTTGAACCAACTTCTGCTATTTCCTACAAGTTGAGTGTTAATCAGACTCTGTACTACATGTCTGAATTGGAGGGAATCTCAAAAGTCAAGAGGATGAGTAGGAAAGATTCTAACCAACACTTCAATGCAGTAAGAAATTCCAACCAGTGTTTCAGTGAAATAGCTTTATATTTTACCTCATTATTGGAGGTAAAAAAAAAATCAAAGTTTACTTTTCAATAAGCTTGTGTTTTGATAAATATTATTAATCAAATGATGGATGCAAAGACAGCATCTTAGACAAAAGGCCCCATGCCTATACTGAGTAATTAAGAGATACAGCCTCTTGTACTGGTTCTTTCACTAAATAGAATGTCCATCCTCTGGGTTCCCTGAACTACAGGTGATATTGCTACATATAGTAAAAGATAGCTAGGACTCTGACACCTAAAGAGATTTTAGAAGTTCATTTTTGCCTTTCACTCAAAGTTATTCTTAAGGACTTATCTTTAGGCAGAGGAAAGTGAAGTTAGCCAGGAGGTCAAGATGGAAAAGGGCAAACCAATTTTGAGTTCACATGACTTCTCAACTTTGGAGTCTTTCTCTCCCATGCCAAGCTCAATGGGTATGGCTCTCCACTCAGTTGCTGTCTGCCTGTCTAAAGACAAGGTTGCCAGGCTATTTGCTAAAATCTTTTTTGGATCTCAGTGCAATGCTTTGCGTATTAGGGTGAGTTAAAGACATCTTCATAACTCAGCCAGATGGCTTCTCTCAGTCTTTGACCATGACCTTCCAAAGCCACAAATAAATATGATAGCAAACCAAGGATGGAGGAACCCAATGATTCATTAAGGTCTCATTGGAGAAGATAAAACTTTGGCTCTAGCCTTGAGCATGATGAACATAAGTGGTTTCAGGCAAGTCACTTCACCCACCTGGCTCCCTGTACTTCTACCAATGAAATGAAGGGGCAAAAATTTAGGTTATCCCAGAGGAATACCAGCATTTATGCTTCTAGATGTATTTGTTTAGTTAAAATGAGCTACTAGAAGAGATTAATTCTTAGTGGTATAACAAAATAAACCTTTATTTCTTTTTAATGTCATTATCAGAAGAAAAATTCTTGTGGCCTTTCTTGTGGCTATTCAGTGGTCCAGGCTTCTTTTGCTTTGTGGATCTCCCCTCTTTATGTTGTTGTTGCTTATGTTTCCAAAGTGAATGGTAGAATAAGCACTCATGTAAATGATGCACAAAACCAAGATAATTTAAAACATATGAAGTGCCAAGTTGGAGAAGATTGAAAGAGAAGAGACTCTGGCCGTAGGCCAGGGTTACAGATGCCTTACATCCATTCCAGCTCTATGTCTTTGACTGGAGATCAGTCATATTTCCATATGTAAGAGCAAGGCAGCATAGGAATTATAGTTTAGCTAGATGGAGAAGAGGAAACAGGTTTCCTAGATAATCAGCCAAATGATTATTAATAAGTTGTGCTACTTGAGCCTACCTTGGTGTCTTAGTTATTTTTTACTCTTTGCTGAGACAAAATACCTGATGCCCAAAATTGGGGAAGGAAAGGTTTATTTCTTACAGTTCTTGGAGGTTTCAGTCCATACATAGTTGACTCCAAGGCAAGGTGGCATGGTGGGGCTGCAGTTCATGGTGGCTGCAAACAGCAAAGCAGAAACCGGCAAGAGAGAGAGACACACACCTTCTTCCCACCATTACATCATATCCTGGCTCCACCCCTAGATGGGTGTAGCACTCATGCCACCAATCCAAGCACTAGACAATGAACCAATCACAATCGTATAATTGCATGAGGCTTGGGGGCCACTGACATAAACCATGTCACTTGGGAACCTCATTGACTTAGTGAGGCCCTGTCTCAAAAATAAAAGATGGGTGGGGGATATAGTTCAGTGAGAAGACCCTGAGTTTAATCCCTAACACTGTTAAAATGAAACAAAACAAAACAAAACAAAACAACTGTTCTACTTTAGAAGGCAGTCCCTCTTTGCTAACCATCCTATAAATAAAGACTTAAAATCATATATATTTTGATGCAACCATGAGATTATCTTCCAGGAAGGTGCTGCAATAATCCAGTGGGAAGATGATAGTAGCTTTTATAAGGGACTACTACCATGTGACAGATTTTCCCAAGAAAGGCACAACTGATGCCCTTGATTTCACACTCACCCAGCTGGTATCCACTGTTAAAACAGTTTCTCAGCTAGGATACAAATCATGTAGTCATTGAGCCTGTTTTGGGTAGATGATGGAAGAGAACATCAGATTGTGTGAAGATACACAACATTGCTTCCAAAGAAGCCATACAACAATGTTGCATAATCAATTTTGTCTAATTATATCGCATCTCCATTCCTGGTCCACTTTGCCCTATAGGAATTACCTTTCCATTCTATGAAGTTGGTGCCATAAATTTTCTGCTCAGCCTGTTTTCAGTTGTTTGGTATGAGCAGATAATTTTGGCATAGAGTAATTTTGCCTGTCTTCTTTGTATTTCCCATAAATCTTGGACTTTTGCACAATTGATTTTAGATTCTGTAGCCAACAGTATCCATCCAAGGTTTATTGCACCTCCATCTTTCTTTACTTTCAATCCAATTTTTTTTTCAGATGGCATTACTGAGACTGTGATCTTAGGAAGGGTTTCCCCAAAGAATATTTGTGATTTGCTTAAAACCAACAGTCAAAACAGGCACTGTGGCTCGTGCCTGAGAAGCTGAGAAGGAAAGATCACAAGCTTGAGGCCTGCCTAGCTAGTAACATCGTGTCTCAAAAATAAAAAAGGGGGTATAGCGTTATAGTTCAGTGTGTAGGTTGTGAGTTCGATCCCCAGTACCAAGGGGAGAAGATCATTGCCAATAGAGCTCAGTGATAGAGTACTTAGCATAAGACCCTGGATACAATTCCTAGTAGCCCCCCTCACCATAAAACAAAAATAGAAACAAAAACAAAAAACACGATGTTCCATAAAGACATTTTTTATTTTAAAATTCTGCATCTGAAAACACAGTATGACAGAAAGCATCTATATACACCTGCAGTGTTTTTGGTATGATACAGTATTTAATACATCCACTTTTCTGCAAAAAATTTTGCTTTGTCAGACAGAAACAAACTCCCCTAGACAAAAAATACAGCTAAGGCACAATTTTGTTGTTGTTGTTGTAGTTGTTGCTGTTCTGCTAAATGAAGACAGAAAGGGTGCAAAAATGGGCAGGTAATGCAGTCATTTCTGAGAATCACATTCTACCTCGAAGAAAAGCGCTCAGGTGATTAGAACTTTGATTATTGGTCAACTTCAGATACTTCAATCTCTCTTAAAGTACTCCTTTAAATAAATAGCAAAATATCTACATCTTTCAGTGTGTGCCATGTGAACTTTCTCTCTTTTTAAAACTTTATTTACAGATTCTTTTTTAAAATCAATACATTACAAAATATTTCTGTACAGTTTTATGCATATTATGATCTATAACAAAATAGTTATTTTTAAAAACTATATCACCGCATGTCTTTGAAAGCAATGAGGGAGACAGTAATAATTTATCATGAGGCCTCTAAAACAAATGCTATTGACAACATAATGATTTTTAAAAAGAAGACAGACTACAAAGACGATTGCGCTCCATTCCAGTGAATTTCCTAGGAAAACGCTGGGGTTGTCTTTGGCCTCCATCAGTGCTAGAATGATGGAAGATCAAGGATGGAGTCTGAAGGCAGGGAGGGGATGATCCCTTTGAGAATTTGACCCATCTGCTGGGAATATTTAATGCTATTATTTCCAGCTAGGAAGGTCGAAGAGATAAATTGAGAAACTCTCCTGACTTACCCTTGATGAAGTACATGAAATCACCCGGTCTTAGGGGAAAGGGGGGATTTGGAAAGCCAAGATGGTGAGCACCCTGCTGGTAATTAAGCCAGCCCCTCACAGCAATACTCTTTAAGAGAGTGCTTCAGGAGTTTGCTAAGGTTCATGTGAGCTCTCGAGCCTCCATTTTTGCCCATAGGAAAAACAGAAGAGCATTTTTCTTAAAGATGACATTTGTAAGCAATTTCTATTGCATCTGTGAACTACAGATTGGCAGCCCCTGACTCAGGAGTCTACCACAAAAAGCTTCAAGATGCTCTTTTCTTCTGAACAGTGGTGAAAATCAGAGGGAGAAGACATCAGCTTTCCAAAGTAATTTTAAGGCCACATGTCAAAAAGGAGAAACCTAAGGCTTTTTTAGAGGATGTGGGTAGGAGAAGCAAGTTGGAGGAAAATGCAGAAAGAAGACAGTATCAGGACGGTATAACAAGGTGTGGTGCCTGCTTCCCAGTGCCTGCAGGCAGAGGCAGTTGGAGAATTTTCAGCCAAGCAGCGAGAGAAGAGAGGCCACTTTCTCCCTGCACAGGGCTTGGTAAGAGCTGAACCAAAGACAACGAGAGGGGAAGACATGGGTGGTGCATCGAAGCCCTCCTCAGTCTCCAGAGGGTCCTATACAGTATCTTGTTTGCAGAATATAAAACATAATACTTCTAAGTTAGAGAAAGAGATGGAGGAAGAGGAATAGAGAAGAGAGAAGAGAGAGGGAGGGAATCAGAGAGGCAAGAAGGGATGAAGGGAAAAAAGAAGAGAAGAGAAAGAGGCGGGGGTGGGGAGGGAGGAGAGGGAGAGATTGCATAGATTGTACATTTAGCTCCAGCAGACATGGACACCTTCACTCCCCCCCAGGTAAACTTCTCAGCAGACACAGTGAGGTAGCGCCTGAGGTTGACCTATGGGCAAAGTCAGGTAACTGAGGGAGAAGCAAAGAGAACAACCTGTGAACAAGCACAGTTCTGCTTGGTTTTGGGAGAAGCTTTCAGAGGTGGCAGATTGATTGCCAAGACTTGAGATTTGGAGAGTCTAGCTGTTTCACTCAGCACTCCCTTGTCCTGCACCCTGTCCATGGCACTTCTGCTTGGCATGCTGGAGTCCTGGATGATGAGAATCCAGGTAGATAAGACCCTCTGGATGTCCAAGGGATTAGATCCCAGGCCTCCAGATTTCATTCCTATTTCCCTTTAGCACACAGTCTTGGGACTAAGAGAGCTAACAGGACAGCCTCCTGTGTGGAATGGCTCTTGGGAGCAGGATGACTAGTTAGAAATTCCTCTTTTAAAAATCCAACAAGAATTATTCTTTTGCTCATCATTGTGTTGGATCTTTTCCTCTTTTCTACTGGGCAAGACCTCACCTCACTTGAAGCCATCTCTCCAGAGACCAGAGTTTGGTGGGCATGCATAAATGGAACTATAGGATTTTTTCCTCACCCTGTTAAAAAAAAATAGCTAACATTGAAAGGTCACATTTTCTGTAAACATAGGGTTTTCTGGCTTTCCTTACCACATTGAAAAATGATATTGCAATAGGCTTGTATCCTGGAATGCAATGATAGGCTGGAGCTGAGTAGCAGTTGCTCTTTCCTGATGGGTCCCATATACGCCAGTAAGACCACGGTCCCCAGCACTCCCTTTGTCTTGCACCAATGGCATCTTCAGTCATTTGTTTGTGTCCTGGACCTCATTAAGCACTCATAACTCCTGCCACTGAGTGGCTCTTTGATCTGGCAAGCCTTCTTGGCATGCTCAAAGCCGAGCTTGCTGATAGTAGTTCCCAGTGTACTTCCCACCCTTGAAATGCTGCTGGGGAATTAGTGTCCCAAATCCTCAGTGAACTTGGTTGTAAAAAGCATTCTTCCTCATGCCTCACATCTGAAAGTTACTGTTCTTGTCTATTCTGTACCTTCTTGGCAGAGATAAGTTCCAGCCAATGTCCTCCTTATATATCTGCAAAGTAAGAATCAGGAGGAGAAGGGTCTTTGTATATCTAGAGTAGTGATATACCAGTCCTCTGGGGTAAGGGATGTTTTGCCTTATTCTCTTCAAACTCTATATGAAGTTTAAAAGTTAAACCAATAATGAGAAATAAAACCAGGAGGACTCTCAATCCCACCAGAAAGGCTTTTGCCAATGCAAGGAAGGAGCATACTTCTTAAAGCAAGGAGGCCTTGAGAAATCGCTCACTTCTTTGGGACATACTGCTTTGCACATGACTTGGCAGGTGGGATTTGGAGAGACCTTCTGATATCTTTTTCTTCCTGAATGCCATTGAATGAGTGGGAAACAGAGACAAACAGCATCTAGGGACACTTCTTTCTCCCCAAAAGCTGATACTCAAGTCTCCCCTCTTAGCTTTCCAGAGACTCTAGGGATTTGGTTAATAGTCACCCCATCACAGACAAGGCTAGGGTCCCCAAAGATTGTTGCTCTGGGGAGAGGGATCCCCAGGCAGCCAGAGCTCAAGGATACCTGACCAATTGCCTACAACAAATGCATTATTTCAGGCAGGTATTAAAAATAAAATTGCTAACAATGGTTTTCCTGAGAAGCATCTATTTTTCTCAAATCATGCTGGGTGTTGTTTGGAATTCTCTTTTCTTATCAAATGCAACATCTGCAAAATTATTTTCTGGTCCAAAAACAGAGGAGACAAAGAAATACTGATGTGACTTTCCAGCTCCCAGAATTGGTAGACACAAGTGAGGAGGGAAGCCTTGAGGAGGAGAGTTGTCCCTACACTAAGACACCTCTGCTATTTCTCCACTTGTTCAAGGATGGAAAAAATAAGTCAGAAATGTCAGGATGGGCCTTGCCTTGGAGCCTGCAACTCCCATTGTATACAGGGACCTGCCAAGGATGACTCCTGAAGCCACTAAAAATAACACTGTAGAAAATACAGAGTCCTAAAAGCTGAGCAAAGAAGGTAAAGGAGAAACCCACCCACACACCAGGCCCAGATCTCAGCAGCCTCAGAGAAGCCCTGACCAGAAGCAGAGGCTGGGGCAGAAAGAAGATGTGGTACTGGACTGATGATTCTTATAGTTTGTAAAACCACTTAGACATCCTGTGGATTTCCTCAGAAAGTCACTGTGAGGTCCCTGAATTCACTGTGGATAACTACTATCTCCTCGTCTCTTCTAGTTGGGTCCCATGACCCTTGACCTCCTTGGAAGAAGCCTGTTCCTGTCTGTCAGTGTCATGTCAAGACTCATGGTCAGGTTGGCTATGGGGAGTCTTCAGTGGCAAACAGCTCCATGCAGCTGTCTGCAGTCAGCACACTGCCTCCTCCCCAAGTTCTCTACGCTTGGGCAGGGCAGGGCCTTCAGGAATTCCAGTACTCTTGCATTTGAGTGGATGGATGAGGCTAACACTCTGCATAAGGAAAAATGAGCTCCAGAAGTCCCAAAGGCACCTACTTCGTGCTGGTGGATGAGGCCAGCTGAAGCTTTCTCACGGTGTCCAAAACCCCTGCTTTACTCTGGAAACAAGGAGAATGCAGGGCTGACATACAGAGACAGAGACAGAATTAGAGATAGAGATAGAGACAGACAAACAGACGAGGGGTGGGAGGGAGGAGGAAGGGAGCCTTTTGTGAATAAAGGCAGTTTTAGTAGATAACATAAATGACAAGCTGCAAAAACAGCACCTACTAATTAGTCATTGACTAAAACATATTAAATAATAAATATCTAGTGTCCCTTCTCTATGTCCTCCATTGCCAGTGGGACATCTTACCTTGCTGAGCAGGAGAGAGAGCTCAGCAGCCAGGCCACTGAGGTGGGTCGCAGTAACTTCACACCCTTGCTGGGGAAATGCCAAGGACAGGCTCACCTCAGATGGACAGGAGTGACTTTTCCCAGGGAACCTTGTCATTCAGGGGATGTAGCGGTCAAGGAGGAAGGGGTGCTATGGGAAAGGTGCCACAGATGAGTAGGGGGTAGCCTATCAGATGCACATGGGAAGGAAACCCTTCAATTTCCTGGTAACTTCAGCCATTTGAATGTTTTTTTAAAAAAAATTTAAATAACCTTTAGGAACATTTTTGAAACTTGATTTTTTTTTTTTATGTTGCATATCCATATGGGCCTTTTGGAATCTTGGAAAAGGAAGGGCATGAAATTGAGAACCAAATCTGAAATGGACGTGAGAAGTCTGGTCCGTGGGTTTGGTCACTGCCAACAGCACCAAATGTGCGATTCACAAAGGCTTTGGGGCCTGACCTCAGCACAGAAGGGCTCTGGCAGATCATGGGTATTACTGTGCGATCCAGCTCAGGAGCTTTTTTCCGAGCAATCTCATGAGTTTCATGGCCACGACTCCCATCATTCCCATTTTCAAGGACCAAAGAGGTCATGGTCTCAATTTTGTAACTCATGAACCACTTGGAGACATGAGGCTCATGCTCGCAATAATAACCCCATTTCTATTGCCACGTGTAACAGACTGGATGGAAGGTGGCCTAGGCCCATGGACAGCTGGCAGTCACACACCCAAGTAGACCTTTGCCAAAAGGCTTTCCTGCTCTTCTAGTTATCACGAAGAATAGCTCAATGGGAGAGAGGCTGGTGGGAGGCTTAGAACTCTCCCAAACCTGCCACCTCCTGGGGAGAGGCCTAAGCCTGTGACCTTCTGTGGCCTGCTGTGTCAGGGTGGGCCAGGGGTTCCCAGCCAAAGGAGCAGAGAGCGAAGCAGAAGGGCAGCTGAAGCTCATATCCTCGGTCTGAGCAGTGTTTTTCACACTAGGTTGTGCAGAGCCCTTGGTTCAGGAGAGGGACCTGAGGAGATGCCCTTGGCAGAAGGACCTCCAGCGGGATGAGCCTCAGAGGGAACCTTGTACTTTTCAGCTTCAATCACAGCAGCCTAGATTTTACCTGTACCTTGAATTTCTATCTACCACCGAGCTGAGTAAACAAAGTTCTGCTGCTCAAAATAAAAGTTTGAAAATCACTTTTTTGGGGGTGGGATGGGGGGACAGGTTCAGATCACTGGACAGGAAGACAGGAATCTGCAGGACTTGAGGGTCAACCCGAAGAGGTGAGACCACCATGGTGCTGGCACTGAGCCATCCCCACCCCAGAAGCCAGCTTGCCAAATGCAGACTGATCCACTCTGGCCTTGGAACTCACCTCCCCCATTGTTTTATGGCCAGGAGGTACACCCAGAGTGGGAGGCCAGGCTTGGGGTCTCTCTGGCCACTTTCCTGTTGAGATTGTGTTGTGGTCCACGTGTGGCCAGTGCTACCTGAGCCGGCCATCAGGTTTGACTGCCCCCAGCTCTGACTTGGGGTCAGGGCTGAAGGAGCTCCAAGCTGTCTGACTGCAGGTCTGCATGACTGGGCAGGAGGTAGGGCCTGTGGCACAGATGTCCATAGCGGTCCACATCTTGCCCACCAATGAGTCCAGCCAGTTCTCCAGTGCTGCACCTGTAGAGGCTGCATTCCTCCGAGCTTGTTCAACCTGGGCAGGGATTATGGGCAGGCTGAGGACTGGATTCAGGCTCTGGAAACTCTGCTCCATGTAGGCACTGCGGAGGGGCCCATTGTGCAGCCTCAATGCTTCCTCTAAAATCCAAAGAGAATGGCAATATGTTTAGAAGAGCTATTAACTGGGTACCTATGTACTGTGCACCTGGTGCTGCTCTGGGCACTGTGTATCACCTCTTTTAATTCACACAACAGTCTCATGACGCTTTTAGCAGTCTGATTTTATAGGCGAAGAAACAGCTTTCTGCGACAGAACTACCTTGTGCAGGGCTTGGAGCTTCCTCTATTTATTTAGGATCTATTTATGGAGCCTCTGCAATGATCTAGAAACTCACTCAGTAGTCACTCTTAAATATCTACTTTGTGCAAGACATTCATTCAACATATACTTATTAAACATTTATTATTTGCAAGGCATTTGTTGATTTAGTTAGTGGGTACAGATATATGGAATGCCTATTACTGCATTTAGCAGGCTCTATTCTAGGTAGAGGAATGAACCAAGATGACAGTTTATGTTACAGTGGTGGCCAGAGAGGTCACAGTCTCAGTGGAGAGCATCTTTGCTTCCACTCTGCAGAGGCTGGGATGCTAGCAGGGATGCTCAAACTGACAAAAGGCAAAATGTGCCACAGGAGCAGCTAACACACATTCAAAACTTGGGAACCAAATATTGTGGTTACTACAAAAAAAAAAAAAACCTCATGAAAAATAAGGTTAATGTGGGAAATGCTGTTACGGTATCAGCTAGTGATACTTGCCTCTATAATTAAATTTTCCTCAATTCCACCTCATCAGATTTCTTGAGATTACCAGGGACGCATGAATAGCAAATTACTCGTGATGAATCATTTTACAAATTACATTGCTCCCACCTTCATGTTCCCTGTCATTGGAACATCATTAACAAATACAATTACTGAAAATTTTGGGGGGCTGCTCCCAAAGAAGTAGAAGGACTCCTGGGTCTTCCTGGGCATGAGTGGGAACAGCTTTGCCTTCTTTTCAAACTGCAGGCAAAACTCCTGGTAAAATCAGGATGCAAGGCCCAGGCCCAGGCTACTTTCCTGGGATGGGGATGGATTTGGGACCACTCTGTCTACTGTCCTAAGTGTGCATCTGAACAATGAGGATGCCGCCTGGCATTTCCATCCCTCTCCTCCACATCTGACTTTAAGGATCCTGAGGGAAGTTTGGAGATGCTGCTGACAGAGACACTTCAGGGTCTTAAGTGGATGGGCTCTGGCCTGGCTAGTACAAGAAGAATTGTCTTTTGCCCGCTTCATAGGGGAGTAAAGAAACATGAAATTTGTGTCTTTAGATTTGCTCAGGACAAAACCTTAGTAAAAGCTGCAAGGATTCACGTCAAGATTCCCTTTTGTAGGAGGCCTATGTCCTTGTCTCCTTGCGCCATTGGCAAAATGAATGGCTCAGAGTTCTTCTCAGCTAACAGGGACAATAACGTGTTTCACACTTCTGAGTTTATGACTTATTCTATGAACAACTCCAGATACATCCAGCCCTCCCTATCTAAGGGCTGTGCAATCACAGATTCAACCAACTGTGGATCAAAGATATTTGGGAGAAATATTGGGTCTGTACTTCACGAATACAAATTGCTTTTTCTTGTCATTATCCCCTAAACAATACAGTGTAATAACTGTTTACACAGCACTTACATTGTAATAGACAGAGATGGCTTAAAGTAATGCAAAGATGTGGGTAGGTTACACGTAAATACTATGCCATTTTCTATAAGGGACTTGATGAAAAATGTGGATTTTGGTATCTATGGGGGGTCCTGGGACTCATTTCCTGCAGATAAAAAGGGATGATTGTACTGATACACAGAAATCCCATTATTGGGGGTCTGTTTTATGGATCTGCCTACACAAGCACAAACAATTTCATGTGCAGGAATCTTCTTGCAGCATTATCTGCAATAACACCATCAGTAACAACAGAAGCAATATGTCTACCACCTGGGGGACAGGCAGATTGCGGAATTCCATGCAGCTGGTAGGGTCTAGACACTAATTTAAAGAGCAACATTAGGCAGTTTCAGTATGAAATGTATTACTGTATTCCATTTTAAAAAGCATCAATGTTCCTGGGACTTGTGAAGTGCTACGTGTTTGTTTTAAAAACACTGAAAAGAATCTAGAAGGATGTGTGCCAAATTGTTGGCAGTGGTTGCTCCTGGTGGTGGGATTTTAGTGGGGAAAAGGTTGTTCCTTGATAAAATTAGGTGGAGAAGGAGACACAAAATTTAAATCCTTAGGGATTAGGTAGGTAAGAAATGTTAGGAGTAGGGAAGAAATATTAGGAGTCTCATTTGCCTCTCTCTGTTCTTCATGAAGATCACTGGCCTAAAAACTATGTTCATCACACCGTCCTTCCTCTGTTTACAGTTTTCTATCCACACATGGATGGTGAAGTAATATATTGGTGGTTTTTCCTGGTTTTGAACTTCAAATAAATGCACCCTCGTTATGATTTATTCTGTGATTTTCTTTCCCTCAGCATCATGCTTTAGAGAATCCTCACAGGTGACATCTACAGCTGTGCTTTGCTGATGTCAGTGCTACACAGGACTCTACTGTACAAAGAGACTACCAACAGTCCTTTCACATGGGGACATTTTCACTGCATCTGATTTGGGGCTATCGTGAGCAATTCTGTAAGGACCGTTCCTGTGCAAGTCTCTAGGGACTACACCCGGGAGTGGAACTTCTGTGTGCTAAGGGATGTGTATGTTCAATTGCACAAGGCAGTGCTAACTAACTGGTCCTCTAAGCTTGTTTTATCTGTTTATGCTCCCATTAGCACTGGGTGGATGTCCATTATTCTTCATCCTCACTAACATACTGTACCGCCCAAGTTTTGTACATTTATTTTCCAACACGGCAGGTGTGAAGTAGGATCTCTTTTTGCTTTTAATTTGCACTTCTCCCATTATTAATGAGGGTAGTCAATTTTTACATGTGTGTGGATCATTCTTCTTTTCTCTATTTTTTTTTTAATAGTAGGGATTGGTAATCCTTTCTTTTTGTGAAAGGCCTGGTAAATATTTTTTCTCTGGAAGACATACAGGCCATTTTACAACTATTCAGCCTTGCCAATGTGACCCTAAAGTAGAAATAGATACCAGGTAAATGAATGGGCATGGCTGTGTTCCAATAAAGGTTTGTGTACAAAATCTAGCAGTGCTTGTGGCTTGTAGTTTGCCTACATCTGATTTATGGGATTTCTTTATATATTCTGAATATAAGTATTTTTCAAAGGCAACTATCTTCCACTAGTTTCTCTTTCTCCTTGGGGTTTTGTATTTTTGGTAAACAGAATTCCTATGTTAATCCTTATTTTATAAACACTAAGCAAGACTTGCTGAGATTCAATATCTGCATTGTATTTTTTCTCATCTTACCTTAAATGTGATCAGGGCCTTCTGGAAGACCCATTGGGGGAATATCTAATAAATAGATATCTGCTACATAGGCACATATCACCCCAGTGTGTGGCTGGGAAATCAGATGGTTCTCCAGGGCAAACAAGTAGCAGTAAGCATAGAAAGCAGAGACGGCTCTTCTGCAAAGCAGCCACATGCCCGACATGAGGCCACATTGTCTGCAAAGGCTGAGGACTCCAAGTCCCTGTGGAGGGACTCTTTCCTTTGAAGAGACATTAGGAACACTCACCTGGTTTAATGGGCTGCCTGTTTGAGAAGGTCAAAGGTGCAACGAGGAATTTGGTCTCTGCGATGGGCACCCAATGGTGAAGGATTTTCACTGTCCAGACCCCAGGCCTCAAGGGCAAGTTCAAAGGGGGTTTATAATGGGTGAATTCAGCAGTGGATTCAATCAGGATGTCATAGGTGGCTGCGATGACATTTACAGGATCCACCCAAATGACAGTCACGGTCACATTGGGCCCTTTCCCCCATTTCTGCATTCCTACTGGCTCATCCATGGGCCCCAGGAGACCACCGAAGTTTCGGAAGAGCCGCTCCTTGGCATCCCAGTCTGTGCCGACCTGAAATGAGAGTCAGTCATGAAGCCACTGGATGTGATCTAGGGTGCTGGTCCCAAAAAGGCTGAGGATCTGTCTTGCAAGGCTTCATATAGCCATTTTGCAGATGAGACTGATGCTTCTATTGTTCCTTAATCATGATTGTACAGATGGCAAACAAAAGATCTGGCATTTGGACCCAATCTGGGGAAATACAAGGTTTGAGGTCCTTTTATTAAACTACTGGCTTTCCTGTGCCTATACTTGGTACGTATTTAGACACAAACCAACAAACTCAAAACTATGCATGAAATACCCAAATGAGTGAATACTAGCTTGCAGGCCACTCCAAGAAACACATCTCTTGCCATGGAAGAGGTATGGCTGATTTCTGCTTAGGTCCTCAGTTTTCCTAATCACATGCCATGATTGAGTGTACTGGATCTGAACAAGAATGGAGCTCTACCACTGGAGCAACCTCATTAGAAGTTGGGAGCTCCAGTTGTACTCCGGGAAAGAGCCAGCTTTGGCTTCCCCAGTTCACTCTAGGGATAGGAGATGTTCTGTGATGCATCCTTCTCATAAGTCAACTGGGAGGTTGTGTGGCTTGACTTCCATCCTTTCACTTTGCCGCCTGCAATGTGCTCTCCACTGGGAAGTCCGAACATGCTTGCCTGACCTCTCACTAGCCCAAGGGGTCCTAGTACACTCAGGTCAGCATTAGTCCTACCATACATAGAAGGTACAGAGCCCTTGCCTGCCCCTCTATGTGTTCCCCATTCTACACCCCATGTGTTAACCCCTTATGTTTCTCCCAACCCAGGTTCCTGGTCTGTATCTCTTGCTGCAATATCCTCTGTCATACCTCTATTTATGACACCTCTTTGGAGTTCTCTGATATCTGAATCAAGAGTAGCCTTTCCCTTGACCTGTTATTTCCACTGTTTTATTTGCCTTCTACCAGTGGGACCAAGCACCACCTTCCAGCTGCTACCTCCTCTCATGAAGACATTCATTCTGTGTGAATGGAGCCTTCTCTCCTTGGCTTTCCACTCTTTCATGGTGCATGTGAATGGGTTCAGGATACAGTAGGTGCTCAAGCAACGTTTACTCTATGGCTATTTTAAATCAAATCGAATGAGAGGACTTCTAATTCAGAAAAAATGGCACTGTTACAGGAGGATTAATCTGAAACATGGGAGATGAAGCATGCAGACATTGGTACATATGGTACATGGTGCTGGGTAGGCACTAACTCTCCAGTGTGTGTGTAGGTGGGTGTACATGTCCACCTGGGGAAGTTGGCAGAGGGCACTGGAAATGGGAGCTTATCTCCAGTCTCCTCTTCTCCTACCCTTGAGTTAGTCTGTCACTCCAAGTTAATTCCCACGGGGAGCTGACTGGGTGCCAGGCATAACACGAGGCATGTGGTTGCATCAGTCCATCTCCTATTCCCAGCTCCGAGCAGGAGAGGTCTGATTACTATACACAGGTGGAGAAACCAAGGGGAGAAATCTGTGACCACTCAGGGGAAGGTGGAAAATCTCTAGAACTTTGTCCTTGGATTTGCCAAAGAAATAGAGATGAGCAGTTTTCTAAAATCTTAACCAAGAACACAAGGGGAAGGACAGCTGTGAAGCAATGGACCAAAAAATGCAGTGTCTGGTTTCTAAAGTGAGCAGTACAAGGAGAAAATCAGCTGCCACCAGTGTAAAGGTGGGGGTCAGGCCGAGACAGAGCTCTGCTACCATCACACCCCCACCTTATGACCTCTGAGCTCTTCCCCTGGGCTTCTGTGTGAAGGTCCACAGATGCTTACTGCAAAACTATCAATTACTTGAATTTAAATATGTGTTCAAGTTCAAACCTGACATAGTGCTTCCCAGCTCCCAAACCACTCAAAGCTCCCACCACACTTGAAAGACAATGTGAATATCTATATAGGGCCTGCAAGATCCTGTCCCCTCTGGAAACCTAATGCCCACCTGATGCCCTCTTATCATCTATGCTCTGGCTAGTCTAACTTGTTGTTCCTTGAGTACTCCAGGCTCCTTCTTGGAGCCTCTGTGCCTTTGTACATGCTTTCTGTTTGTTTGGAATGTCTCAGGTTTCTCATACATGGCTCATTTACTCATTTCAACTCTCTAAACTGGTATCTTCAGGAAAGCCTTTCAAAGTGTATCATCTTCTCTGAGGTAGTTTCCATTGAACTCCCAGATCTTCAACAATCAAATGAATGGAGTTTCATTTTCCTTGTAACCTATATCATCAGCGGATCTATTTTTATTCACTTATCTGCTGTTCTTGGCTGGCTTCCCTGTGACACTGCAGTTCCATGACAGAGAGGCCTCAACTGTCTGGGTCACTGCTGTCCCTCCAAAACCTCATGCACTATAGGCACTTTGTGACAGCCTACAGAAGAATGAGCTTATTTTCTCCAAGTCAGTGGCATGGGATTGCCACAGACTGGAGAGAGCTGTCTGAGTTGTTCAATGGCACTGGCTACCTTCTGGACACCGTGTAAAGGCTCAGGGAGAGTGCTGTGACCAAGCAGACTCTTGATAACCAGAAAAGCAGCCTGGAATCTCTTCCCTTTATTCTTGTTCAATTCTTTAACTTTTCTGGTAAAAATGAGCAAGACTAGAAAAAAAAATCCAAAATATGAGATTAGGGATTTCTACATCTCTTGCTGTGATTTCTGCCAGTGATCTTGCTGGTTCTCTCACCACAGCTACTAGAGCCATAGTAGGAACCATCACAAATCACTAGCCATGGAGTGGCCACCAGTGCCTGTCACTGCTATAGGTACCCAGTCACCCAACAACAAGCTAATAAACAGGCAGAGCCCAGACACCCGACATCCATCTCTTTAATGGGACATTAATGTCTTCAATGGCTGCTCAGGCCCCCAGAACAGCATCCAACTGGGGCAGTGTCTAATTACCTCCTGACACCAGTAATTTATGGAATGGGCTTCCATGGCAGCTCAAACCCAGCCAATCCATTTGGAGGCTTTATTGAAAAGGTTGGCTTGACCAGAAATGGTCACTCAAAGCTGTTTGACATGAGGACTCAGACAGTGGGGAACAAATCAGCAAGGCAGGACCACAGGTGACTAGAGAAGGACTGGTCAGTAGAATATAAGCATGCAAGACTCCCTCCCTCACCATAACCCTATCCTCTCAAGTTTCTGTATATTCAAAAATCATATTCTTAACCCCAAATTCATCAAGCTTAATCATTTCTCTAGCTATGTACTGATTCAGGGAAGGCAGAAATCAGCTTCTGGAGGTTCACGCAGGCAGTACTCCCCAAGATCAAACCTATTCATTCTTCTCTCCAGGATGGCCACCCAAGTACACTTCCTCATTCATTCAAAAATTATATTCAGAATCTACAAATAACATGTGCTTTTCTACAAATGGCATGTGCTTTTCTGTAAACGATATGTGCTGGGAATACACCAGTGAATAAGAGAGGTACAGCCCTAACTGTTTTATGAGCAATTAATAAATGATCAGGTAAATCAATAGGATAATTTTAGGCTGTAAATACGAAGAAAGAAACTCATAGGGAAGTAGCAGGTAGGTAATGTAATATTTAGCATAAGTGGGATTCAGATAAGTGCACCATTTGAATTTAGATCAGAGTATCTGAGGCTGAAAGAAATGATAGATATCTGACAACCTGGGAGGAAGCGTTTTAGGTAGAGGGTCAGCACATGCCAAGCCTGAGGCTGGAACAAATATGGGATGTTTGACAAAGATAGAAGAAATGTGTGTAAGTAGGGAAGAGAATGGTTCTGGATGAAGCTGGAGAAACAGAGGACAGAATATCTGATATACTCTGGGCCTGGGGGCAGGGCTGAAGTTAAAGGGGGGTGACAGGTAAATCCATCTCTCCAGTCAGAATAATAAAAAAAGACAGGGGATGGGGAAACTCCATTCTATGAATTTTCGCATTCACACATCTATCAGTTCATTCCATGCACCCATGAGTCCATCTGTCCATCCATCCATCCATCCATCCATCCATCCATGTATTTAATCATCAGTCCTTGCATGCATACCTTTATCCACTCTCCATTCATTCATCTATACCTCCATTTATCATTCACAATCCATCCATCTCTCTACATATCTATCCATCCATCTATATATCCATCCATGCATCCATTCATCCATGCATCCATTATCCATCCATGCATCTATTTATCCATGCATCTATCCATCCAGGCGTTGATGTATTCATCCACTCTTGTAGTCACTGATTGATCTTTTATTTTGATAAAATAAAACTAAGTGGGATGATAAAATAAAACTAAGCATAGGGTTTGTGTTCATAGAGGCTTAGGATCACTTTTGAACTCTTCCAATTCTTTGTTATAATCAAGAAAATGATATGCGCTCTATAGCCTCAATTTTCCAATCTGTAAAGTTGTACTAATGACACTACTTCATTAGGAAACTGGCTTGTTATTGGCCTATTACTAACACAGCTTTAGGCAGAGTCACTAGCTAGGATGAAAAATTAGAAGAAATTCTACTCTAAAGAACAAACCAAAGTTCCAGGTTGGTTTCAGCCACTGATGCTGACATCTCATTATCTCCTTCCTCTCTCACTATTCAAGATGCTGGTTCCAGTGTTTAGACCGAAAAGTCTTTGCCAAGCCCAGAGTGAGTTCATCTCTAGAGTGCTATAAATCCCTTTCTTCTCTAGCTCCAACTAGAAGTGTCACATTGGCAAAGAATCTGGTAATGTGGCTGCAAAAGATGATGTGGACAGGGTCTGGCCTCTTACCTCAGAAAACTGAAGCCTCCCAAAGTCGCTGGGGGGACTTGCAATTTTGAAGACTTTCTTTGGCATCACCCACGTCTCCAGGGTCTCGAGTTTGCTCACAGCCAGATTGGTAGCATGATGCTTAATCAGAAAGCCCTGGAAGCGGTCAGCAAGGAAGTAGAGGTGGACAGATGCTGGGTGGCCCATTGGATAGTATCTGAAAACACAAGAGTTTATGCGTTAGACCTGCAGTGTGCAGCACCATAATGGTACTCGCCAAAACTGTGCTAGGCCTGCTCCTAAAATAGTTCTCAGTTTATGCAATGCTTACCACATTCTTTTTCATCAGCCTGGAAGCTGCTTCTTTATGTATCTTTGATCTCAATGACTATGAGTAAGATTTTTGCTGAGTTATAAATGTAAAGCATGCTGACTATAGGAAAGCACAATAAAGAAAATAAAATTGCTACTTTTGATGCCTTGTCCCATAAATAACCACAGTTCACAGATACTTACTGAGTCCTCTGGTGCTAGGTATGGGGGAGTGGCAAAAGTGTGCAAATGCTGTCTACCACTGCATTTCCCTGCCGCTTCATTTTCTATGCATATATTTGCATAAACACTACATAGCTGGGATCATAATGTATACATTGGCTATATTTTCCTTTTGCTCCATAGGATTTCTTGAGCATTTTTCACATTTCTTTGAAACATCTTTAAAAGCAAAATTCTGCATGTATGTGTGTGAGTTCACACATGGCATCATTATGGTATCTGATACATATTTTATAAGGTTCCCTATCACTGGATGATAAAGGACTTACACATTTTTGCTATTCTAAACAATGCTGCATTAAGCATCCTTGAGCAAAGACCTTGTCTGGGAATGTCTCTTTGTTTCTTCCTCAATCTCCAAAGGACTCTTTAAGTCTGCTGCCTATCAGATACACTGATTTATGCTATCACTGCTCTTACCACCAACATTGTGTCTCTTCTTTAAAAATTATCATTAACCTGAAATATATACACATACAAACACGCACGGCCATATATAGATCTCTTCTTGTTTTAAGGATCACGTCTTGGTTCCACAAAGGCTTCCTGGACAGAAGGTCAGGAGAGCTAAGCAGAGATAGCCAGAGAAGGGGAGGGAGCAGGGAGCAGAGAGGAAGAAGAGTCCCGGAGGAGCTTGGCGCTTCTTTCCTCCAACTCGCAAAATAAAAAGCTACTGTTTCTGCAATGTGCAAATGGCACAGCACTGGTCTTTAATAACAGCATCTGAAAATCACTGTCCCCATTCAGCTAAGTGCAGGCTTTCCTTTGCTTCTGATCTGGAATTTTAAGTCTTTATGTCCAATTATAATGGCTAGTGAAGCTGCTTTCCTGGGTTGACCTAGCTCCTGAAATCACTGCCTTGTTACTGGGATGCCTCTTGGGCTCTATGAATAAAAGCCTGCCTGTGCCGGCTTCAGACTGCTGGGCACTTGTAGCTCCTGCCAACATGCTTAGACTTAGACACTGGGAGGTAAAAGCCTGGTACTGTGCTGCCTCTATACCATAGCAGCTAAGTTTAGACAGGGTTGTCCCACAGCTTTCTAAGATAATGGAAATGATTTATATCTGTGATGTCCAATACCAGCTACATGGAACCACTGAGCACTTGAAATCTGGTTGGTGTAACTGCAGGCACCACATTTTTAATTGTAGTTAATTTATGCTTAAACAGCCACCTGTAGCTCATCACACCTGTAATGGACAACACAGAGTCATGGAAGACTCTGTGGTCAGCTGGGCTGATATTCTTAAAGCTTCAGATCTCCTACATTTAAGGAACTTTGCAGATTTCCTTGCATTGATAAAACAGAGTCTATTTTCCTATTTCTTCAGTCTCCTGAGGGCAGACCAGTTCTGAGCCAGCCCCCAAGAAATCCACATGTTTCCAGTTGCTTTCCTGCTCTCCGTTCACCATGGGCACATAGTGAGCTAGCTGCTGGAGGATGACACAGTAGGGACAGCCAAGCCACGGCAGTTGTCCCAGACAATGCTGCCCTGGATCAGCCAACAATTCCCAGCCAAGAGCAACAAAGCCCTTCCTCCTGACCTGACCTTAGCTGACCAGATGCAGCAGTGAGTTCATCTTAGACAAAGAAAACTTCCCAGCTTATCCATGAACTTGAGTAAATGCTTCAAAACACAGATTAGGAGATGTTTATTATGCAGCATTGTGGCAGTTGATAAGCAGAGCTCTGTCAAAGTCTGTGCAATAGGGTGGTGGCTCTGTGGAAGGTGGAAGACAAGCAAGAGTGCTTGATACTGTGCGAGTCAAAAGAAGAAAGTGTTTCCAGAAGGGGGAGGTTAGCTATGCTGAGTGCTGCTCGAGGTCAAGAAATTGAGTAACGATCATGGGTACCAGGGGTCTCCCAGTTCACTTGATTGCTGGCCTTTTCTCATCTTCTACTGTGAGATTCTATCTTCACTTGAATCCATCCTTCTTCTGTCCTCCTTTTGTACTGCCAGCTCAGCATCACTTTCACTGGAGCTTCCTCATTCTTCTTACTTTTGACTCCTATCACCTATTTAAATACTAGTCATGTCCATTGTGCCCTGCTTACATCCCATGAGAAATGTGCTTAGTGGTGCAATAAAACCCAAACTTGTTCTCTGTGCCTCACTTTTTCTTGTGTATTTTTTTTTTTTTTGAGGCAGGGTCTCAATGTGTATTCCAGGCTGGACTTGAACTAACAGTGATCCTCCCCGCTCAGCATCCCTAGTACTGGGATTACAGGTGTGGGCCACCATGTCCACTGTGCCTCTTTTCTAGCCCTAATTTGTTTCCCTTTTCCCCAAGCCACCAGCTTCTAGCCTTAGGGAATTTATTTTGGATTCTTAAGTATGCTAAGCTCCTTTCTGCCTCAGGGACTTTGAACATGATATTCTTACTACTCAGGATGTTTCTTTCTTCTTATAAGCCTATGGCTGGCTTTGTCCTAACTTTTATGTTTAATGTTACCACCTCAATCATCCTGACTGCTGATTCTGAAGTCATGCTTTTGTCACTGCTTGTGGATTTAATTTTATTATCAGCAAAGCAGTTATTTATACTGATCTTTTGTTCCAGCTTACTTTGCTTGGGGCTTGCCTTCTAGTAGAATGTGTGGGTCTTGAACTCAGGGGCCCAGTCTCTATGGGTCATAGCCGAAAGAATACCCAGTACCCAATATAGAGCCTGACACATGGTGAATGCTTGATTAGTGCTTGCTGAATGAGTGAGATATTTAGAATTTCTCTTGACCCTTGTGCTTTTAAGGAACATATAGAGACTCTGTAACCCAGCACCAAACACAAAGCCCTCTGGTGTGTCATTGCGACTATGTTTGGCATTGAAGTAATTAAGCCTCATCTTTACTAATTTAGTAATTAAGTAATTAAAACAGTGAGTTTACCAGAAAGAGAGAAAAAATCAGCATGCAAAACAATAATCTATAGCATATCACAGATACATTCATCTGACCCAAAATAGATATTTTTGTTACTGAAATAAGATGGGTACTGAAAAAAATGAAAGAGTATTATAATTCCCAATATTGAGTTCAGTCATCCGAGTACTGTAGTCCTTTTTCTAGTTTTCCTCACAATCCAAAAAGTTATATTTGTAATCTCATTGAGACATCATTGGAATCCCAGGAAGTTAATTCCAATCTACCACCACCAATGCAACCCATGGTGAGAGTAAATACACCAAGATGTATTCTAAGGACACCTAAGGGGTCCTAAATCTAACTAACCCTTATAAGGACATCCGGACAAAAGCCCTGATCCCAGGCCTCTCCCAGAATTTATTATCTTGTGAAGAAGGGAGGTGGCTCAGGATGAGTGACAGTGAGGATGGGGAGGGTTGGTAATTTGAGCTGTCTGGCCAGGTGCAAGATTGGCATCTCTGTAAATTTGCAGAGATAAAGGTATGTGGAAGGATCAATTTACATAATCCAATTTAGGTAACAATGAAAAAGTTTTGGGGGGCTATAGCTTCAGTTCTGATATGTAAACTCTTGTGCTCTGGGGAGTCATAGCCTCTTTATCTCGAGGCTCCTTCCCAGTTGACATTCTGGGAGCAATTTGCTCTAACATCTCGGGTGCTACAGAGAACACTATGAAAAGAAACAGGACTATTTGTTGGCTATAGAAATTGCATGTTAACACCTCAGCTAGTCTTGTTTGCAATGCTTAGAGCCAATTGAAGAGAGAAGGAAATATCCTAGCCAGCTCTCTACATATCAGTATAAGGAACTTGTCTCCAAATAATCAAAGCCACAGTAGTTGGTTTGCATTCAAGGGGAGACAATGGAGTTGTCTCCCACAAAAGAGAAAAATTGGAATTTCTGAGTTTTCCTAAAAATAAATAAATAAATAAATAAATGAGAAGATTTGGCTGGGAACTCAAGTCTGCATTCCAACAGATGTTACAGCACCATGGACTCCAGGTGCTCTGGTCCCCTGCTGGGGCCACTCTGACTGGTACCTGGTGCTGCCTGGTCCTGGAAGGCATCTGACTTTGAAGGTCTGGAATAAAATATTGACATCCTTATCGCTGGGTGGTGCATCATAAGTGAGCTTTTTTTTCTTGTTCTCTTAGGTTTGATTCTTCCATTTCAAGCATTTTTGCAATGCACATGTGTTACTTTATAATGAGAAAAAGATCAATAAGCATCATTTTTATGAAAGGTTATATTACAGACTGGAAATATACAACGTGTTTGAAATGCCCAGATAAAGAGACTCAGTGTTCACTTGCTGTTTCCCCCGATACCCGAGGGGTAGAAATTCATCTTCCTTTGCCTTTTGGCAAAGGGTCTTTTGTCCTGATTTATTTTCAGGCTCCTATTCATAAATATATGGCTTTGCCCAAAGCATGGCACAATGGTTCCATCACAATAAAAAATGAGATAGAAACCCAAGGATTCCGGGCCTGAGGCAACTTGATGTCTTACTTCATCCAAAACAAGTACCAGGAGAAAATTTCAACAACCTTAAATAAATCGAGAGTGTCTTTGGAAATTTTCTATAAGATAACTCATCTTACACATTCTAGGAACCTTGTGATTAAAACTGCTCTTGGAGGTCATCAACTTCCCAAGTGTGGGGCCCAAGAGCTGTGTTCTGGGGATGTATTCAGTATCTAGATTCTGCCCCAGCCCAGCTAGGGTAAGATATTCAGGGTACCCTTGACCTAAGGCACTGTAGCACAGCCCTTAAAAAATCTCGAGAGGGGAAATAACACTTGGATGGTGCTGTGCATGGCAAGAGGTTAGCTATAGGATGACAGAGGGGACTGTGAATAGAGAAAATCATTATGAGTTCAGTAAGAGGTTCATATAACTGATACTACCTCATATGATAGGTTCACTACTGACCAACTTTGACAGCTTAATTATAATGGCTAGGACACCAGCAATGACATAAACACTACTGAATATGTGATGAGATTCTTCTCATCAGATGGATGCAAAACCTGAGGTTCTATAGAAATTTATAACTTGCCTATGGTCAACAGTAAGTGATAGAGTTCAGAGTAAAGGTCCTGGCTCCCTAATGCGCTCTTGTCTGTCTTTAAATTATCTAGACCTGCAGAGAAGGCTGGGAGCTAAGGAGGTATGGAAGATGACTGAAGCTTCAGACAAACCCTGCAGGCTCTACAGGGAAGCCTGCCTGAGTCTTCAGAAATAGTCTTGTTCTTTTTGTTTCTTCCCTCTCAGAGGAGAGGGAAGCATGGACAAAGAGGTATGCATGGGAAGTCACAGTAACAAGAGACCAAGCCTCAAAGAATAAGAAAAAATTTGCTATGTTGTTAAGAGAAACAGGTGGGGTGTGAAGAAGAAAGAAGGAAAAAGAGTCATTAGAGGCATTTCTGGGAAGCTAGCCTAAAAAAACACTCAGAAAAGAGAATTTTTTCTTTCAAAAAAGGCTTTCTGTAAAAAGGATATTCATCAGTACATTATTTACAATGGCCCATTACTTACAATAGCAACAGTAAAGGGCTGGATTAAGCAAACAGGAATTTCTACTCCATGGAATATCAGCATTAAGGAGGATCGTTTGGAGGGACACTGAGAGACACCTGGGGTAAGAGGGGCTAAGAGTGTAACCCTGAGAAAGAGGGGTGCAGAGTTCTTGTGATTATGCAGATTATCCTATGCCCAGCGCTGGAGAAGGGAAGAAAAAGAACACGAAATGAAAAGGGTTGGCTGGTGAGGTGAAAAGGAGAGGAGGGGGTTGTGCTGAATTATTTTCCTCCTCTCTCTGATTTCTGTATATTCTAGAATGTTCTTTCTGGAAGTATCAAGTGGTACTCACTCGCAGAAGGGGATGGGATTCTGAAGGATGGCTGGACATTTTATCATAACTTTGCCTTTTAATAATTTACTGACTTATTTTTTAGGTGCAGTGATGATGTGCTAGCCATGTTCTAAACAGGAGTCCTTCTTCTTCAGAGATAAGTATTAAAATATTCATGGCTGAAAGGATGGGCTGTCTGGGTGTGCTTCACACTGCTCTGGGAGGAGGTGGGGAGTAGGCAAAAGTGAGGATATCAATAAGTGGGTGAAATTAATAACCGCTGTGTCTGTGGAGTGATGGGAACGCCAGGTCCCACTACCCTCTCTGTTTTGCACACATTTGATGATTTCCATAATAAGAAGTGCAGGTGTTTTTCTTTTTGGTATTTCCTATGGTTACCTTCCACTGAAGACTTACGCTAGGGCACAATACAGTGACATAAAGCTTCCTTTCAAAACACATATGTGCAGCATAAAGAATGAGTCTGAAAGTAGTCATTGGGGTAAAATATCTGAGCTGGTTTTTTTTTCTTTCTTTTTTTTTTTTTTTTTTGGCTCCTTTCTCGGTACTGAGGGCTAAACCCGGGATCTTTGCACTCCAGATCTTTTCTATTCTGAGACAAGGTCCTAAGCATTCTAGGCTCAAACTTGTGATCCTCCTGCCTCTGCCTACCAGAGTGCTGGGCAGAGCTGGTACCAAGTGAGCAGAGAGGAAGGCCATGGCTTAGATAGGAAAGCACTCACACAGGGAAGGATGCAGCGATGATGCGGGCGCCTGGGAAGGAAGGAGAAAGCCTGACACTGCAGCCCCGGGGGCGTGGAGACCCTCCTTAGTATCCTGAGCTCCCAACGGGCTTCCCATCCCTACAGCCCGGCCCATACATTCAACTCACCTGCAGCTGTTCTCCCCCTCCGTGTGTAAGGAGGACTCAGCCCTCCGCAGGCCCAGGCGTGCAAAGGAGTGGTACAGAGTGAGTGCCACGTCGCTCAGGCTGTGGACTCCATCGGGCTCATCGTACAGATTCTCCCAGTAGGAGCGCAGGCCTGGGGTGCCTGCCGGGTAGCTCCCATACAGGTAGTAATCCAGCTGTCCAATGATTTCCTGATTCACCACGGCTTCAAACTTGCGGGCAAAGAAGGTGGGCCGGGCCGTCTGCTGCACTCAGGAGGGGGAAAAAAAAAAAAAAACCAAAACAGAACAAAACTCAACAGCAAGGGACAGTGGGGACTCCATTGTGAAGATCCAAACTCCAGTCCCGACTCCTCCTGCCTCTCCGTGATCAGTGTCCCCATCAGAATTGCGATGGAAGGAACCTATCTATCCTTGACATCTATGAAGCACTGAAAGGAACGCAGGCACTTGGTATGCATCATGGAAATGTCTGTTAAATAAATTAAATCCTAGAGGCTCATAGCTGGGATGAGTCTCGGAGATCATCCAGCAGAGGTCACGGATAGTCGCCGAGGGCAAACACAGCCTGCGGGTGTATTTTAGTTGGCCCGCAGACTGTTTTAAAATTTGAATTAGCTGGCAACATTTAAAAAGGGGAAGTGCCACAGAAACAATTTCCCTTTAAGCAGCAATTGATCTGGTGACCCCAGGCCCAGGTTCCTGAGTGGTAACAGCTGGTTAGAGCTGAATGGCGGTAGGGGGATCCTACCCTACCTACTGGGACAGGACAAGGACTCTGCGGCTCCCCGTGGTTCCCATCATCTCCCTTGTGCCTCTGATGTTGCAGCAGACTTGCATACTTTCCAGGGACACTAACGATTTACTGATCAGAATCTCCAGGGATGAGCTGGAAAATCTGTATTTTCCACAGGGCTTCCAGGTGATTTTCGCTCACTAAGATCTGAGGATGATGCAAGTGATACCAGGGGCTGGTTGCACTTCAGAGGTACCTCACTATTTTACAAATTCAGATTCTAGGGTCTTTCTTGAGACTTACTGAGTCCAATTCTCAGAATCATGTATCCAAAAGGAAAAAATATCCCCAGCTGACTGATGCAGTGCTTAAGGAGCATGGGTAAAAACTGAGCCCTGAAGGAAATAGGACCACAGAGGGGAAAGGATCTATCCAAGGACATACAGCAAGTCAGTGACAAGCCAGGATTCAGATTCATGCTCTAAGGCCAAAGAAATAAAACACCTGAGCACTTGTCACATACTGGGTTTTGTACTGTTTGCTAGGGTAGGAATTGGAAATACACTCAGTAAAGTGTCAGAGATTAAATAAGGTGCAGCTTTTAAACTACTTGACTCTGCTTTTGTAGCAGGAAAACAGCTATAGGCAAAATAGTAAATAAAAGGATACACTATGTTCCTATGAAGCTTAACTTACAGAAGCAGACTGGATTTTTGCCTGGGCCCTGTAGTTTGCTGACCCTTGGTCTGGAAACAAATAAAAGACAGTCCAGTCCCTTGAGGAACTTTGTTATTATGGACCTAAATTTGGTCTAGTGCTGTCTGCGCTTTAGTGAATTAATAGCAACAATAATGATAATATAATACTAAGCACGTCCTATATGCAGAGCATTGCAGTGATGTCATTACTTCTAGCTCACTCACAACTCAACCAGGTTAGAGACGGATATTCCCATTTTATGGATGAGAGCACCAAGCTCAGGGAAGGAAGTGCTATGTGCAAAACTGAGTTTTATTACTCCAAACCTTAGCTCTTTCTTTGGCACTGCTGTATGATCAAACTGAGAAAACCAGAAACTCCAGAAAAAAAAAGTCCATATTATTCTAAACATCCCATGCCCCTCTGCTTCATAAGCCCTGGGTCCCTCCTTCTGTAGGGCAGAAGTCAGTTTGGTTCCTTCAGAGTAGTGCTGAATGCAGCTGGACTACCTGAGTTCAAATCCTTTGTCACTTTGCTAGTCCTCTGTTTAGCAGTGTGATTTTGGGCAAGTCACCCATCCACTCTGATTTTCACATCCTTAAAATGGGTATATAAACTAAGTATGGTGGTACACACCTATAATCTCAGTACTCTGGGAGGATGAGGCAGGAGGATCTCCAGTTCAAGTCAGCCTGGGCAACTTAGTAAGACTCTGTCTCACAATAACAAATAATAGAGATTTGGGGATATAGTTCACTGTGAAGGCCCTGGGTTTAATTCTCAGTACCACAAAAAAGACAGTACATAGTATCAGTTAACTACTATTATTATATGAGGTTTAATCCTCAGTACCACAAAAAAGATAGTACATAATATCTGTTAACTACTGTCATTATATGGTTATTATCTTTACTACTTCAATTTGCTTCAAGGCACCTGTCTATCCAGGTGACTGTAAGACTTCATTTCCTAGGGGAAGAAAACCAGCCTCAGTGGCAGCACAACCTCATTACTCTGCTTGGACTCCTATGACCACAGCCTGATATTCTGAAAGGGCATGTTTCTATATTTATCATTCTCCTCCTTAGAGTACTTTGAACAAGAACACCAAGTTCCTTACAGGCAGGGTTTGCTTAATTCTAGATGTCTGGGATATTCTTGATCATTGTTTACTGTGAAGGGAAGAGCTGTGAGCACATGACAAGATTTCCAAGCAAGCCATGCTTTATTAGAAGCCACAATTTCCCCAGGATGCTGGGACTGGAATACAGATGCTGGTGCCCAGGAGGTGCCAGGAGGAAGCTCTGCATCCTTTCTCTAACTCAGGAAGGTCCTCTGCGGCAAGGGCGACAATGGTCTCTGCAAACATCCAAGTCCTTTTCCTTTTCTTCTTTTGAATAGTTTAGATGTTTCCCTTGCAACCCTTTCTCCTCTGCCAATCTTTTCCTCTTGGACGTTGGAGTCAAAATGCTACCCAAGCTCATCCCCAGATAACATGGGTGTGAGGAGAGTTCTAGGTAACTGTCTATCTGCCACCAAAAACAGCCCAAAAAGAAGACACTAGGTCCTAGAGAAATTTAAGGGAATGCAGATTACAGAATTAAAATTTGCTGTGTGCCTTACACATGAGGAAATTCAAAACCAGGATGGCTTTGGGTCTGATGGCAAGAAATACCAGAGTGAGGCACCTCACCCCTAGCCCTACCAAATTCACCAGCTGTGCAGGAAGGTGGAGAGGAGGCAGAAGCACAGAGAACCCCTCCTCTCCCAGCCCCCAGTCTGGCCTAGAGGGAGCAGAGCAGGGGAGGGGAAATGGGAGCAGTTTGCCTTCAGGGTAGGGCCTGAAAGCTGAGGCATCTCCTGCCTTTTGCCTTGGTGATACTTGGAACTGTAAATTGCCAGGCTGTACTGAGATACTGTAAAGGTAATAACAGCTCTGTAGCTCAAGTTCACAGAGCACCACAGTTTCTGAACCTGGTGGCTCATCAGATTTCTCCTAAAATGTAATACAACAAAAATATACATTTAGGGACCTTGTTGTTGGTCAGTGGTTCTCCGCCAGGGACAAGTGTGTCTCCAAGGAACATCTAGCAATGTCTGGAGACATCTTTGGTTATCACAGCTGGAGAGGATGGGGATGCTGCTAAATATTCCATAGTGCACCAGACAGCCCACAACACAGAAGGGTCAGGTCACAGTGTCAAGAGTGCTGGAGCTGAAAAACTCTGCCCTTGATATGTTCAAGCTGATAGAAATGTTTTTCACAAGTATTTCGAGGGAACTGTTTTTAGCAGGATTGGGGAATGAACTTAAGGCATTCACATTGAGATTTATTTATTTATTTATTTATTTATTTTTGTCTTTTTGAGACAGGGTCTCACTATGCAGTTCAGGCTGGCCCTGGGCTCACTTGGTAGCCCAGGATGGTCTTGAACTTGCCATAATCCACCTGCCTCAACCTCCCAAGTGCTAGGATTACAGGAGTGCACCACCACGCCTGGCTAAAACAAAGATTACTTTTTCTTTTCTTTTTTTTTTGGTGCCGGGATCAAACTCATGACCTTGTGTTTGCCAAGCAGGCACTTACGCTGTTGAGCTAAACCCCCGGCCCTATTTTTTTAATTTTGAGATAGTGTCCTGCTAAGTGGCACAGTTGCTCTGGCTGAACTTGAACTTACGGTCCCCCTGTGTCATCTCCAGAGCACTGGGATTATAGGCACTTGCCACTATGCCTAGTTTCCAGGGAATTGTGATCGAAAGGAAGTAAGTGGATGAGAAAGGCCTTTAGAAACGAATACATTGGAGACATGACACATATGACCTCGAATAAGGTTTGTGACCTTTCTATGCTTCAGTTTCTCTACCTTTGAGATGGCATAATAGGACATATTATGAGGTTCTTGTGGAGTTAATGATTCTACACAGACAAAACGGTTAGAAACATGGCCTAGAATCCAACTTCAGCACCCACAGAATCTGCTATCTGTTCAGCAGATGGAAAATGTCTCCTACTCCTGTCATGGAGCACATAAGTGCAATTAATGTTGGTTGTTATGGATGTTGTTATTATTATTATCTGGGGAGGGGCAATGAAGAATGACAAGATCCATGGATGTGGCCCTAGATGCCTGTAGATATGTGCAGGAAAGGCAGGATGAGGGGTGCACCTGTGCTCACCTGGAAGCGGTGGAAGTCTTGGGGCTTGAAGTCATTGGGGGAACAGCCACACCAGTCCACGATGTGCTTGTACTGGCACTTGCATCCCAGCTTGCGGTTCCAGTTGGTGATACGCAAGTTGTTGTCCACCATGGTGTCACAGTGGGGACTGTTCTCCAGGACTGTGTGGAAGAAGGACTGCAGGGACAAAAAGTAGCCAGACTGAGACCTCTTCCAGCTTTCCCAGGTATACTGGGCTTGTGGTCCTCCTTGGTGCCTCTGCCTGTGAAAGAGTTCCTAGAGCCCTATCTGTTTGTTCTCCACAGGCCACACAGCCTAATCTAGTGCAGCCTCATGCTGTGTCCAGCATGGCTGAATTCTTTCTACTCTGAGAGCTGTCTTCCCCAATATCTAGATTCTGATTTTAAGACATTTCTTACCACGCAGGCCATCGCCTATCTATTCAGCAGATGGAAAAAGTCTCTCAAGTTAGGTCAACACATATGAACCAAATATAGATTAAAAATGTTTCCAAGAAACCAAGAGGTAAAAGGGCCCTTTGCTTTGCGGAGAGCCAAATTTGAAATTAAAGGAATTCAGGTCTAAGATAGCTTGGTGAAAATGGCTGATGTGCTGGAATTTTACTCCCCCGTGAGGGAGGCCAGATCCATGGATCCACCAATCCCAGATCTGAAAGGGATCCCAGGCCCTCACTTGCCTTGGTCATTCACAGTGTGACCACTACCCAGGGAAGTCAGGCCCAAGCGCTGTCCAGCAGGCACTTTCACAGGACAACTATAAGCAAGGGGAAGGAGGGTGGTTTGCTGTCCACGGTGCTGAACGGGACACCAGACCTCACAGTATGACTGCAGCAGGGAAAGGGTGGGCCGCTTGCTATCTGTCAAACAGCCAGTTTAAATCGCTTCTCCCTAATTCTAGGATCCCCCATCACCCTCTCCAAAGCGCCTGAGGAGTCTATGTTGAGTGAAAACAGCAGCCAGAGAGGAGACAAAATGGTTGGAGCTGCTGATATTAAGAGAAAGGTAGGGGGGGGAGGAAGAGAAATTTCCATCTCACCCCTTCTTTACAGTAATCTCAGCTACCAGAAGAACATATTTTCTGCTGCTCTCTGGTCTCTAAGGAAAGATATTAGGGCATCAGTGTCTGCTACAAATCTGTGGGCAGCTTTTAGATTTCTTCTAATCTAATCTGCTGGAGGCATCTGGGGGAAGGAAAAACAGAACAGCAATGCAGTGATGGAGGAAGAGAGTCTAAAGGAAACCCTGGACACATTTATTTGCATGTGTGGGGGGGAGGGAAAGTGCACAAAGTGCACACAAAGCTGTGAGAGCTGCAAGTTGTGGGCTTCCTGATGAAAACTACCAAACTCCCAATGATCCCTTCTAAGTCAGTGGATGGACAAGATGACGCTCCACCCACCAGATGCTGTTGGCCTTCCTGTGATGCTAAGTGACATATCAGTGGGCCTGAATTTAAGCTTGAATCATCTACAAGCCTGCAGAGGCACCTATTCTCTATCAAGCAGTGGCAGTGAGGGCCCAATTACCGATTGCCCTGTGTCCTTTCATAATGATGGAGAAATTCCCTGTGAGATAATGGATGAGGAGGTTATCAGAATTGAGAGAAAGGTGATTTTCACTGAAATAGGATTAAAAGCTGATTACTTAAAATGTGTGTAGAATAGTAAAACCTGGGCTAGTGATGACAGAGCATCATCGTCCCTTTGGAGTGATGTGGGCAGTCATCCCTCCCTGAAGCCGGACACTGCCCTACATACTAATGAGAGATGTGGATAGCATCAGATAAGATGCGCAGTGAGGTCTGATCTTCAGAAACACACAACCCGCAAGGTCTAGAGGTGGGGGCCCTGCCAGGGGGAAAAGAGTGGACCATTTTGAGAAATGTCACAGGCTCTCTAGGAATGGAACATGCTTTGGAGTTCTCTGACTTTGGAAATTAGATTGAAAGTGACCTGGGGATCAGGGAGATGACTGGAGGCCAGATTTGATAAGAAAGCTGCTGGCATGTGGGCGACAACCCTTCAGAACTGGATCCATACTGTTTCCAGAAGGCCTGGGAATGCTCTGCTACCTTATGCAGTGGGGCTTCCCTCCCTGAGGTCTGAAAAGTTGTTTTGAGTCCCTGCAATTTTTCCAAATACAGTCAGTGGGGCCAAGTGTCTGGAGTTGCTTTTTCTACATTGTACAAAGATACAATGCAAGTTGTTGTTAGTGTCTATCATGTGGCCCCTGTCCAGACTGGAGAGGGACAGGAGCATTGCTAGGACAGCAAGGTCTCTGGAAACTCATGCAGCTCTCCACCTTTAGCTGAATGCTTGGGAGACAACACGGATGGACTGGAATCACTTTGTCAAACATTCAGTCACCCTTTCCCCAAGCCAGTGCTAGCTCCAATCCATCTCAGGAAGCTTTCCTGGAACTTACCTCAGCAGGAAGCAGAGTATAAGAGTAGAATTGTTTCATCTTGGTCACCAGATCATCTGTGGAAAATGTCACATACTCCACAAACTTCCTGTTTAGCAGGAACCAGTCAGAGCCACCATCTACAGCAATACCCTCTGGGATACGCCGGTCCCCCAGGCGCCACATGTGGGCATCGCACTCCAAGAAGAGCCGATCCAGGCCTTGCTTCCTGATGAACCTGGAAGCAAAAAGTAGCCCTGAGCCCAAGTTGGCCTGAAAAAGGACTCTGCTGAGAGTCCGAATGTTGTCATCATGGCAATAACAGCATTGATTGAGACCTTGCTATTTGCCAGGTACCGAGACAAGCACCACTGTCATGGAAGATGATGGAATATAGGGGACTTGACCAAAACCATTAGATGGCAATAATTATCTGCTAGATCTACTTCCTCTTCAGTGCACTTTTCAAAGCACTTCTGTGTCATCACCTTTGAGCAGTCTGATGCTTGTAGACTGGGCTTGTCATCTCACAGCAGTGCTCCAAAACGCATATGGCAAAAGATGCAGGAAACCTACACCAAAATTATGATATAGTAATATGTGTGTCTCTTCACACATTACAAAAGAGAATCACAAAATATTTTGGAAAATGCCAAATTCATGTTTCTTTGTGCATTTCTTTATTAATACTTTTAGTAACAAAGTGCCACAGCAAGTCTAATAACTTATGCATTTTTGGAGTAGGCTTGGGCATAAATGCTATTTAGACATGTCTGCATCAAATGTAATGTGACAGGAAAGTCTGTGTGTGTGTGTGTGTGTGTGTGTGAGTATATGTGTGTGCATGTGCGTGATGTTAAGGATTAAACCTAGAGGTGCACTACCACTGAGCTATAACACTATCCAGATTGATTGATTGATTGATTGATTCACTGATTTGCAGGGTCTTGCTAAAGTGCCCAGGCCGGCTTTAAAACTTGCAATCCTGTCTCAGCTCTTATGTAAGTGTAATTACAGGCATATGCCACTGTGCCTGGCTGGAAGTATATGATTTTTATTGGTGACACTACCACAGTTTGGTACTTACCTTCAGTTATATTTCAGTTAGAATTTGGTGGAAATAAGTATATTACCTGCTTTCCGTTTGAGGTCATGTAACCTACTCTCCTGAGTTCTCCCTGTCAGCCCTCAGGCTAATGATTCCTGTGCTCCTACATATATTTATACATAGAAATCACACTGTACTGTTTATAATAATCACCTACTCTGTGATACAGAAAGGTCACAGGAATGGTGAGTGGAGGGTGCTCACACTCTCAAGTTCATTGAAGCAAAGATTCATAGCAAACTTACTGTGTGCCAGGCACCATGCTAGACTCTGGCAGGGGTCCAGGAGTAAAAAAAATAAAAGGAGAATCTCTGCTCCACAGAGCCAGTCATCTGGTGTGGACAGTGCAGCCTAGGGACTTTTTTGTCCCTCCAGCCTGCTGAGCTACACACATTTCCAGGAGCCTGGAGTTTTCAGTTCCTTACACATGATGTTCTTTATGAATCCTTCTTTATATTACTACCACCACAATCTCCCTATCCTAGGTATGACTGCTATGCCGACTTCTGCTCAGGAGTTTTGTACCTGTTTGAAATGCTCACCCCGAGATGGGTGTCTTCAAAAAGTGAGGAATCCTGAGTCTGTTTCCCCCTTGATATAAGTGAAAAGTTGGGATAGGTCTGGATTATCAAGTTCAGTGCCTATTGGGGTCAGACAGACCACAGACCCTGTGAATCAGGTTGAGTGTAAGATAGTGGAGACTGGTGGTTCTGCCTACAGAGAAGTAGAAAATTCACAATTCGAGAGACACTCATATTCAAAAAGTGTCTCTAGCCAAAACCCCCCAAACAAATGAACAAACAAAAAACAGATCTCAGGCTGACTCTTGCCACAGATCTTCAGTTATGAGTCCAGCTGTGACCTTCTGCAAGCCACTCCATTATCCCTAAGAAGAGGGCAGGGGGAGCATTAAACATCACACTGCACACAGAACAGCTCAGAGAAGGTTTATTTATAATAATCACCTACTCTGTGATACAGAAAGGGCACAGGAATGGTGAATGGAGAGTGGTCATAGCTAAAACCACTCCTGTTCACACTGGATGGCTTTCCCAAGAACATAGAGAAGACTCACACAAAGGTAAAGCCTAACACAAAATCCAACTGTCCAATGTTCCTGGTCTTCTTTCTTTAACAAATTTTGTCACATGCAAAATCCAAGCTCCTTAGTAAGTTATGTTCTAGTTTGGTGAGGGGACTTAGTAAACATGTTTTCATTATAGTCACATTATCACATGAAGACATGATGGGCCATGACAGAAAGCTTCAGAGTTTAGGAAAATGAAATGCTACTTCAGTTCTTGCTAGAACTAATGATATAAGAATATCTAGTCTATACATATGACCATAATTAAAACTTTAAATTTTAGATAAATGAAAAATTACATGGAAACAAGACTGGGTGGAGGGGAGAAAATACAGGTGAGGAGACTAACAGATTTTTCCTGCTGTAGCTCGGCTTTTTAATTTCATGTTCCATTATATGGGTAATAGTATGGTCTTGCAATATTAATGTGATGTCCCAAGCCATAATATTCAAATACAATATTTATGCAGTCATCGCCAAGATAAAATATTCATGGCATTGGGAGATTGGTCTCTATAATTACTGCATTCAAAACCTGATAAGCTTCAACTATATGCTTTCATTTATTTCAAGTAGAGACATCCAGTTCTCTAGATCTCAGAAAAGGTTTTGGGGTTACAGAGGCTAAGAAAAACTTAGCATTGGCCTGAGAGAAGACAGCAGAGGCCCACAGTTAGGGTATCAACTAGCAGAGAAGAATCAGGTGTTTAGCCCTGGATTTCCTTTTTAGAAATATCTATGCATTTACTGTGGCTCGAAAAGGACAAACTGGAAGGTAAGGTGAGTCAGTGAGGGCGCACACGGGTGTGTCTCTTCATAAATGCTGCCTTTGTCTCCTTAGAGATGGAGCACATATTTGCAGCAGTGGGCTCAGTACACAGAAGGGGAACAGCAATGCTTTCTCTCTTCAAGTGCATCTCCTGTTGGCACGATTAAACCCAGGGCAAGTGGGGCAACAGATGCTGACACAGCAGAACATCATGATATTGGACAGACCTGGGTACCAATCTTGCCTTTTCGTAAAAGATGAGGGTCATGACACTTGCTCTGTTAACCTCCCCAAAGACAGTGTGATGAGGATGGGGATGCTTTGCATATGGCCTTATGACATATTTAAGTAGTTTACCCAGGCAATGACTCACCCAATCATCAACCTCTTCTTATATAATGATGACATTCTTCCCCAAGGTTGGCATCCCTGATGCTCATTTTATAATTTATTTTTCTCTGCAGATGTTTTAAACTTCTAATAGAGTATGCACAGTCATTATTTAGTTTATTGTCCATTTTTACTTATGAGACCTAAGCTCCAAAATGACAGATTTTTATTTATTCTTGTTCACTACTGTATGCCTACTGTCTAGCCTGCAGTAGGTGCTTGCCTGGCAGGTGCTCACACCACTGAGCTAAATCCCCAGCCCTTAACGATTTTGTGTATTATATGAATAATTTCTGAGGCAAGTGTGATTTTTGGGTGGTGCTCTCTATATTAAATGAGTGAATAAATAAAGGGGTGAATGAATAAATTAGTTAACCAGGTGTCAGATTCTTCCAAATCATGTTTGACAAATAAAGAAGGCAAACTTCAGAAAGGTTAAGTAATTTTCCCGAAGTCACACTGAGACCTGGACTTGAACCCATGTCTGGATGAATCCAATGCTAGTTCTTGATTACTCTGCTAGTATTTATTGCCCCGATTCACTTTAAAGGGGGCAGAAGTGAAGGATCTGAGAAGAATTAATGCCTCAAAGAGACAATGCTCCAAAATGAAAGAGAATCAAGAGAAAAGTCTCTTTGTTGGTACTGGAGGAGATGTTCTGGGGACCCCCTAAGGACTTCTGCCCTCATGGTAGGCTACTTGAGTCAAGCATTTGCCTTCAGCTTTATTTCCTAGGATTTGAGAAATTGGTGGATTATCTTCCTGAGAATTTTCTTCTATTAGCGCAATATGGGGCGAAGTCACAGCTCGCTATGGCTCTACTGGGAGCCACACAGACAAAACCATCAAAGTAAATTGTCACAAATCAGATGGGGGCCCTGATTAAATCAGAGAGGAGGATCCTGACAGCCTGCTAGGAGAGAGGAGGTCAGTAGAGAAAGCCTTGTGGCCTTTGGAAATGATGTCAGAAGAGAAAGGTGGTGAAGGATTTTCTCATTTTTGTTAGTTCCCTGAGCTACAGTTGTGATATATGTACAAGTGTGGCATTATCCCAGAACTGTCTTGTCCGATTATGCGTTCTAAAAAGAAATCTGCCACTTAGATTTTACAGAGTTTGAACAAGAAGGGACCTTAGCAATCCACTATCATAACTCTACAATGGAAAAGCAAAACAAAACAGCCGAGACAAACAGGATGAATGATATATCCAAAGTCAAGTAGCTTAAAAGCAAGCAATCCCCAAACACTTTCATTCTTACGTTTTCCTGTCCAGTGATATGTTGTTGAAATTAGATTGCTCCTTTAGTACAAGTATGACCTAAGCATTTTAGTTAAAAGATAAAGTCAAAGATTACAGCATAAAAACCCTACTGTATGAAGCCAGCCAATCATGTGAACAAGTTCACATGTTCTAGCCACATAAAGCGGGGTCCATGTTTGGGTCATGAAACCAGAACACTTGGTACATATCCCATATTCTAACCTGAGACATCCTTAATCATGTAGTGCTCAGAATCTCAGGTGGAAATGGAGATCAAAATAATGTTTGCCACCTTAAGGAATCGGAGAGAAGATTAATGAGGTATGACTGAAAAATACAGCGTGCGCTTAACTTAAGAAAAAAGTATCACAGTAAAAGACACATTGTCATTAATCCTCAAAACGCTTATCCTTGCTTCAGACACACTTATATCATCATTCTTGCCACTTTCTGTAACTTTTTTCTTTGTGTTTTTTGGTACTGGGAATGAAACTCATGATCTCCTGCCTGCCAGGCAGGTGTTTACCCCACTGAGTTAAATCCCCAGCCCTCTTGCCACTTTCTGAAGCAGTCCTGGAAGTTCTTTTTACTGAGTGTCTTTAGTGACACTGTCATGGCTGCCTTGATGACCAGAATTGATTCAAAATGTTTACCTTTTGTGATCATTTTGAGTTTGAGGAAGAGTCACAAGTCACAGGGTTCCAGACTCAGTGGATGAATACACACTGTCATGTTTTCACAAGCCTGCCTTTCCACTGAGCAGCACTTGGCGGTACAATGCTTTGTATTTTTATTACACCTTGTAAAAACACAGTAATAAATATGGGATAAGTGTGTTTGAAGGGAGGTGGAGTCTTTTGAGGAAAATTAGTAGCAATATGTTTTTTACTCTAAGTATTTTTAAAAGTTTAAATATTCACTGAAATTTATTTTTTGAGACAGGATCGTACTATGTAGGCCAGGGTGGCCTAGAGCTCATGAAGATCCTCCTGCCTCAGCTTCCTGAGTGCTGAGATTATAGATGTGTGCCACTCTACCTGGCCCTACTGCAATTTTTGATCACACGCTGTAAATGAAATTGTATGGGGAGACGGCTTAGAACTAGGGCACAACTGATACTCCAAAAATATTCAAGATGATTTCCTTCACCAAGAAGGCAATTTTAAATTTCTGTCTCTCTTCTGGGATTTGGTAGACAGGTATGCAGGGTGCCTCTAGAGCTGAAGAGAAACTCTTTGCATCCTGAAAAGACAGGGCAAGCACAATAAGCCCCACCTCCTGCAGTTACGTTAGTGGCATCATGTTTGTGTTGGTGGACATGACAAGCATCATAGTCATCCCTCTACCCAAGCACTGTGACTATAAAACTTCCCATCTTCCCAAGCTGTGAGCCTGTGAAGATGCAGCCTCCTGGCTTCTGACTTTAACAGCTCCGACAGGTTGCTGCCGCCCATTTTTCTCATGCCCAGGGTGATTTGTGCCCCTCCTGATCAAGGTTGGAGTCAGTTGCCCTCTCTCCTCTGCAGTAGCTGGAAAAGCTACCTGGGGTATTAATATTTTTAGCCTCTCTAGAGAGCACCTTGGTATTCCAGGTGCTGGTCTTCATACTGAGGACAAAGTGGCCATGACCCCCTTTCTTCTCTTTCTTCTAAGGGGAGGTGAAAGAATAAATAGTAACAGTACCATTTATTGAGCACATATTGCATTCTAGGACTAGTTCCATATACTTAATATGTATTTTCTCATTTACCCTTTTTACAACTCTTTGAGGGTTCATTTTTCAAATGAAAGTACCAATACAAAGATAAGTTAAACCATTTTTTGCAAGATCAAATAGCTATTTAGTGGCAAAGATGGGACTCAAACTTAATAGTCAGACTAGATTCCACACTCTTAGGCATAAGGACATTCATTGTACACTGCAATAATTAAGTAGACAAACACAAACTACAACTAACTATTTACATACTGTGATATTTACTATATAGGAAAAATTAGGGTGTAATGGCAGAAAACAGAGAAACAGGGGTTTAGTTAATGGAGATAGGCAAGAGTCCTTCACTGAGGAGGTGGCATTTATGTGGGAGAAGAAGGATGAGAAGAAGTCAGTCCTCTGTAAAGTTGTGGGAAAAAAAGCTTGATGAAATAAAAAAATTTTTATGAAATAAAATATGAATAAAAAATTTCAGCCCCAGAAATAGCATGTTCTGGGGCTGAAATAATTAAAAAAAAATGGAGTTAGATGAACTGAGAGAACTTCCAGGAGACATTCGGTTCCTGGCCTCTGTAGATAACCACAGGGAACCAGAATGTGATCTGATTGGCAGAAGGGACAGCCCATCCACAAATGCTCATGGCCAAAGACAATGGCTTAGATAAGGCTTAAAGTGTGTGCCTGTATCCTGTCGTGCTGGAGGCTGGGTCTCTAGAGTGACAGTGTTGGGAGACAATATGAACCTAAAGGAGGCAGCGTCTAGGGGGAGATCTTTGAGCTATGAGAGGTCCTGGGAGAAGATTCAGACATCCTAGTTGGACTCTGGTTAGTTGTCATGAGAGAACTGTCTTAAAGCCTGAGCCTGGCCATACTCAGCCTCTTTGGATTCCCGTTTAGTACTCTGCCACCTGTCATAGAGCTGGCGCTACGGTATTTGGACCTTCAGCATCACACTCAGATAAATAAACCTCTTTTTTCTTCATAAATAGCCTGCCTTGGATATTTCATTACAGCAACAAAAAGGGGCTCCTATTCCTGCCTATGGGGGAAATTTCATAGTGAGAATCCGGAGAGTCAGCACATCCCTGGTTTTAAGAATGCAGACTCCAAAGCCAGATTGCCTGGGGTCAAACCCATATTTTCACTAAACAGATGTGCAATATTTGATTTCTTTGGCCTCTGTGTTTCCATCTGAAAAACAGTCCTGGTAATGATTGTGCTTACATGATAGGGTAGTAAGAATTGAAAGGGTTTTCATCTGTAAGGCATTTAGGATTGTCCCTTGCCCACACAGCAAACCTGCCATATGGAACAAGTATTGCCCTATTCAAAGACTTGGGTTTGCCACCCAAACAGGAAAGGAAAAGATGCATAAGAGGAATCTGTAGAGCCAGTGGCCTGAGTCCTGTGGCCTGGTGTTCCTGGGCTGAGATCTACATTCTTTACTGAGCTCAAGGGCCTGTTTTTGCTTACACTTCCCAAAGTCTAGAGGTCTGTGAAAGGCTAATTGGTTTTCCACATTTCATGTAGTTTTCAAAACCCATGTTTACTGCTTTTTGTTCTGATTATAAACATAATGCATGTTCTTCACCAAAGGCTTGGAACACAAAAGAATGCAAAGAAGAACACAAAAATTATACTCTACTTCACAGAGACACTGCTGGAAGTACAGCTTCTTTCTAGTTCATTGTTTGATTTCCATACATATCGACTGAGAAAACGAAAGTTCCAAAGTGGACCCCATGACTCAAGCTGAGGCTGAGGGACAGTGTGTGCCTGTGCCATGCGAAGCCAACTGCGATGCAGTTACCATAAAGCGAACACGCAACCCAGTGATAAATGTGCCAGTCAGGCTGAAGGAACTTAGTAGGGAAACACAATCTGCTGTCTCTGTTGGAGAGGAGATATTAATGACCCCTTCACATCTATCTTAGTGCTTCGAGAGAGTAGGGAACAGAGACCATCTCTTGAGATGAAAGTTAGCACCAAAGGGCCTCCTGATGGCACATGTGCCTGGAAGAGGTTCCTGGTCAGGATATCTACGGATTGGCCAACTTTTGTATAACTAGCTGCCTGTTTACACAGCAAGGTGAGGCAAGTCAGGATTAGTTCAGTATCAGAGAAGGGAAGCTGCTACAGCTGCTTGGTACCAGTCAGATACCCGATTAGGGGTTCTGTAGTCTAGCAGGTGGGGTCCTGACTAGAGAACAGGGACAATCTTCTCTATGTTACTCTGAGCTGGAGCTGGAACCCTTCCTATCTCTGACCTGCCCAGGCTTCTCACACTAGGAAGCCTCGTTGCTCTTCTAAGAACTGTAGTCACTTTTCCACTATCTTCAAGATTCTTCTTTATCACCCTCTGCCTTCTACATACAGTCACCTGTCCCAAAGACTGCTATTGATTTAGCTGCTTCTCAGAATAACTCTACAGGGTTGGCATGATTGTCATCATTTCCACTTTACAGGGGAGGGAACCGATACAAAGATCATTGGCGTAATGTACCCAAGTCACACGAATGAGTGTTCAGAGCTGCCATGGGAATCCTGACAATCTGGATTTAGAGCCTGGACTCTTTTACTTTGCTTCAATGTGCTTTATGTGGCATCTCTAGGAGCATCCCCTTGCAATTTTTCTTTAAGCTGACTTTAAACATTTGTTTTTAAAAACTTAGGCATAATATAAGCATAACAGACACAAAATCATGGATTCAACAGGCTAATTATATGAAATTTTGTGGATGCATAAACATTCAATACTAATTCCCATATTATGCCTACTTCTAAATGACCCCTAAAAATTTCACTGCTAGATCATAAACTGATTTTAGGAAATGCTGATTCTAGGAAGTGGAGAAAGACTCATTCTCACCCACATGAAATGATTTTTTTTCAAGGTAGCAAGATTTTTTTTCTCTTTCATTTGTACTTTCCAAGAACTTAAAATAGCAGACCTCTCAAAGGCAGTCAGTAATCACAGGGTGATAAAAGAACAGGGCTCTTAAAGTCAAAGAGAACCAGATTCAGTAGTGGGTCTGCTGTTCACTACCCATGGGATCTTGAGAAAGTTAAAGCAAAGCTGGAAACTTCAGTTGTACTCGTCTCTACAACAGAATAACATCTGCCAGATGATGTTGGGATTAGATAATATACTCAAAAGAACCCAGTTCAGTGGTCTTTCTGTGGTCACTGCAAACAATTGGTCCTCCCATCCCATTACTGCTGTTTGGGTTTTGTAATGGTGGGAGACAGAGTGCGGTCTTTCAAAATCAACACTGTGGTGCTATGGATGATTGGTACAGTCGGCACTTTGCTCCTGGTGGCCTGACTCTTGTATCTGTGGTCTGACCACTATGGCACACTGTCCCAGGGCTGAACACAGGGGCCTGGTGACTCTAACAGAGGTGGAAAAATCAGGTGGAGCAAAGCAGGAAATGTCCCGGAGAAGACTCTTCTGCTAGAGAGAACAGGTTTCTCCTCTCCATCTCCCTGTAGGGTACTGGTCCCCACACACTGAGACCTGAGCAGGCTGAAGAGATATGAAAGTCTCTTCTGAGCCTCTTAAGTACAAGTCAGGTGCTCCAGGGATGTTTCCACAGACTCCATTACTCAGGCTGAGAGTAACTTTAGTACATATGCTTCCTCCATCCCTCTGAGACCACCCGGGAAAGGATGATTGTGCTAAATGTCATTAAATATTATTTGCAGAGTGGGGGGAGCAAAGAGAAACAGTGAATGCGACACTGTCCTTCATTGAAATACAGGAACAGCCAGGGCCAATTTGGCAGCTACAGTTTGCCTTTATGCCGTCTTTGCTCAGCAGAAGCTGGAGGCCAGATTGGCTGCTAGGGGCTGACGTTGGGGACAGAAGGTCAATGTTGCTATTAGGCACTATGTGGCCCTGTCGGCGTTCACTACCTGCTTTCGTCCCTCCTGCTCTTTGCGTCTTTCAGATCTCTGCCTTTATGACCTCTTTTTATAAGACCTGGTCCAGAGGCATCTGCATGGGAAGGGACTTTGGGGGCATCTTGTTCAACAGAATTGTCCTTCAAAGGGAGAAAATGAAGCTCAGAGAAGCAGAGCGGCTGCCTCAAAATCATCCAGCACAGTGAGAAAGGTAGGGCTCACACACAGAGACCACGTGGGGCAGGAATTATGGGCTTAAACTCTGTGGCTCCCTCACACGGGGTGTCCCAGCCTTACTCTAGTTGTGTGAGCTTAACCAAGTTAGTTCATCTCTCTGATTTCAGTTTCTTTATCTGTAAAATGGTGTGACTAAGTTGCCAACAGTCACCTCAGCACCCACAGAATCATCATCATCATCATCATCATCATCATCATCATCATCATCAGGAGTCTGGGCTTGATTTGAGCTGCTTGATTTAGCCATACCTGAAGTCAGAACCAATATTTTAGTTACCTGATTCAATACCTTCTTCACCCATAAGCTAGTGTGAACTGGGTTTTGTTTCATAGCCCAGAAAAATATTTTTTTTTTCTATAGTCAGGGAACCATAGCTAAGTCAGGCCCAGCTCTGTACTTGGGAAAGATAGTGGAGGAAAGGTAGTGGGTAGACTTTCTCATGCAGCAAGTTAGGCCTCAGTTAACAAACAGTAGAGAGCAGCACACAGGATAGCATGTTGGCTTATTTTACTGTTAAATTAATACTACACATTACTGCCTCAATTTATGCAAAGGAGACCATCCCCACTAAGGACTCATGAGCGGGCCCTGGAACTCGAGAGCAATTTTGTTCAGACATCTTTGGGTTTTAGGATTTCATGGGGACAGGCACAAGCAGCATCTCTTCAGATGGCACCTTTCCCCTGTCCCATGCCATTTAGGTACCACATGCCAACAACAGATGTGCCTCAGTTTTACATGACCTACTCACATACCCAGGGACACAGTTGTGACCCATACACCACCTATTTCCAGTAACACTTTAGTTCTATGATTATCATGCTGATCATATCAACATTGACATCATCATTATCATGGGAATTGTCTGTGCCAAGTATTTTACAGATAGTATCTCATTTAATTCTCCAAACAACATTATGAATGTAAGTTTATTGATATTTCCACTTGTACTAAGGGAATAGGCTCAAAAAAGTTAAGTCCACTGTCTAAAGCAACACAGCTAGGACATAGTAAATAAGGCATCTGACCCAGGAGGTGGAATTTCTAAGCCCATTATTTGAACCTGTGCTATATATAGCTCCTAGCAGAGTTCTTGGCAGACAGTGCACAGAGAATAAATACTGAATAGGTGCAAACAGAAACATGAGGGCAGGTGGAGGTCAGCCCTGGGTTGCTAAGTTAGAATGGGGCTCTTTCCCAGGATGCAGCTTTGTCCCTACAGTCACATCCTATTGCCTTTGTGGAGGGGATGAAGGGTTTTCATTCTCTACCCAAAGGAGTGGAAAACTAATATCAAGGCTACTTCTGATAACCAACCATCTCCACAGAACTGTGCCCTATCCTACCTTGATCCTATGGCTTTTAGGCCAGAAAGACCTGCTATTTAACCAGCTGTATGACCTTATGGAAAATATTTTGTTCTCTCCAAATCTCCTCAATCTTTGGTGCTAGGGATAGAACCAAGAGCCTCATGCATGTTAAGCAAGTGCTCTACCACTGAGCTACAGCCCCAACCCTGGGATAATAAATCTTACTGTTCTACTGAATGAAATTGGATCTTACATGAAATGGGCCAAGGGGCTAGCAGAGTGATGGACACTTAATAGGAAAACAGTGTAATTTTTCCAGTTAATCCAGTCAGGTTTATGTTTGGCCTTCGTGGCCTGAACATGCTACATTATCTGTGCTAATTTGCAGAGCTACTTCAATTTTCAGAAACTCCTTTGAAATGTGATGAGGCAAGGCCAGGAGTTGGGCAAAGCCAATCTATACACCGTCAACTGGGTGAAATCAAAGGTACAATTTAGGAAAATGATACAATGTAAGGCTTAGGGCTTCTGAAAAGTTTGGGAAATCTATTGTTTCCCCTTTAGAACTGCTAGGTGATCTGAGTCACAGATTCAGTCAAAATGATACATTCTCCAGCAATGGAAGAGAAAATCTAAACCACAGATTTCAAACAGACATTTTGAAGGGCATCAGGTTGGGAAGGGGACAGGTGAGGGCCATGATGACTTGGTGAAGGTGGGTTTTGTCTAAGACCTGGCATGAGTGTTCCAGGAGAAAACTCAGACACAGCACTATGGATCTTTAGACTTCTCAAGACTAGCAGGAAGTCTGGATATTCATGATAAATGCTCCTGTCTGTAAACAGGGCTATTAATTTTCAGAAGAAACACCTGGACTAAAACAAAACACCAAAAGGGCCAAACACAGCCCATTAACAAGTTAAAAGGATTCCATAAGCTTCGAAGTATGATGAGTTCAACATGGGGAAAACGCAGATCTCTCCTACAAGAAGCACTCAAGGCTGTATCACTTCTAGCTGATCTCTGCCATTTTTTGACATTGCTCATTTTAAGTGAGAGGGGTGTTAAGGATCTGGTTTGGGGTTTTAGGTGCCTCTCATTCCCTGCTGACTTCTCGGACAACAGTGAGAATCCATGGGAGTGGAGGTTGGATGACTGAGTTCAACTCAATGTTGATTTCTTCCACTGGAAAGTAAATTTCTTGAGAGCCTAGAGCAGGTTTTTTTCATCATTGAAACAGGACCAGGCATGCAGTTAGTACTTAACAAATACATTACTTGTTGTATGACTGACTCATGGAAAGCTCCAAGGCTGTGACTTAGATGGTGGGCCTCTGTTTCTCCACAACAAAATGGGTATTAGAGCATGGCTGCTTTATAAAAGGGCTGCCCTGCTGAGATAGTGGACTCAAGCAAGGGCTTGAGGGGTATACAGGGTGATAACACTGTGAGACACATTGCTTATTTTTCTATCTGGATGCCAGGAGAGGCCATTCAGATCCTAATGCAGGCAGTCATTCAGACCTGATGTCTGTGCCTTCCTCCCACCATGCACTTTTCTCTGCTTGCATACAACTGGCCGGGAAGAAAGCCCCCAAATTACTGCTCTGATTTTCCATTTCTATTTGGCACAAGGGAGGGAAATAATATGTTACCTTGCATTGTCCCGGCCATGTGACTTCAAAAAATTCATATCTCGATATCGAGAGAGAAAGGCTACCAGCTGGTCATTCGTCCTGTGGAAACAAACAGAGAGGAGAGTCAGAGACCATGGGGACTTCGAGTCTTCACCCCTAACTTTGCCACAGAAGCCAGAATTTGCTGTTTGTGTGATTCTGCTTGACTTGCCTCTCCTGATCACCACCACACAGCTAAGGCACTTTCTTCATGGATTTCCCCACTACAAGAAAGTAGACTGTTGGTGTATTTCCCTCCCATATACCCCACTGTGCCAGGAACTCGTTGAGGACAAATGTAGTGTTTCATGTGTTTAGACACTCTAATATTCCACAAGACTTGGTGAACAGAAATCATCATGTAGTCCAATGCCAAACACAGAACAATCTCAGGTTTAACTATGCCTGGGGATTTTGCCCTGCATCGTCCCATTGCTTGTCTATTCTTATATCCTAGTCTCTTAAAATGTCACCTCTTCATAGAAGCCTTTTCTAAAGTGGTGCCCCGCATCATGTCACATCACATCACCTGCTTACTTTACTGTTTTATCACCACCAGAATGCACTGGGTTATGCTGCAGAGCCGGTTGTGTTTGTTCACTGGCACATCATAGGAGCTATGGTAATGCGTGTTGAGTAAATGAATGGACCCAGAGTGAGCATAGTTTGAACTGAATCCTTCAAGTGCAGTCTGAGTGATGAAGGAATCCATGAATGAGTAACTACCAAGTCCTCAATAACCACTGGGCTACTGATTGAGAGAGCTTTAAAAAATATGAAGTGCAAAGCAAATGGCGACATTGTTCCTGGCATTGTTATCCCAAATTTATCGCCATCAATCTCGGCACTAGCAGTGCAGTCACAGCTAATCAGCTTGTGCATACAGCTGTGACAGTATTTTAAAAGGCAGTCACACGGGCCTCCATCTGCCAGAAACAGTTGCCTCTTCCGCTGAATAAACCCAAACAGGTAAACGGTGCTGATGTGACAGCTCCTTTATCACCAGGCTGCTCTGTCGGGGGAGGTTTCCTCAGAAGGAAGGGGTTAACCCTCATTACAAATAGGGAGGAGCTGGGAAGGGGGTAGGGTGGAGAAGAATGTTTCAGAATATAAACCAGACTGGATTTTTGAGAAGCAAAGCAAGACGGTGCCTTACAAAGTGAGGCCTGAACTCCAGAAACAGAAAGATCTGGAAACAGATCCCAGCTGCACTGCTAAAGTCACTGTGTGCCTAAGGACATCTTTACCCTTTCTGAATGGTGGCCTTCTCTGAACTTCCCTGGTTGTTAGTTACACAGCCATGCACGTACACAGCAGGTCTTCCAAGCGTGTGTACTGAAAGGATGGATTGATTATCCTGAATGTATGGATCTAAAGGGCACACAGTAGGTGCATAATAAATGCATGCGGCCTTGCTCCATCGGCCTGCTATCTAGCTCCCTTCTTCATTTTCCTGTCAGGCAGTCTCGCCACTCTGAGCCTGTCTCTCATTAGACAGTCAACTCAAGATGACCAATTCATAATTCTGTTGTATGTGTGGCCGGCGAGGGGGGTGACACAAAGCAGTTAAGAGATGCTGCAGTGAAAATGCAGGCAGCTGCTGTTCCATTCCATTACTGAAATAAACACCAATCCAAAGTGGCTGTGCTCCTGCTAGCATCGGGCACCAGAAGACCTCATGCATCTGCAGTGAGGTAAACTCATCATATATGCAAAAAGCTGGGTGGTGTTTTCACAGATCTGCACAGAGGTGAATCCCAGGGACACATGCAAAGGCTCAGGCCACGTGTCTGCACAAGAATACATCCCCTGTGGGGACCAAGCCCACCCTCCCTGCTGGGTAGAGTTCACCTCTAGGTACCCATGGCTTACAAGAAGAGGGACTTTAAGGAACCGCTGGAAGAAGTAGAAATGAAATCAGTCCATTAAAAAAACGATTCAAGCCATGTCTCTTTGCTAGCCATAAAGTGGGCCCTCCATCTCGCATCTCAGCAGTTCTTATTTACCAACCCCCATTCCACTCACTGCGACAGTTCATTATTGTCGTCCTGATGAATACCGGACAAGTTAACCTCTGAATGGGTCCCAGCAGCAGGAATAATAAACAGGGGCCTCTAGGGCAGCCTTGGTGGGAGGATTGAGGGGGCCGGGCCAGGCTCTGGGTCCCCTCTGTGAAGCTCAAGCCTCCCAGGGTCAGCCCTGTGGCTCCATTTGGCAACTCCAGAAAGCATCATTCAGGGCCTTGAGCTGGGGCTCTTTTCACATTTGACGCTTCACTGAGTCACCATCTGACGAGGATGAATAGGCATTTAGCGAATTTACTTAGCGATGCTTCCACATGAAATCATCTCAAAAGATGACATCTTGGGGGAGGCTGGGGGAGGGGAGGGGCTGTGGTTTACAGGCATGGAGCTGAGGATAAAGCCCCTTTCAAAGCAAAGCGCTATGGGCTTGGTTAGGTGGCTGGATGGGTGGGACGAGAGGACCCCTGTCCACCCTGTCTCCTTGGGGGCCCTGGGCCCCTCACTCTCCTTCGGTATAAAAATGCCTGCTCTGAATGTTAAAGTCTGGTTTCCCCAGCCCTTCTTGGAAAGGAACTAGAATTCGGCTGAGGACCAATTCGCCTATTGTTGCTTTCAGACGCCTGTCAATAATTGCCTACATAATATTTAGTTCTCCAGATAATTAACAGCTTGTGATCTGTTGACACTTTACCCTATTCCAGTCTTGCTCGATAGCTTTCTCTTTCCTTCACATGTATTTCTCACTCTTTTCTGCCAGAATCCTTTGCCAAGCTCATCCCTGGGACTTGTCTCTGCACCAATTTCCCTGTACCTTCTGCTGACATAATTAGAGGTCACATCTCAGTGGGTGCCATTTCCTCACCCTCCCAGTGTTAACTGGGGACAAGCAACCAGCACTGTAACCATCAGGGGGTCATGAGGCAATTGTTGCTGAAATAATAAATAAATAAATAAATAAATAAATAAATAAATAAATGGGAACCACATGGAAATCTTGGCTGAAATGTGCAAATAAGAGTAATAAAATAAACTGCCAGATCATATAGCCATTTATTGAACAAGCATTATGTTCTAGGCTTGTGGCACACTCTTGCCACATTTTGCTGCAACTGATGCAAAGATGCTACAGAATGCAAGTTTTGTTCCCATTTTACAGACTGGGTGGCTGAGGCTCTGAGAAGTCAGCCATGGAGAAAAAGATAGAAGCACAACTGGAACCTGTTCCCAATGTCCCAGTGGATGATGCATTTCAATACTAGATGGCTTCTAAAGATGATGGGGACTGAATGAGCAGGTAAATGAATGAATTCTCTTTCAACAGCAGGAGAAAATATACAGGTGCATTACTATCTCCACACTTGCAGCTCGGTCTGCACCCCAGCAGCCCCAGCACACTGTTGTTAGAAATGCCACATCACAAGCCCCTACCAAGAACTACTGAGTTAACCTCTGCTTCCTATCAAGATTCCCAGGTGATAGTGTGCCCTTTAATGCTTAAAAAACACTCTCCTATGTCAAGCATGAAGATCAGTACTTAATTCCCTTCTTTGCGCCTTCATCTGCTCTTCTAGAAAGCCCTTTTGCAAAGTCCCTTCACCTTCATAAGCCTCAGGTGTTGGAGAAGTCAATAAAATCACATCCGTAAGACCTGTACGGTAACTCCTGGCACAGAGTAAGCTCTGGACAAATGTTAGCTGCTACTTAATAGTATTTTTGACATCTTCAGTGACAGATGCTTGAGACTCTGTGAACTTGGGAACATAGTGCAGGAAGCCAACATGATTTGAACTTGGAAGGATTTCTGTGCATAACATCTATGTTTTTCAGAGCACAGAGTGAAAAGTGTTTCATGGGAGGAAACTTGCATAGAACTCCTTCCCAAAGCAAGATGCTGAGGACTCTATCAGAAGCACTCACAGCCTAATACTCAGACTGACAGGCTAAAGACAGACGTATGCACAGGATGCTTGTGAACCTCAGGATTTAGGGTTTTGAAGTCCTGATGCTGCTACATGTGCACAAACTCCACAGGGCATGTACTTAGCCTTCTTGGGCTGCTGGGGACCCACCAATGTGGTGTGCAAATGCATGTGATGGGTGGGTCTGGGGGACTGCTGTGTGAGTAGCTGAGGATGGCAGGCTCGAGACGTCTTCTTTCTGGGTTCAGAATAGACTACTTATTTCCTACAATTCTCATGTATCCATCATTTCTGTAGTTATTGTATGTATTTATTTAATGTAATGATAGTTAGCTTCATCCTGAGAAACAATAGTCATGGTATCTGATATACTATTCTCATCTCAACTTTTCATCATGGTACAATAATATTAACATAAGCCATCTTAACCTTTTTTTATGTGTGGTACTGGATACTGAACCCAAGGCCTTCTTGTTGAGCCATGCCCAGAGCCCATTTTATTTTGAGACAGTTCCTCCCTAAGTTTCTCAGTTACCCAGGCTGGCCCCAACTTGTGACACTCCTGCCTCAGCCTCCCAGAGGCCTGGGATTACCATTATGTGCTTGCCTGGCTACCATCTTAACCATTTTTAAGTGTATACTTCAGTGATATGAAATACATTCCTAATGCTGTGCAATCATCTCCACCATCTATTTCTAGAACTCTTTTCGTCTTTCAAAATGGAAACTCTAGACTCATTAAACAACTTTCTGTGCTTCCTTTCCTTGTTCCTGGCAACCATCATTATACTTTCTATTGCTATGATTTTTATTATCCTGGGTTCTTCAGGAAAATGTAATTATACAGAATTTGTCTTTTTGCTTGTATCTTATACTAGTATCCCAGTCTGATATAGTACAAGTATTTCTTTATATACACGAGAAACAACAATGATCAGTATATTTCCTTAATCAACAAGCCCGTTAAGGATTGGCTGAGGACTAAGGATTGATTGGCTGAGGACTAAGGAGTTCCCAGAATACAGAGTTCTAGATTTAAAATCCAACGGTCCTTGGCAAATTGAGATGAGTTGTGACATTAGGTGTATGGACCCACCAAGGGATGTGTAATCACAGGAATAATGTCACACTCCACAGGATTAGAAAGCTCATCTTTCTATGAAATGTGTGCATGCACAGAAAACCATAAAAGTAGGAGAGCCAACTGTAACTCTTCTCTTTGCTTTTAAAGTTATTATTATGCAATTTTAGATGACAGTGAGATAAAGAATTACAGGGCAGCAATACCGAACAGGACATCTAATGCCTGAGCATCTGCTACATGGTGCCAAACACTATCCTAAGAACCTTGCACCTGTTAATCCACTTAATCCTCATGCCAGCTGCAGGAAGTAGATGCTACTATGTCTATGACCAACTTTACATTACGTACGTAGAAACGTGTATTAGTGATGTAATTGGTGTAGCCTGCTGTTGTGTCTAATCAGAACACACAGGGGAGCATGTCTCTCCCTGTGCTCATCAAAAATCAGAGGCTGCCATCTTTCTTCTGTCCACCATATTCCATCTCATAGGTAGATTTGGATCTATCTGTTCACATGGATTATTTGGTGGGGTTTGCTGGGGGATGAAAACACTGTTAATGTTTCTTCTTCAACATTCTATATAGTTAATTCATAGACCTTAATGACATCTTCTGGGCTAACAGAAAAATCAGAAAGTCTAAGACTGCAAAACAACAGTAAAGCAAGGTCAAGTTCATAGCTTTCTGAAGAAGTGCAAGAGAAAAAGAATTGGGAATAAAGCAAATTCCTGATTCTAATGTAGTCAAGACTAAAAGAGACAGTCATTTTTGCTAAGATTCAGGGGAAAAAGTAGGAAAATCTGGACACCATAGGTTTAACTACAGCCACGGTCAGGTAGGTGAGGCAAAGTGAACTAGAGAAAATGCTACTCTGGTCTCCAAATTCTGCTCTAATCCCCTCCTACAGGAAGCAGCTGCAGGGTCTTTCTAAAGCATGAGCCTGATCATATCACTTCTTGCACTAAATGTCCTTCTGTGGCTGTCGTTCACCAGCAGGACAATTTCCTAACTCCTTAATAAAGTACATGAGGCTGTTTATGATCCAGCCATGGCTACTCAGTTTATTCAGAGATATTCGAAGTCTTCAGAATGTTCTATGCTCTTTTGTAACTCTAACAGTTTCAAGCTCTGTTTGCTCCCTGGGTAATGTGATTTCTTTCTTGCCAGTTAAGTTCTGTGCCAAACACCTGGAACATCAACAGACAAGGCACCGTGGTTCCTGTCCTCAAGTAGTGCACAGTGTGGGGAGGCAGGCATCTCCATAGGTCCTGGGGATTTAGGCTGAAATACCAGGTAAACTAAAGTACAGGCTATCAGGGGAGACATTCACAAAGTGTGCTGGGGACACCGGGGGACAGTCCTTCCCTCCACGAAGACAGAAAGCACATGGGGAAACCACCTGGATGATAACATCCAGACAGTTTTGATTGGATTTACCTTTTTGTTATTGACAAAGATGATGAACTAAAACAGGTTCATTGCATTTGGAGGGATGGGAGAGTCATTTTTCAAAACTTCAACACTTATAGAACATTTGTGAGACACAACTTTTTTTTCATTAATAAAAAGAAAAACCATTATAAGAGACACTTTATCTGACATTCCACCAGTGAGAACTACATGTTGGCCCTTCCTCAAGACTGGTGTAACAGAAAGGGAACTGTCAAGAATCAGCACCAGTGGCCAATGCTCAGTCTTTGGATGCCACTGGAATCATGAAAACTAAATTTCCATTCAGCGTTCTGTGTGTGTACGTGTGTGTGTGTGTGTGTGCACTTGTGTGTGAAGTCTATTTGACTGTATTTTAATTCTCAGAAATTTGATGGTCTTCATGTGTCATAAGACATCTGAAATGAGCAGACCATTTGTTTAGGCAAATTCTGCCTTCCCAAATGACAACTGATTATGGCCAGTTATTTGATTTGATCTTTGTGAGACAGGGGGAGATCCATTTTGAAGAACATCAAAAAACTGAATCTTAGAAGTAAATGTGATTTCTGTAGGAGAGCTGACACATGGCTGCAAAGAAAGCTGTTTTCAGAGACGTGTTTGTCAAAATTTCCTTTTGATCTTTGCCACCTTTTGGCTGATTGATTTTGAGTGAGATCTTCAAGCTTGCTAGGCCTTAGTTTTTTCTTTTTCTTTTTCTTTTGTTCGTGAGATTGAACTCACGACCTCAAGGACCTTAAGCTAAGCTTGTCAGGCAGTCTCTTATGCTGTTCAGCTAAAGCCCCAGCCCCTAGGCCTGAGTTTTCTAATCTGCTAAATGGGAGTAATGATGAGCTACTTGTGGTTATGGGAGTGGCACGAGGTGGTCATCCCATAGCAGGTGTTATGGAAATAAGACTGGAAAGAAGCCCAGTATGCTTTGCTAGAGATTCAGGGGGAGGGGAATGCCTACTCTTGCTAGCCCTCCACCAAGACATGTCATTTTAAATCTTATACCCCTGTATTCCTAGCACTAGTGCAAGTTATGCTTCTGCAAATTCTGTGACTGGAAGTTCTCTGAGGTCAAGAAGTTTGCCTGGTGCACACAGGTGTCCCTAGTCCAGCATGGTCATGTCAGCTTCCATCTCAGCTGTACATCTGTCACAGTTTGGCTCTCCATGCCCATCCCTTGTCAGAGCAGCCTACAAAAATCTCTCAGCAGATGTGTGCTGCATTTCAGAGTGAAGCCTTTTGTTCCTAACATCCCCTCTGCTGGGGAAACTCTTCCTACATCTTTGCCTGATCAACTCTGGTTTAGCGTCAGCTCAACAGGGATGAGCTAGAGTGTAAATGACCATTTAATGACACTTAACTGTACTGATAAACTCAATTTTCTCTTTGTGCTTGTGGCTAAAATAAGATTTTTTTTCACCACTCACACTCCCCTGATTTTGTCCAAACAATGGCCATATCTACAATAATAATTTCTCCATTTGAAATTTGCCACAAAGATGGCCCAAACACAACACCATGAAGGACTGGAATCTGGAGTGGTTAAGATTAAGATAATGCTGCTGGGTCTGCCACACTAGCCATGTGACCTTGGGCAGGTCCTTTCAGCTATTTGATGCTCAGTGTCCTCATCTTTACAACCGAAGGTGATAATTCTAATTACTTCATGGGGTTGCTGGAGAATTTAATAAGACAAGCAGAAATCATCTCTTGAAACTGAAAAATTCTACAGCATAGATGTTTGGTCATTGATGTCATGCAGGGAAAAAGAACAGATGATCTACTACATGTGGGGTAACCTGGTCCATAGAATGCTAGAAGAACAGTTATTATTGTTGCTGCTGCTGTTATTATGATTACTAGTTTTCTAGAAGTAGAATCTGCATTGTGCTAGGGTATTACATGGCAAGGATCTCTAATGCCCAAAGCTGCAGGGTCAGATCTGCTCGGATTTCAGTCCTAGACTGGGACAGAGCTTAAAGGACAGATGACTCTGTTCTGATCACCTAGTCCTTTTTGGGCAGCTGCCAGGTTTGCTAGCCTTTCTATCCTGGGACAAGGTCAAAACGCATTGTCATGCAGACAGGAAGACATGCTCACACCTCTTTGGAAAACAAACACTGTCTCCACCTCTGCAAACCTCAGACAGATACAGACTCTTGACTTGAGAGGCAGATTGTGGAATACCAGCATATGCTGCGTCCTGTGCACTCTTTGCTCACAAGTTTCCAAGGCTGCTTGTTTATCTCGGAAGCTGACAAGAAATTGAGAAAGCTCAGACTGTTTGAACAGAGGACATAGGCTTTGAGTGATGCAAAAATTCCTGGAAACCTGGGAAACATTTTAAGAGTGAATTTATCATAGAAGTCAGTGGTTTTCAGAGCTCCTGGCTCAAGTTCTGCTGGGCATCTTGGGTCTTAGGAACAGCTCAGCTGAGCTTCCTCTAAGGGACCCATACTTCCACCCATTTCTACACTGGGGTCTTGGGTGACATTTCAGTTAAGTGAAAAAAAGATTTAGCATTTTAAATAAGCAATTGAGCAATATTAAAGAAAATGACTAATATAATGTCTAATTCTTTTTTGGCAGGGAACAAATGACTGTTTCCAACCAGCACTGTTGCCTTTGCTGCAGTGGGTGCTACAGTGTGACAGGTCTCATGGTGTTGTTTCGAGGATGAAAGGAACAATGTCTAGTTAAACTGTTAACTTAAATGCTTGGAATGTAGTAAACAACAAGTCCTAGCTGTGTTACTGTTTGCTTGTGAATAAAATTTCCTTTGCTATTCTCTCCATTCCTCTCTGTCCTGTGTGCCTGCTGGATCTTTAGAATTACTTGGGAGCTTTCTGAATGTTCAGTGCTCCTTCATAACTGACTATGCAAGCTCTCTTTGCACTCTTGGGTAACATAATTTCCCACTTCTTCAACAGATCAGGCTCTGACTCGAGCACTTGATGAGCATGTCTTATATGCTCAAACCGTGCTGGTTTGTAACATCAAATGTGACTTTTACTTTTTCAACCACTGGCATCACTGTGACTTGGATGGGTCCATTTCAAAGAGGGAATCTAAGTCCTGGTTTTATTTGACTGTTCCTTGGCTAAAAGTTAGAGGAATTCCTGTCTCTTCCCAGAGAGGTGTCAACTTGGAGTAATACCTTAGTTTTGTTTCTCTTGTGCCTCTGTGATGATCAAATACAATGCTTATAGCAAGACAATTAATTAGTAACAAATGTCACCCAGGACCACACCAAAGACTTGTCACATAAACTACACTGGGAAGGTGCTGGTAGAAATTCATTGATCATTACTGAGATATATTCAGTGCCAGGTCCATGAGTATTTAAATGATTGTATTGTAAAACAAGAGATGTATCAGATTAGAGCAGGATTCATGCTTAGTTTGTTCATACCACTGTATCCCCATTCAATTCTCCTGAAAATATTTATGTTATACCTACTATAAGTTACACTCTTCAAGATGCTGAGCAAACAATGATGATCAATACCAGGTCACCAGTCTGTGACCCTAGGAATTCATTGTAATTCCTGCATTATCTTATCTCCTGTATATCAAGAACAGTACTGTCCATGTATTATCCTTGCAAGAATCAAGAACGTAGTCACTCTCATGCTCTGTGTTGTGAAGCTCAGATAAAGAATATCAGCTAAGGAAAATTTGTCTAGAACATGGTTGGCACATAATAATTGCTCAATGCACAGGTTGAAGAAAATTCCCTGTGCCAATCTGCACCGGGTTCTATGAATAGAATTTCCAAATCCTACTGAATTCCTTTCATGCTAAAGCAAATACATGAGCAGGTTTCATTGAGGTCTAGTTGAGTGAGATTCAGATGTGCCACTTTCTGCAGGGACATCATTTTGCACCAAGTGACCTGGGCTCAGAATCTGCCTTTACTGCTTCATTACAGGTTACTTTTCCTTTCTAAGTCTTAGTTTCCTTGCTGGAGTTGGGCAAAAGCATGATGCGATCCAGTGCTGGGCTCATAGTTATCACTCAATTGTCTGACAGCCTTTATTGGTCATTTGTCTCTGGAAAGAGAATGACTGACTTCCCCAGGTGCACCACGCTGCACCTTTCAGTCATCACGGAACCTGTGATCTCAGGATACCAACAGGCCCACGAGCTGACCAACATATGCAGTCTCAAAAGGCTTATATTGGCTACAAGAGGAATTCACCTACAGAAGCTGGGACCCTCTTTCCTTACTTTATCTTCTTACTATTTCTTTCCTTTCCCTCTCAAGTAGTTGAGCTACATGCATTAAAACATCATCTTACTACCCAAAAGAATTGGAAACACATGTTCAAGTAAAACCAGCATATTAATATTGGTAGCAGCACTATTCAAAAGGCAGAAACAACCCAAATATCCATCAATGGATGACTGGGTAAACAGATTGTGACACACTCATACCTTAGTGTATTATTCACCCATAAAAATGGAATGAAATACAAAAACATTCCATACCATGGATCAATTTGAATATACTATGCCAAGTGAAAGAAGCCAGACACAAAGTACCACATAAAATAGTCACAGTTACCAAGATTAGTGGCTACGAGTGGTTGGGAATGGGACAGAATGAGTAACTGTTTGATGGGTGTTTTCCTTCTGGGGTGATGAAATGCATGTCTGTAGGTAGTGATGATGACTGTGAATGCGGGAAAGAGAACTTTTGTGTATCTCACACAGTAAAAATATATTAATTGAATCTAAAAATTTCAAGCTGAAAATAAACCATGTAACTGCAATAATACTGTGTGTGGTACAGCAAACATATTTTACACACATGATGGGCGGAGTCCTCATAACCATGACAGAAGGTGAGTGGCATTAGCCTTATTTCACACTGGAGCCAACAGAGCTTCTCAAAGCTTGAGTAGCCCGATGGTGATGATGACAATGATGACCATGATGATGACAGGGATGACCATGATGATGATGATACTAATAACTATTGAGCACATTATTCACATATAACAGGTTGTTATCTTCCCAGCAACCTCATGAAATAGCTACTGTCATCACCACCTGTTTTACAGAGGAAGTTCAGTACAGAGAGGTCAGATGACTTGTCCCTGGTAAGGCAGCCCCTGTGTAACAGAATAGAGATTTACACTTGGCCATCTGACCTCAGATCTGTGTGAGGACTACTGGGCTTGGTCATGGACACTGGAGGACATGAGGATGCCCGCAGCCTTGGCCTGTCTGTCCTCTCTCACAGATGACAGGAACAGGACAGACATGGAGAGGTTGTGTGGGAGTCAGACCCTCAGAAGCCAGAGAGGTCTAATGTGGGAGGTCTTTGGGGCCTGCCACCCACCCAGTCAGGGCCCCTCTGTATCTGGGCAGGCACCTCCAATAAGAGGGAGAAGAAAGGAGATGACTGTGGATGTATGGGATCCAGCACCACTCACTGTGCCTTTGAAATAGACCCTCTGGTTCTTGGGAACATCTTCCATTTCCCTGATATAAAGTCTGAAAATGTCTCTGGCAGAAATAACTAAAGACAAAATCCTTTTGTTGCTCCTCAATCCAGGAATCAGCCCAGAGATGCTTTTAGTGGCTGTGGATTTAAGACAATGAAATACAGTGTCAATGACTCTTTTGATGCTGAGGAATAAAAGACAGAGCCACTGCTATCACCACTGGGCTAAAAGGAACAGCCACTGTGGCTACATTTCTTCCTTCTTTAATACTGCAGTAAACAGGTGCCAAGTTCTGCAGCAGACACTAAACATACAATGGTAAGAAGAACTCACGTCTCTCAGCTTTTGTGGAACTGCTGCCTTAGTAGACTTGTCACTTTGGGTCACCATCACTGTCACTGTTTGTTGAGTACTTTCCCCAGGCTAGGCAAAGCCCTTGCCCATGTCACACCTTAATCCTCACAGCAAAGGTGATGATAGGTGACTGAGATGGTTTCTATTTTACAGAAAAGAAAACTCAGGCACAGACTGGCCAAGCAATTTGCTGAAGGTTGCGTGGCATATGAATGGGACCGGCAGCTGGAACTTCAAATTGGACTCTGCTGACTTCCCAGATGCACACTTAGGACATTTTGCCACATTTTTCTGATGGCCCGACACTGAAGAATTTCTGCCAGTGATACGTAAGTTCAGAAAACCAAAGACTACTTAAAGGCAAAACAGAAAATAACAGTGAAGAAACAATAGGGAGGTTTAGGCCAGTGGAAGGTAATTACCTCAGCTATAATGAATGTATCTCCTAGCAAAGAATATTAGCTGGCATCTACCCACTTCCCCAGGAGTCAGATATAGTTCCTTTTTTTCTCCTTTTCCTCCATTGCCAAGCAATTAAGAATTAACACAAACTCATCATGGTACTTTCCAATTAAAAAAAAATTTCAAAGGTTTCCTGTTGCTTTTAGGATACATTTGGGATCCTTAACATGGATGCTTCTAAGGGTCCCCATATAATTTGTCCCTACCTACTTCTCCAGCTTCACTCTATTGGTTTATCCCATTACCACACTTTATTCAGGTGAGCTTTTTCTAATGTCTTGCATGTGTGGTATTCCTTCCTGCCTCAGGGCCTTTGACAGACAGCCCATGCTGCCTCAAAAATGCTCCATTCATCTTTTTACTCAATTAATTCTTTTTCTTGTTCAACTCAACTCAGAGGTACTTCTTGAAGGAAGTTTCTCTGACCTTCTAGAAGAGAAGAAGTTATAGGCATGTCATTTCCCTGTATTTTACACATGCGAATTTCCTTCCTAACAGCATCATAAAGACATAATTATTTAATGGTCTAAACAGTATGTTTCTCAAGAGCAGATATGATAAATATACTACTGGTAGCTGTAGCCTCAGATCTATCAAATATCTGGTACACTATAGACTTCCAATAAGCCCTTGTTGACTGACTTGACTACATGAATGAATGAATGAATGAATGAGTGAGTGAGTGAATCAGTAATAAGGTCCTAAAGTTACTATTTCATTAACATGCATTTTATGATCAGTATCTTGCTTAAATCTCTCTCTCCAAAATGACATTTTGGAGAGGAGAGAGCCTATACATAACTAGATAGAAAGATGAAAGGAAGCCAGACTCATAGGACTTAGAAGATTTGCAGAAAGAACAACAGGGATATGAGTCTGGTCTCTCTGGGAAATCTTTGACAAGTAGGCATTAGTCAGCATCTTGTCTAGCCAAATAAGGAAAGATGCTTTGGAGGGAGCAGAAATCTGGAATAAGAGCTGAAATCAAGGAGTCCTGGAATTCAGTGTCACTAACCTTTTTGATTCAACTGGAGGAAGGTGATAAAGAGTAAATTACAGTGCTAATGAGCCACGTATATCTGACAGGTTTATGCAGAGAAGACTGGAGAGTTATAAGAAATCATAGTATGCTCTGGCTGACATATATACCAGGGGCTGGATAGGACTGGAGTTATGGACACTGTTGAGAACAGACTGCACTTGGCTGGCCCTCATGGAAGAACTATATTTTATGACTGCTTTTTAGTTCAAGCCCAGGACTCAAGCATAAGGCAGCATGGGGGAAATATACAGTTTAGTGTTTTATGTTGGATTCAGCTATCAAGGTAGGGTGGGACTCCAGGTCAAGCTCATGGCAGGAAGACCAGAAGGTTTTGGGAATCTCCACCACTACATCTCTGTCCAGAGTCCTGAAATGTGAGGCCATGAGGGGATTACAAACTGTTATCTATCCTAGAGGTAACATTCTCATAGGATACAGAAGCAAAGTCCATGCCTGCGAGGATGGCAGAATGGTTGGGGTGGGTCAAAGACTGAATTTGCAAGGGGTGGGATATCTGCCTTCAGGACAAGGCCATTACCTGAAATGTGCAAGAGCTGATGGAATAGCATAAAGCCAGGATCTGCAAACACTGACTTGCTTTTATAAGTGAAGTTTCATTGGAGCTCAGCTCTGCCAACACACTATTTATTTATAGACTGTCCATGACTGCCCTGGTGCTGCACTGGTAGAGTGTCATCATCAATACAGAAACCAAATGGCTCACAAAACCTAAACTATTTACTAGGTATTTGTTTGTTTACATAGTGGTACTGGGGACTGAACCAGGGTCTTTGCAGATCCAGACCATTTTCATTTTTGGACAGGGTCACATTACATAACTCAGTTGCCCAGGATGAGCTTGAACCTGCCTCAGCTTCTCAGAGTGCTGAGATCACAGGTGTGTGCCACCATGTCCAGCTTAGCTGTCTCAATGTTAAAAAGCTTGCTGAATCCTCCTCCAGTATGTTTCTCTCCTTTTTGGTTATTACTATTTGACCCTCACACTTTCTGGCATATTCACCTTATCAAAACATCTTCCTGTCCCACCTCTTTCTCTTTCCATGTTTTATATTTCCTCAGAAAATTTCTACCTAATATATTATCCACCTACTTAGCTACTGCTTCTTTCCCTCATAAGCATGGGGATGATGGGGAAGAACGAAGCTTTCTTTACTGCAGCACCCAGAAAAGCAGCTGGCCTATAGCAGACACTCCAAAAATATGTGAAGAATCAAGGAGACACTTATGTTATTACTTCATTAAAATTTTCCTATTTAATCAACCCCTAACTTTAAAAGAAAACTTCAATTTCAGAAACCTGTATTTGAATGCATTAATATATGTATTAATAATTAGCACAGGTGAATACTGACATTTTTCAAAAACTGACCTGCATATAATTTTAAACTACCTTGCACACACATGGCCCATGGTTCATACCTGAGAATCCTCAACTTATTGTTAAGAGCATGGGTGAGTTCAAATCTACGTTCTAGCTCATGGAAGGTGAATGCTCTCTCATGTCCTTCTCTACAAATAGTGATGATGCAGATGGCATTTTTCTACAGGAGAAGAGATTAAATAAGATCCTGGAAAGTACTTAGGATCCTGCACAAGCTCAGGGCTGGAAGAACAGTGGTGGAAACACTCAAGGAGGAGCTCAATGTATAACAAAGCCACACTCCTTGGCACTGCAGGGATCCCTCTCAATGAGGGCTGTCCAGCCACTGCCCTGATTGTTGGATGGTTCCACTGCATCCCAGAAAAGCAATTTGGATTGATGGCACTATTTAGCTGTAGGTGTCCAGAGAATGCATTGTTTAAAGTTACTTGCTAGAAACTTCCCCAGGGTGGCAAACTTTTAAACAAAGATTGACTCTGTAATCAAAAACTGCTTGGCCTTAAACCAGATTCTAGAATCCCAAAGAGCACAATTACATCAAGAAAGGGGTGGCAGTGCTTGTGCCCCTGGCTTGGTTTGCCAAGTAATGTTGACTGATGAGCACAATTAAATTATGCCAAGGAGAATCCTTCTCTAGAGGAGGAAGGACACAGGATGCAGGCAGCAGCCCTTGGGGGCACAATTTTCATTCTCTTTCAGCAAGGGAACAGAACAACAGTGTGGCATTGGACTTCACCTCTCACCCTGGGAAAGGTGGCTAGCACTGCCTCTGTCTTCCTTTATTCCCACCCTACACCTCTCAGTGATCAAGGGGCCATGGTCAGAATCCATGATCCAGCCACTCAATTTGGACAAGGTGGGGCTGTTTCTGCTAACATGGCAGAAGTGAACAGAAGCAGGGTACGTGTGTGATGAGTGAAGGGGTTTTGCTTGGTGCCTTGGATTCTATTCTATGGTCATCCCTATGCTTATGACCCAGCTAGATGTTGGAATCATTTTCTGACCCCTCCCAGGTCCACCAAGGTAGTCAGAGGCAGATCATTTGGATCCAGAAATAGGGAGAGGGTTGGTGAAGAAGTCAGTGGGAGCAATGTGGAGGGAGCTTCTGCTCAAAGTCTTTAGGCCCCATTTTCCAGTCTCTCATCTCTGTAACAAGTGTCTGGAGAGAACAGCATGGGAGGTCACTCCACCACGCTTCCCACAGCAGGCATCCACTTTCTGTCTCTTTCCTGGGATCGCTGAGGATGAGTTGACAGCATGATTACTCAGGGCCTGGGATGCCTAGATTCCTATGTTCCTTGCATCTGGCCTGGATTATACCTAAGCCCTGTGAGGCCATAACTGGCACATTTTCTTTATTGCTGCTTCCCTTCATGCAAGTGGGCAGATGTGGGACACTATGGTCAGATGATGAGCTCAGCCATCTCTTCTTCCAGCATGACTAAGCATTCTAGTTCCAATGTTTAGCTGGTGAATAAGTGATGGACAGATTGCCCATAGGTATATGAGCATAGGGCCACCTTGGTGACCCAGTGACATACCTGAGAGCTAGGAATACAGAAGGTCTGGATGCTCACTCAGTTACTGTTCTCCATTTGGTTCCCTGATAGGTAACATTTCACCTTTCTTCTGCAAGTCAGAAAACTGAGATGCAGAAAGTTTGACTTCACTTGTTTTGGGAGCACAGAGAGGGGAATGGAGGTAACCAGATGCATTGGTCAGTCCGGACTGCTATAACAAGATCCTGTAGACTGGGTGCCTTAAACAATAGACATTTTTTTGCTCATGGTTCTGGAGGCTCAAAATCCAAGATGAAGAAGCCAGAGAATCTGATTCCTTCTAGATTCCTCTACCTGGCTTGCGTATGGCTGCTTTCTCGCTGTATTTTCACATAGCAGAGCTCTGTGGTGCTTTTTGCTATAATTCTTCAGGAGCAGGGCTCCACTTGCATTGCCTCATTGCTCTTAATGACCTCCTTCTGGGCCCTGTCTCCAAATACAGAAGTAGGGCTCCAACTTGAACTTTGGGGAGAAGCAGTGCAGTCTATAGCAACATTTCTAGTCCAGGTCAGCTGACACTGTGTGGTCTCTTCTCTGCCCCCTGGAATGAGTTGATGGTGCAGAAAATGGCTATATTGTTTTGGTTTTGCTTGGAACAAATACTGGTATTTGGAGAACAGCAGCTATTCCTTCCTAATTGTGTTTGTGTTTGGCTAATATTTAAATGAATGGAAATTCCATCAGGCACCACCAGTCAGAAGAGAGGCCGGGAGAGTCAGAGATCTTGAGGAAGCAGGATTACAGAGGAATGTGAAGGCAGCTCTGTTCTAGAAAATGTGGGACAGCTGGTTCCTAGACTATGTGTGCAGCAAACACAGTCATCAAAGTGTCCATCTTCCATCAGCCAGAGAGGGAATAAGCCCATCTGGACATGGGCCCACACTGTTGAGGTGGCCACATGGTGGGCTCTGCAGTCTGTGTGATTGGCTTTTCCCCTGGGGTCAACTGCTTATGCAACATGCTGCTCAGCCTGGCCAGAAAGAGCAAAATACTTTGAACTTGGTAGTCAGTTGAGCCTGTGGTCAAATTGCAGCTTAGCCACAGATCACCTGTGTGACCTTGATGTCGCCTGGGACCTGGTGTGCATCACCTCACAGGGATGCTATGAGGACTAAGCAGAAGAGATGACAGCTTAGCAGCAGGCTGTACAAAAAGGGACTGGGACCTCAGGCTCCCATGCATCTGTGCATGTTTTGGTTGCTGGACAGATCCTACATCCTAGCCTTGTATGCAGATGAAGAAATGATGGACTTTTAGGAGGAGCAAGGGGCAGCTGTTGGACCCAGATCTATCAAGTGGGTGAAACAGGAAACAGGGGTTTCTAGCAGGTCTCTTTTCCCCTCAGTGATGAAGGAAGCAAGGGTTTGAATTCCAGCCCCGATTCTCATCAATTACCATACTCTGGGCAAATTTCTTAGCTTCCTTCAGTCTCAGTTTACTGATCTATAAAAGCGGACGACAATGCAATGACAGCATTTACTTTCTGAGTTGTTGCAAAGATGACACTGCATAATGCATGGAAATCAGGGGGCCCAGGATTCCATGCCCAGTAAGTGCTAAAGGAATGGTAGCTCTTCAAATTCACTATTGGAGAACAGTGCATCTTACAGGGTTTCTCCAGGCATCTACTTTACAAGGCCACTACAGACCACTTGACACTCTGGACAATGACTCAGAATAGCAACAAGGGAGAAAAAGTACAAAAATAACAGCAATAATTTAAAAATCCAGACTTTCCATTTTTACATCAAATGATTATTAGACTCTAACCCAATGGTGGTGAACCGATGGTCACGTGTACCACAGCAGGCATGCACAGCTCTCTTTGGGCACACAAGCCAAGTATATGAGATTTTTTTTTTTCTAAACTAAAACTTCAGCATTCAGGTTTAATTGCAGTGTTGGGACTTTGTGATAAATAAGTGTGCTTTGGGTTGCAGTTTGGACACTTGGACCCTAACAGGTTTGCTGTCACTGCTTTAACCCTATATCCCTTGGGCCCTGTCCTCACTCAAATATCTGCCACCATCAATAAAAGAAAGAAAGAGTACTTCCTTGCTGCACTTGGCCTTTTAAGACATGTCTCTCTAGATTGCCCTTAAGAATAATCTTCACATGTAGCTGGACGTGAGAGACCGACAGAGGAAAAACAACAGGCTCTGAAATGTGGGCCACCTACATTGTGGATCACCCCATGCTCATATCCAGGATGCACCTGGAGCACCTCAGCACGCATGCCACCCCTACCCTCGGCCGTTGGTGGAAAAGCCACATAAAAGAAGACTTTGCTTTACCAAGAGGCAAACATACACCACGCAGCGCCAGGGTTGGCAATTTCTCATCTGTGGATACGGAGAGCTCTGCTCCCGAGAAGCAAAACTACGAGATCTGGACAGGGAGAAATTAGGAGGAAAACTGCTTTAAAAATTCAGCTAAACCTGGGATGTGGTGAGACCACTGGCAGATTTGTTTCTGAACTATTTGGCATAAGCTCTCCTTTCTTTTGCTAAAAGAAGAGTAATTCTCTCTTGTGGAAGCATTTCTACTCCGTGACAGAAATGTAAGGTTAGAGAGGGCAAAAAATCTTTTCTAAAGTTAATTTTTACTGGTACATGTTTGCCACACTTAATGATCACATACAGCATAAGGAATTTGTACCTAATATATCTCAGTTCTTTTGCCCACAATCCTCTCACCTCCCCTTCTTTCAAACTATCTGCACCTCCCCCTTTACAAAACTTTATTTCTATTGTTTTCTTTCAATTCTTTTTAAAATCCCTATTTCTTTACTTCCCTTTCCCTCTCCCCTTCTTTGGTCTCCTTCCCATTTGAACATTTTCTTCCTACTTCTCCAAATCTATCCCCCATTTTGCTCCTTATTTACCCTCCAGGTTTCTCACACAAAAGAAAGACATTTTTAGGTGACTAGATACACTTTGAGAACATGCTTTGGAGCAAAATAAATGGGAAAGAAATTTTTAAAAATTTAAACATAAAATAAAATAAAACTTAAAGTCTATTCCTCAGTCCCACAAGGCACATGTCAAGCTCTGTGTGGTTACCTGTGGCTGGTGGCTGCTGCACTGCATACCACAATTATACAGCCTTTCCACCACTCTAGAAAGTTCTATGGAGAAGCACTGGTCTGGACTAGCAATCCTCAACCATTTTGGCACCAGAGACTGGTTTTGTGGAAGACAATTTTTCCATGGATAGGATGAGGTGGGGGATGGTTTTAGGATTAGTCTCATAGGGAGCCCGCTACCTATGTGTAGCAGTTCACAGGACAGTGCACACTCCTGTGAGAACATAATTCTGCTGCTGATCTGACAGGAAGGGGAGCTCAGGTGATGATGCCAGTGAGTCACATGTGAATACAGATGCGACTTTTTTGCTCACTGGTCACTCACCTCCTGCTGTGTGTCCTAGGTCCTAACAGGTCATGGATCACGACTGGTACGTGGCCTGAGGGTTGGGGATCCCTGATCTAAACTGTGGCCTTGCTTCAAATGGGACTTCACTAAGACTTCATTAGGAAATGAATGAGTTAATGAACAAAGTGCTGAACTCTCTGCTGGCCAAAAAAATGGATATATGATTCCAGACGGAGTCATCAAAATTTTTTTTCCTCCAGGACTTTGAATATTTTTTTTTTCAGTAGTGAAAGAATGTTGACAGAAAGAAACAAAACAGAAAAGCAAACCAATCACATGGGAGTAATGTAATCAAGCCCAAGGGCAGTATTCTTTGGGTGAAACAGCCAAATCAATTCTTGTCTTTTGTCCTGCAAGCTTTCTGATTTTGAACTCTCCATATTCTTCCAGAAACCTCCATCCTAACATAATGTGATCACTTCTGGCTTTCTGAGGAGCTGGGTGGCTTCCACCAGAGTCTCATGAGAACCCCCAAATTTCTGTCCTCCCTGTTTTTCCAGTGCATGTTTGGGGTCAGCCCTGGCTTCAAGAAACTCTAAAAAGTTCTCTGACCAGGATATAGCTCAGAAGACCCAGAGCAGCTGGCCAGAGGAAAACAAACTGAATTTCTGCAAAAGCACGAGTGTTCTCTGTCAGCTTGAAAAATAACAGGGCTGAGGATACATTTATTTTGTTACTAGATGCAAACAGAACTATTAGCAGCATAATTACTGGCGTGTTTCTCTGGTCACCTTGTGAGCAACTGGCAGAGTAGGTTCAGCCTTTTAGATCCACATTATTTGGGTGGAATTTTCATTGGATGGTTTCACTTCAAGGTCTCAGGAAAAAGGATGAGTACCTCAGAACATTCAAAGACCAAAGAGGTTTGAATGCTGAGAAAGCAGAGATAGTCACACTCAGTGATACTGTTGTTGGGTCTCCAAACAGAACTCCCCATGAAATACTGAAGCCAACATATTTGCCATCATAGCATTTACCCTTTCTTTCTTTCTTTCTTTCTTTCTTTCTTTCTTTCTTTCTTTCTTTCTTTCTTTCTTTCTTTCTTTCTCTATCTTCTGTCTTCTTTCTTTCTTTCTTTTGTATTTTTGAGACAGGGTTTCACTATGTAGTTCAGGCTGGCCTTGAACTCACTTTGTAGTCAGGGCTGGTCTCCAATTTGTGGTGATCTTCCTGTTTCAGCCTCCCAAGTGCTAGGATTACAGTCTCACTTTGTTATTTCTGTAATTATGTAATAAATGTTTCTCTTTCCCTAGACCAGTGGTTTTTAGCCCTCCACTATCTATTACAATCACAAGGGGGAACTTTAGACATATACAGATCCCAACCCACAGGGAATTCAACTGGTCTGCGATGTAATCTTAAATTCCTGAGAATCACTCAGAACCCTGCTTTGCCTTTGTTGAGAATCAAGTTATGAAGTGTCACCTTGCCTAACAGAGACGATGTCTCCTGTCGTACCTCAGTGATTAGTACAACACTGTGTTCAGGAAACGTCTTTGGAGAAATTCACCCATTTTCAGAATCTGGGACTATGACGGCCCAGGTAAATGCTGTCCTAAAGGCCTAAAGATGAGGTGGAAAGAGTTTGACCTGGATGGGAACAGAGGGGATCAGAGGTGGCCATGCATGTGTGAGATGTCAGTGTTACTATCAGAATATGCAGGGTCCAGATGGAGTGGTGAAGTGGAAAGTACACAGGTTTCTAGCTTCTGGTGTTCTCGGATCCCTTGTCTCAGAAGTGAGTGCTCTTGGGAAAGAACAAGAGGCAACCCATGCCCATTATGATGGCTATTTCAAGCCAACAAGCAAGCAAGAAAACAAACAAACTAATAACAAGTGTTGGCAAAGATGTGGAGAAATCAGAGTTCTGCAGAGGACTGCAGGAGGGAGTGTGAAATGGTGCAGGTGCTATGGACAACAGTCTGGCAGTGCTTGAAAAAACAGGAATAGAATTACCAAAACGATTCAGTAATTCCACTTCTAGGTACATGTCTCAGTGAATTAGAAGCAGGGGTTGAAAAGATATATGCACACCCATTTCAAGACAACATTGCTCACCAGAGCCCAAAGGAAGAAGCCACCCGAGTACTGAGTGATGGATGAACAGATAAACATAACATGGTATCTTTACATGAGGAAATATTCAGCTTTAAAAAGGAAAGAGATTCTGAGACATGCTACAGCATGGATGAACATGGAAGAAAAGCTAAGTAAAGTAAACCAGTCACAAGGACAAGTGTAGTGTGACTCAGCTTACATGAAGTTATTTACTTACTCTAAGTAGACTCATCAAATTCACAGAGAGAGAGTGACTACAGGGCCTGAGGGCTTGGGGAGGTGTTCACCAGTGAGTTAGTGTCTGTTCTGCAGGATGCAGAGGGATCTGGAGATGGATGTGGTGTGGTTATGCAACAGTGTGGATATACTTCAGGACACTAAACTATCCCCTGAAGAATGGTGAAAATGGTAAATTGTATGTTATGCATGCTTTACTAAAATTATAAAATGAAAACAGGAAACAAAGAGGGGGCCTGGCCCCATGTTCCTTGGCATATTCACTTCAAGCCTCCATCTCCCCCTCCTTCCTGGCTTATAACCAGCTCTCGTCTGACTGCCTCTCCCCGGACTCTTGTTCTCTGCTCTGTGAGCCTCCTGAATGATGCCGTCTGGGCAGGTGTGGGGGCCTGATCCCCAAAAGGAAGGCAGCTGCCTGGCTTTGTGTGACTCTGAGACTAAATAGCTGCTTGGATTTGTCTAGCTCATTATGGCTTCTCAGATGCTTGCCTCTGCTAGGAGACTTGGGAGCCATGCAGGCTCTGTGGGCCTGGTTCTGGGGTCAGCAGAAGCTACTGCCTCCTAGTTGATCTCCTTTTTCTATTTAAATCCTCCCATGGCCACTGAAACTATCTCTTAGTATTATAATATAAGACCAGGCATATTCCAGCACTCTGGGAGGCAGAGGCAAGGAGGATCATAAGTTTGAGCTCAGCCTGGGCAACTCAACAATGTAGTGAGTCCTCTTACAATAAAAAAATAACAAAAGAACCGGGGTATAGATAAGTACGAAGGCCCAGGCTTCCATCCCTACTTCCAGAAATTTACTTCCAGTGGGCCATCTAAAGTCCCCTAGGGGTGGGCTCACCTGCCTCATCTGTAGGACTGCAGCCCCTTGCACTGTGATCCAGCCACAGCAGCTTTCTCTCAGCTCCCTTCTACCTCCAGCCTTTGCCCCCTACCCCTCTTTCCAGAATGGCTTCCTAGGACTCCTCACAATCTGCTGTGAGCCTCAAACTATCGTGTCTCAGGTCACATGCTGTTCCTTGGGAAGGCTGCCCGCATATGCCAATCCAGGAGAGACTGACTTGTTAGGTGCTCACAGATATCTCGCCCTTTCCTTCCAACACCTGTGTCTCTGTGGTCATGCTGATTATGCTCACTATTAGTAGCATGGCTATCACATAGACAGCTCTTCCTGTAACCAAAGCGCTTGAGACACAGCATTCATGGAACACGGGGGCCACTGGCGGTGAACCTATGGCACACATGCCACAGCAGGTGGTTTGTTATCAGTGAAAGCTCTAAAAGGTTTGTCATCACTGCTCTGGGCAACCACCTGGGGTACTGCTGTTATTACCATTTCCATTTTAAAGATGAGGAAACTGAGGCACAGAGACATTAAATGATTCGTGCAAGTCCAAGTTCTAACTAGTAGACAAAGAAGCTAGGATGTGAGCCCGGGTAGTCTGGCATTGATCACCATGATGAGGTCTGAACTGACTATATTCTTCCCCATGGTTGACTACCTGGTGCCTAGTTCAGGATCTGGCATATGGTACTTATTATTTGCTGGATGATTGAGTGAAGGCACAAGGAGTTCCATCTCCTGAATTCACCTTTAGGAGTGACAGGTTAGCACCAGCTGGCCAGGACACAGAGATGTTGGGGACTTCTAAAGAACCTTGGTCCTATCACCTGATGAATGTATAAACCAGCTGTGGTCTGCCTACTCAGTGGACAGCTATACATAGGGATGAATTACTGCTACATGCTGTTAATACAGATGAAACTCAACAATGCTATGCAAGGCAGGCAGGAGTGCCACACAACTGTAATCCCAACATCCTGGGAGCCTAAGGCAGAAGGACTGCAATTCAAGCCCAGCTTGGGCAACTTAGCAAGACCCTGTCACATAATAAACAAATAGAAAAAGAGCTCATAATGTAGCTCAGCACAAAGGTCCTGGGTTCAATTCCCAGTATTGAAAAAAAAATATGCGAAATGAATGAAGCTGTTCACAAAAGGTCCTATGCTATTTTCACTCATGAAGCATCCAGAGTAGGCAAACCCAAAGACACATAAAACAGATTAGTAGTTCAAGGTCTGCGGAAATGAGAATGAAGAGTGAGTGCTCAGTGGGTATGGGGCTTTTCGGGGGGGCTGATAAAAATATTTTGGGGATTAGACAGAGGTATTAGTTGTGCAACATTGCTAGTATACTGAATGCTATCAACCTGAGCACTCCAAAATGGTTAATTTTATGTTATGTACATTTTATCTTAGTTTTTTAAAAAAAGATCTTGGTTCTGCCACTTATGGGTGACGTCCTTGAGTACAAGTTTCTTAACATCTCTTTGACTCAGTTTCTTCATCTGAAACATGTAGACACTAGAATCCATATTTCACAGTGCTGCTGTCAGAATCATACAAAGCCCCTAGAAGGACACCAGGGATCGACGAAGTGCTGCACACGTATTTGCTGTGCCTGCATTTGTTTTGACAACAGGAATATTTTTGCACCATGCAAAAGCCACCAAACAGACTAGAGGGCTGGAAATGAGGACATGGCTGTGCACAGGTACCGTGTGGCCACACTAAGTGAATATCTAGGGTCCCTAGGCTCTGCCCGAGTGTTACCAAGGATTTGATTTCCCTGCAAAATGAAAATGGACTAAAATTAATTTTTAAAAACTTACACAGAAGTTGTGTTGTGGAGGATGAGAGTGAAGACAAAATAGGTGTCAATGGCCCAGCATAGGGCTGGGCACATAGCAGGTAAGCAGTACATACTTGCAGGACCTGGGTGTTAGACTTGCACCATGGCTCCCCTATGCATAATGGTCTTTGGGAGACTGTAGGGAAGCCCAGCCCCCTGCTCCCTGTCTAACTAGTTGATGTTTCTTGCTGGTGTACTGGGAAACGCTGACCCCTTGAGCTCTGAGTTCTCAGCCCCAGCTCTGGTAGAATATCAAAGCAGATGTCTGAGTTCATGGTCAATGGAATTTACATGTGCATGTCGGGCTGTACTGGGTTAGGCTCTGACCATGGATCCCAAAGAGGCAGAAGTGCTAGACCCTGGGTTTAGCTTGAAAATGTCAACACTGATTCCCTTGCCCAATAGCTTCTGCATACACACACACACATACACACACACACACACACACACACACACACACACAGACTCACAAACACAACACAAGGATCATGATCCACAGAATGTGAACCCTAGGAGGGGCCACAGGCACACTCAACCTTCTTTCAGTCCCAACACATGGAGCCTGGAGAAGGACCACGCAACAGGGCAAAATGCTCAGGCCTCATCTCTTCCTGTGGCCACTCTAAAGCATGCTGGGCACAGTTCCCTGCGTGAGTATGCAGAGAGTGTTCAATAAAACCATAGTGCATTTTGATGAACTCAGACCTGGAATTTTTAAAAACAGCAGCTTCCATCCATGTGCTGGGTCCATAACCAGCTCTAACCAGAGCCTACAGGGGGACAGAGTGAGGAACCTTTGAACACACTTTGTTCACACATTCTGAATCCATGAGTATTCTCCTGTCTACAGGTGATTCTGTTCTGTTTTCCATGAAACATTCAGTCTTCACAGCTAAATTTTGCTTTCTTCACTTTGGAAAGAGATGTGAATTCAAGAAATATTTTACTTCTCTTCTAACTCTATGAAGGATAAAAGAGAAAGTAATCTATAAAATGGTGAAGTTCCATCTACAATGCCTGTGTGTCCCACTGCTAGAGCAACAGCCTGCATTGACCCAGAACTTGCTGTGTACCAGGCACTGTGCTGTGCCCTTGACCTCTCCCAAGAGCCTCTCGAAATTAGCATGAATGCTATGCTCATTTGAAGATGGCAAAATTGAGATGCAGAAAATTGAAGCAACTTTTGTAAATTCACATAGTGGGTGGCAGAGTCTGTAACTGGACTGTGTGTCAAAGGTCCAAACAAAGCTAGTGAGAGTAAACCAACAGATAATTACTATCTAAGAGAGGGAGAGTTAGACCCCAGTTAGGGCTGGGTAGGGGACACAGAGAGGTGTTGAATCATAAAACAGCCAGGGTTGGTTGAACTTCTGGGAGCGCCTCAAGTTTTCAGAGCCTATTTTTCTGACTGAGGCACTCCTGCCCCACTGAGAAGGCCCCTGAGTTGGCTCATCCTTGCTGGGATGGGAGAAGCAGTGATTTTGGAAGCTACAGATGGAGCACCAGATGGGAAGTGAAAACCTATCAGAGTTGCCCAGGATAAAACCATTCATCTGCAAAATTCATATGTTTTTGTGTGGGGCAACTTCACGAAAACAACAGCAAGAGGAACCAGCAGTGCTTGATGCAGAAAATGCCTCTGGCCATGAGGCTGGCAGAGCAGAGTGGGCAGAAGCATCACACGGGGAGTGTGTGCACCATGACAATGAGGGCAGGGAGGAGAGGAGGAGCAGGTAGGCCCGCAGCCAGCATGTCACCTGGAGAGAGAAAACCAAACGAGTTGTAGATATTATAACTTTCTTTTGTGAACTCCAGAATAAGGTGGCCACCTGAACGGAAAGGGTTTCAAGGACCTTCAAGTAAATACCACATGTAACCTTGGAAGTAGTAAACAGTTGATGTTTCTAGAGCATTCTCCAGGTGCCTGCAGGGCCCATTATCCTATCCCAGTGTCACAAGGATGGCGTGCACTTGCCAATAGTCTCACTGCCGGCTAGGTGGCAGAACTCAAATTTGAACTTTACACAGTCTGGTTTACGCAGTCTGGTTGGAGTTTGAGGGCTCAATTTCTTGGGTGCTCCTCAAAGCTGCACCCTAGTTTAAGTGGTTACCTTACAACTTCAATTTGCAAGCAATGCAGCACAAGGCCTCTAGGGGGCAGCAGGGCACACTGCAGCCTGGGTTTATAATTTTGGCCAAGTACTACCACCTGCCCAAAGCAGACATAACCTCTGAGGCCTCCATGGAGTCTCGAGAAGGATGAGTACAAGACTCATGCACATAGCTCCTCAGACTTAGGCACAACAGGTGAGCTTTGGGTACCCTCCCTTGATATTCTCTGCTGTAGGGTGGTCTAACTACTCTGTTGCTCCATCATAAGCTCAAGGGTCTGAACTGCGTACGTCCTTCTGTGTCTGGAAGGCAGTTGAAATTTCTGGTTTCCCAAGAGGCAAATTTCAAGCAGGAATAATACCAACTTTGGAATCAGATAGAACTGATCTAATCCCCATTCTACCATGCATGCATCACATGGCCTTTGGGCTTCAACTTGTCCATCTGTAGAACAGGTTTGCTGTGAGGGTTGAAGGAAGTTCCAACCACATTAGCTGCAGTACACAGCATTTCAGAGGGCATTTATGATCCCTGTACTTTCCTGGAAGATTAAAAGAGAATGTTCTGGCTCCCTCTTGCCATTTCCTTGTTTAAATGGCTATTTCCTTGTCACTTAGCTTCATTCTTTTGTTTATTATAATCTATCTATTAAAAATCAAATCTCAAATGCAACAAGTTTATCTCTCACCCATCTTAGACCTAGACTCTTCCCTCTATCAGAAAAGATGGCTTTCAACTGGCGGTAATTTGGCATTCAGGGGAGATTTGACAATGTTTGGAGATGTGTGTAGGTACAGCGTGCAGTTGGCATCTAGCAGGCAGCAGCCAGGGATGCTGCTAAACACCCTGCAATACACATGACAGCTACATAGTAAGGAATTACACAGCTGCAAGAACCAACAGTGCTATGGCTGGGAAATCCTGTATAGAATGATCTCTTTCATGTTTTCCTGACAATCAATTCCTTCTTTTCTGCAGGTCTCAACTCAAGGTTGAATATTCCAAGGCCTTCTGATCTGCTTACATCCCTCTGATTTTTCTCCAGTTACATATCTTCCTTTTTATCTAGTCCTGGAACATCCTGTGTGATGTCATCCTTGCACAATTATCTAATGTTCTTTTCTCCACTAGGATATGTACTCTGTGAGACAGGCAGGAAGTACAAGCTGCTTTTGTTTACTAGATGCCCAAGTGTTACGGAGCATGGTAGTTATTTAATAAATGTTTGCTGAATAAATAAAAAGCCATGGTAAGTAAAAACCTACCAGCAATGTTTGTAAAAACTCCCTTTTATCCCTCTTAGACAATGAACAGATGGAAACAGGTGTCTTTCTGTGGCCTGTCATTTTTCCTAGGTTCCAGGGAGCCAGGTGTATCTTATCCAAAGCGATCAGAGATTGCACCTCCTCTTAAACTCCCAAAAGGACCAGTGTCTCCCAGCAGATGACTAGGATTCAGAAAGGTTCCAAAGACAACATTTTAAAGGAGAAAGGAGCTATTTCCAGCATATAGAGAGTCCTTCCTTCCTGCCTATACCTTATTTGGATCTGACTCAAAACTCAAATGCTTCGGAAACAGAGACTTGGATATTTGAGGGCTTTAAAAAAGCCTGCTAACACAGTGGATGTGACCAACATAGCAATGGCATGCTAAGAGAGAGACCTTCTGTGAGACACATCCACTGAAACATTTACAGATCAAATTGGATGATGCCTTGGATTTGTTTAAGAGCAATCCAGGGGGAGAGGGTAAGAGGTCAGTGGCAACAATGCTGGTCAGAAATTGATCAGGGCTGAGATTGGGTGGTGTGCATAAATATGCTTGCTGCTTTTGTGCCTGTGTGAAAATTCTTCCAAGGAGAGTTTCTTAAAAAGATTTTTACCTAGTTTTCCTGGGAATGCTATACTAAGCGCCCTTATGCTGCCATGGGAGAGAATGCCCCTTCCATCTATTTCCTTTGCAGCCCAGTCAACAATGCAGGGAGGAACACACAGTCCAAACAAGAGCTGCCTCTGGGACAGGAAGGATAGCTCATTTTCTTGTGTTTTTCTTTCTTTTTTTTTCCGCAAGATCCCTGGGGGGTTTCTTTGCTTATGGTTTCCTTTAAGGAGCAAATAGATGTTTCTACCCTTCCCGGCAGTATCAGGACCCACAGATTCTTGTGCCCTTGACAGTAGCCACACAGGCTCTAGTCCCAGGATGTGCCTATCTTCCAAAGAAATTAGAAGTCTACCATTTTATATGAACTCTCCCAGTTTCATAATGTGGGCAGCTTGCTCATTTGTAAAATTTGATGAAAGTCAAACTAACCCACCACAGACCTCAAACAGTCCAAAGATGCTCATTTGTAACCCTGCCTTGACTCTTACTACTGAGCTCCCTTCTTCTCTCTGTCCCCTTTGAGTTTAACTGCAAGGTCAAATCTAGTTCTTTCTCTGCTCAAGACACATCAGTGGCTTCTACCTTGTTTGGAGTAGCAGTAAATTCTAGAGTGTTCTTATATGATCCTAATTTATACTCTGATCTTATATAGTGTTTTGCTACCTTGCTCTTTATCTTACTTTGGTATGGACATTCTGAGCCCAAACATTCCATTTACTTATTATGTCCGTTGTTTGTTTTCTGAGTGATTTCAGTCTCTCTAGTGCACTAGTACATCCTCAAATGCAGCTGGGAGAACAATGTGTTCAAGAAGTATCTGCTGAGCAAGCAGATGGATGGATGGATGGATGGATGGATGGATGGATGCATGGATGGATGCATGGATGGATGCATGGATGGATGCATGGATGGATGCATGGATGGATACATAAGTGATTCTTAGAATCAGTCTGGACAAAATGCTGGGAAATCTTCTGGAGATAGAGTATAAGCCTTCTCTGATATCTCACTGAGTAGAGAGTTTGTATGGACAGGAAGCTGCCTGTACCTTCTAATGTCCACTTACCATACAGATAGTAAGTGCAAAACAGGATATGGGGCCAGGCAGGCCTGGGGCTACTGCCGCCTTACCTGATAGGATAGTCTGCAGCGCTGAGGTTGATGAAAAAGTCCCAGGGCCAGTCAGTCATCTCCAGGAGGTCTTGCATGCTCTGTAGGTAGGTGGACAGGAGGCTTGCACCCCCCCAGATGGTGGCCATCCTCCAGGGGGTGACACGGACATTGCTGTACTGCCTGGTGAACTGGAGCACTTGCCGGTGCAGGTAATTAGAGCGCTTTTCCCGGGAGAGAAAGGGTGACATTCAGCAGCCCAGAAACATCAGCCATCAGACAGCCCTCAGCCCTTCCCTTCTCTGTTCCTTCCCTTCCAGCTGACAGTGTGGTTGAACATGGTGACTTTGCCAAATTACTGGTTCTGACCTAGGTGTCTTTCCTCCTCACTATTTGAACTTATTCTTTTTGAAGTCTGAGATGCAGATTCTCTCACCCCATCTCTCCATCCACAGCTTGGGCCTGAGGACCCGGGAATGCTGCATTTTTATACACAACTGATGCATATAGTCTAAAGATAAGAAGCTAGGAAATATGCATCCACCTAAGCCTGAGTGTTTGGGAGTAGAATTTCTCTGAACTGTCCTTCCCACTCAGGGCCCCTCTATTACCCTCACAGGCCTGCTAGAAGCAGGTCTTTCTCATGAAACATCCCTTTTGCATCCTTTACTAAAGATGTAATCATGTAATTTCAGCTGAACAAAAGAAAACCATGGAATAGGACAGTATGGGGGTCAGAAATTTGGCTTACAGTTTTGTTAATAAAGTTTTATTGGCACATGCAATTGTTGACATCTTTTCTATTACTGCTTTCATACTGCCAGGACAGTGCTGCATAACTGTGACAGAATGTGTGGCTGGCAGAGCCTAAAGTATTGACCATCTGAACTTTGATAGAAAAAAGTGGGCCCATTCCTGGGACAGCCAGCTCTACAGAGCCTGTGAGAGGCAGGCAGAGGGCACCAGGAAGTGAGGAGACGAGAAGAGAAAACAAAACATTTTAAAAGCAAAAATAAGGTTTGCAGAGAGGGTGACAAAGGCTAATAATAGTGAAGTGAATATTTCAAAAAAGACTCAAAGAGGATTGTGAGTGATCACACCACAAAGAAATGGCAAACTTTTAAGGCAATGGTTATGCCAATTACCTTGAACTGATCATTATACCTTGAACTGATCATTACATGCGTCAAAATATAATATTGAGTTCCAATAAAGCTGTATTGTTGCTACATGTCAAGAATTAAAAAAAAAACAACCAAACAACAATGCTACAAAGAAAGTTAAAGCAGGAATCTTTGAAAGCAGCACACACAGAGCACTTTAAGGTCGCATGTCCTTACGCCTCAGAGCCTTAGCCTGTACTTGGTTTGGAGGGACCAGAGAAGGACAGATGGGTGACAGAGCAAGTCCATCCTGGGCAATGGGAGGTGGCTCCTCACCTTGTCCACGTGGATATAGTAGAAGTGGTCTTTGTGGTAGATGGCCTTGAACATGCGTTGCAGCTGCCGAGAGGCACGGCCGTGGACCACCAGGACGAAGGCAATTCGGACCGGGTTGGCCGGCATGTACTCCACAGAGTCCTCATCCCACTGAACATTCTTGTTGGCTTTTCCTGGGGGAACCCGAGACCACAGAGGTGAGGGTGAGGCTCGGCTGTCCTTTAGGGATTGGTGAGTTTCTTTGACATTTCCCCAAAGGACTATCCAAGGGGCACAGCAATCAGACTGGGGTCTGAACTTGACTCAACACAACCAAATCTATCCCAGACCCTTACCCTATGAAGCACAAAGAGGTAGAGGACCCCAGGGTGCCTGTGACACAGCATTCATCTCCAAGGAGCTTACACAGGCTGACAGAGCCGTGTGGCCACATGTGAAACTGTGGAACACGGCAGGAAGAGAGAACTCCGAGAGATGGGGCTCTAAACCACAGGAGAAGCTGTAGTTAACTCTGAGGTGGGAAATCTAAGATACACATTTTGTCTCTCCAGAATCCATCCTCCCTTCTTTGCCTAACAACATCCACTATCTTTGTTTGCTGGTTGCTTTAAGTTGTGGTGGGAACAGATGACATGAGGTCTACCATCTTAGCACATTTTAAGTGTACTGTACAGTGTTATCTACTAGAAGCGCAGTGCCTCACAGCAGCTGTCTGGACATATGCATCTGGAACTTGATCACCAATACTCTCTGAGACCACTCCCCCATAGGGATGAGCTGATAGGGACGAGGAGGGTCAACTCGATGATGAATCCAGGGTCGTCCTGTGGCTCGGGACTGCCCATCAGAACTCGGCATGGCCCTGGCCATGTTCTGATGGATGTGTGACTCAACCATGCAAATTAGCCAAGGAGAGATTCCATACTTCTGTTGGAACTATTAGATAGGGAGGTTCTCTTGCTGGATTTCAAACTTGAGAATTCCAAGAGCCTTTTTGTTCCCATGTAGAGGGAAGTTGCAAGAAGAAAACCAACACAGAGGAAGCATTGTGGTGTGTTGGCAAATGTCCATGTCCTAACAACTGGCCCTGAGCTCCTGGATCAGCCACTGTCACGGGTTATCATATGCTGTTTTTCTTTTAAAACCAGATCGTACACCAGATCCACCAGGATAAAGGGTTTCATATATCTTTTATCCTGAAATCTGTCTTCAGATGACTCCTCACCTCCTTTCCTTTGCAAATCATCCAGGGGCAATGGCTCAGGGAAAAACAGTTTCCTGCCTTAGCGTGTTACAATTCTAGCTCAAAATCTCTTGACTTTCTTAAGTCAGATTTCCTTTGTATATAACCAGATTTCTGGGGTCTTGGCTTATGGGGACCAGAGTATTTTCAAGGTATTTCTTCCAGGTGTCCCAGGATATCAACTGGGAACTCTGGAAAGGCAGACCTTTTCCCCTGGCAGGGAGGAGCTCAGGAGCCTGTCAGCTGCCATCAGAAAACTGAATGGCTGCCAAGTGAACAAGACTCTTTCACTGTTCCAGAGGACAGAGTGAGATGAATGTGGGTAAGATTAACTCTTTACCTTGCCACATCCCTCTCTTGCTTTTCTTTACACAAAGCTCATCCTACCTCAGGACCTTTCCATGGGCTAATCTTGCTATTTGGTCTACCTGTTCCCAGGTCTTTACATGGCTGCATCTTCTTATCACTAGTTCACAGTCTGGAAAAAGAACAACTGTCTCCACCCTCCACATCTTTCACCCATCCTATTTCAATTTTCTGCATAGCACTGAACACCATCTGAAATTGTTTATCTGTTCATTGTCTGAATGCTCCACTAGAGCAGAAGCTCTAAGAGATGAGGGACTATTTCAGGCTTGTTTAACATTGCATATGTAACATTAGAACAGTATCTGGCGCACATCTGGTTCTTGATGAAAAAAAAAAATAAAGACAGTACGCACTGGCTCAGTAAAATCACAGTATCTTCTCTGCGCTTGATATTCATTATCTCATTAAGCCTCATATCACTCCTGCAAGGTATGGCATTGTCCCATTTTTCAAATGAGGATATCATACATTATAGAAGCCAAGGAATTTGTTTAAGGTCACACTGTTTTAATTAAACGAAGATTCAAACTCAGGCCTTATTCCAAAGAGCATACCCTTAACCACTAACATAACCCATATCATACCCATGACTTGGAAGGAGAAGTTTACCACACTGATAAATATTAGTGGAATACTTAGTGAAGGTAAGAAGGCATGTGGTTAAGGGTTGTCATAGGTTGAAGGGAGATTTCTATATTTGATGGGTAACTCTAGGAGTCCAATAAAATTACCTCTATCTACCCATTCTTCCATCTATATCCAACCACCCATTCATCCATTCACCCATGCATCCTTCCACTTGTGCATCCATTTAGCCAAACGCAACCACCCATCCTTTCAATCACAGCAAACTATCCAACTACACAACCAACAAAATATCCAATAGCCTATCATGACAAATATCACCTATCCATTCAAAACTTATGAGATCAACTCTTACTTTGCTCTCGGGCTATGGATGTCTCTAGCCATAGTTCCTGAATGAGTGAATGGATGGGTGAATGATTGAATATATCCAGAATACTGGCCGCTCTGGTCCAGAGGTGTTGACGTTTCCTGAGAGCCTGCTGTACATCAGCAGTGTGATAGAGCTCTGTACCTATCATTATTTGGTTCTGGGGAAAAATATGCTTTCCCCACTGAGGACAGAGGTGGAAGCAGAAGCCAAGCAGCACCAAGTCCAAAGCTACTCTGCGATTTCCTCTTGTCTTTGGCTTAAACAAAGAGTTAGAAGGCAGGACTGGAGTAGGGACTCTGCACTGGACTCTAATGAGACATGGAGACTGATATGTAGAAAAGCTTTTTGTGACTTCTCTTTAGGATCTTAGAGCAGATTCATAGTCAGAGACATGGATGCTTTTCTTCCAGGGAAAGGGAGAGAAGGTTGAGAAGTCAAAGGCAAGCACTCCAGCAAAACAGCTTCTTCAGTTTACCCAAAGTCATTCCTAGTCAAATAGTTGGTCTAGGAAGCTAGAAGGAAAGTGGGATGAGAACCCCAGAACTCTTCTGCAGTACATGAGTAGGAAGGAGCAAGCACATCTTCAAAGGGAGACACACGTAGAGGCCATGATGGAGATGGAAAAGAGGCTGAGGAAAAAGCAAGCCCAGGAAGAAATACCAGAATTTATGGGGTGCCTTTGTCTAGGCATGATTTTACTCACTTTGGACCCAAATTCTATGGAAAGGAACTGTTTGAGGCCCAGGAGATTCCCATTAAGAAATAAAAGAGTTGAAAATGGCATGGTGAGTCTGTGATTCTGGAATCTTATGACTGTCCCTATGCTCCTTCAAACAGTCCTCATTCTATAAAGAGGAAAAATCTGTCCTTACAAGCATATTGGTTGACTTTCAGCTGCAGCACAGACAACAATGCCATGTGTTCAGAGCTGTCCCAGGACTTTACAGACATGCGACTCTTTGAAAGGCTGAAACTGCTTAGCTGATAAAGAACTACAAATTTAACAGTGTAATCAGATTCTCATGGCCCAAAACAGAAAATAAGTGGGAAAATCAGAGTGATGAGAGACAGCAAGAGACGCTGACTTCAAGTGAATGTTAAAAAGCCAGGTTTATGGAGGTAGAATAGCAAGTACATTCTGCTGCGTGGATGTGGAAGCTGGGATAGGGGCACAGGGAGAACCTCCAGTAACCGGCTGTGCCTCGTAAGCCTCTTAGGACAGCTCTATATTTCAGCATCGTTGCAGGTCAAATAAAGACTGCATAATCCTGGGGCTGCAAAGAGATGGTGGAGATGAAGGTGCCTTGGAGGGCTCAATGCTGCTGGCAGTCCCTTCCTACCTGTGGTTTTGCTTTTCGAGGTTTCAAATATGAACAGTCAATGTCCATGTGAAAATATTAAATAAAAAAATCACAGAGGGAAAATGAGGTTTCAGATAACCACAGTCAACATCAGTGTAAAACATTAAATGGGAAATTTCAGAAATAAAATAGTTCATATGTTTTAAATTACTTTTGTTACAGTATTGTTATAATTATTATTCTTTTTTTTAAATATCTTACTATGACTAATTTATAAATCATGTGCTATCAGAGATATCTGTGCACAGGGGGAAAAAATTAACCATTGCGTTTTCCTGTCCACTGGTTCTGAAGCTATGGATTCAAAACAACGGTGGGTTAAAAATATTTTTTAAAAATCTGTGTCTATACTAAATATGCACAGACCTGTTTTCCTTCTCATTAGTCTCTAAACTAGAAAGTATAACCACTATTTGCCTAGTTCTTATGTCATATTAGGTATTAAAAGATATTTAGATTTGATTTAAAGTCTATGGGAAGAGCTGGGGATTTGGCTCAGCCTGCCTGGAAGCACAAGGTTCTGAGTTCGATTCCAGGTACCAAAAAATAAATGAATTAATAAATAATGTCCATGGGAAGATGGTGCATAGTTATATGCAGTCATTATATCATGTTTTATAGTGGATTTTAGTGTCTGCAGACAGAAGGATGACTGTAGAGACAGGGTTTGGTATTTCTATGGTTTTAGGCATTCAACTGGCATGTTGGGATATAAAGGGGAGATTGATATACAGATGTGATATCAGAGATGACCACTGTTGTGATGACTTGTGGGAATGTGAGCTGGGAGGAGAAGCTAGGGACAAAGGTTTAGAGGGTTGTCTCTCTGCAGCAGATCATGTAAACTTAGATTGGTCATCAATCACTTCAAGTTTATAAATAGACATGTACAGGGAATGATGATGAATTTTTAAAACCTTTTTAAAAATGATTACAGTAATAGACGAATTGCCACCGATTCCTTCAAAATACTCCCCTTCCCTTCAAACACACTTATTATCTCTATGTTCTTGCCACTTTCTGAAGAAGTTCTGAAAGTCCTTTCCTGAGTGTCTTTATAAGTGTGTTTCATCCTTGTTTGTGAGTGGATTTATCAAAAATACAGTGAATAATGGTGCTGGGTGCCATCCAAAAGAAAGGCAGGCTTGTAAAAACATTATGGTATGTCCTTACTCACTGGATCTGTGGAACATCAGGTTTTTCCTCAAAGTCAAAATGATCATGAAAGGTAAATATTTTGAATTGATTCAAAACATTAAAGTAGCCAACACAGGGCAGCTAAATACAATCATGAAAGAAGACTTCCAGAACTGTTTCAGAAAGTGCTAAGAATGGTGAGTTGGTGTGCTCCAAGCAATGGGAGCATTTTAAAGAAATATATCTTTATTGTAATAAAAATTTGTAAAATTTAATCATTCACTATATATTGCACTCAAACTTAGGATAATCATAAATCTGGCTCACATGGACATTCATGATAATATGATCAGCATTATTTCTATTTGGTTGTTTACCCAGAATGACCAGGATCAAGTCTGACCTAACCAACAGGCACAGCTCAGGGGTTCTACCCTAAGCCTACACGAGCTCCCAGCCCTCTGTAGATGCTGAGCCTGTCACTTGCAAATAAACATCTACAGCCAGAATCTCTCTCCCCATGATTTTCCCCAAACCACACACAATAACAAACGGGAAGGAGCTACTTAACTGTCATAGTTATTCCACCAACAAAATCCTGTTCTACTTATACTCTGGAAATGCCTATTATGCTGCAGCAGTGAGGGAAACTTTCTGATTTGCTTCCAAAAAAGAAGGTTGTTTGGGTTGTGGGATGGAAAAAGAAGTAGAAATGGAGTTGTGTGCCAAGGGGGCCTTGGGTGTGGAGCACAACGAGCCTAATGGGACACTGGAACTCACAGCTGTCTAGACGCAGCCTTCACAGTGGGGACCTTGAGACACCGCTCTCTGACTGTTGATGCTTCATCATTAAAGTGAAGTGAGCAGACTGTTCCTGACTGTGCTGGGTTCCAGGGTGATTTGCGGTCACCGATTGGGGACGGTTTCACCACAGCAGCAGGCACATTGCAGAGGGCGGGATGCGTGCTGTAGTGAGGAGAAACTGTTACTCATGGTGCAAGGTGTTTTGTCAGGCTGTGTCAGGGATGGCCTTTTCCCACTGGCAAATTTTACTGCAGGGTTTTGGTGATTAAATGCAGGAATTTCTTAGTACCTAGGATAAAATCCCTGCTCTCAATTGGCTTAAAGAGGCCAGTGTAGTATGGTGGTAAGTGTGCGTGATAGGAAGCCACAACATGAGTTCCAATCCTACCTGTGCAATGAGCCAGCTGCAGAGCCCTGGAAAAGTCATTTCCCTTCCTCATTTCTGCAGACTCACAGACCTGTAACAACATGGACGGCTCCTAGGCATTAACCATATCCTAAATCCCTTACATAAGTGGTTTCATTATATAATCATCCCAAGGTCTAAGGAGACAGGTGTCCTGGGAGCTCCTGGCTTACCATGAAGGACTTTGGGACCAAGAAATGCTAAGTAATGGGACATTACCCTTTGTAATGAGTGCCTTATTGATTCAGCTGGACCCCAGATTCTATGCTTTATGCCACCAAATAAGGATGCTGAGATTTCCAGAGATTTTTGGAAAAATTTGGAGGTAGTCTGGGAACCTAACCCAGCCATGGAGTTACCAGCACTACAGAGATGGAGGTGCTCCTTGGAGAGGTTGGTTGGCTTCCTGATAGCTGTCAGCTCCTTGTGAAGCACCGCCATGCTCTTATCTCTTGTAGGACAGTTGCTGGCCCCCAGGGCCTGGCACAGAGCCAAGTTCAGGACAGAAAACTCAGTGAGTGACTTTGGACTGATGGATTAAGGCAGACAGCTCTACCCATGTAATGACCCTGGAGGCCTGAGTGCAAGACGCTGGCCCGAAGTGCTGCACGGGGCTGTTTCCACTCATCCAGAAATGGCTGGGGTTGGGCCTCCTTTTTCTTGAGGCTGTGGAGTACTCTGAAGACATGTGCCCAGCAGCTCCAAGGCACCCAGAGAGGAGCCAACTCAATGCCCAGAGTGCTTCCAACCTGATGCCTTCTCATTCAATTTTAAAAGAGGTAGGGAGGACAGGGGAACAGGGTATGAAATTGAAGGGTTGTGGAGTCCCCAGCAAAGCAGTGAGGACAAAGTTGGTGGGGTTTAGATTCCCAGGACTAGGAGAAATGACCTTCCCCAGGAGAAGCCATCTTGACCATCTTTCCCCCATGCCTCCTTCCCTGACAAAGCCTCTCTGAGAATCCTGCACTTTTCTAAAATTTAAATTATGGAAATATAAAAAATCTAGCACCTTTTAAAAAGTACACAGTGCAGTTATAAGTGCATCCCCATTGTTGTGAAAACCAGTCTTCAGAAGTTTGTGCCTTGCAAAACCAAAACTCTGTATTCCTTCAACATATATGGGATGAGGGAAAAATATGGTGACTAATTAAATTTTTAAAATTTTATTCCAGTAAAAGACACATTGCTATTAATCTCCCTCAGAATACTCCATTTTGTCTCAAGCACTTCTTATCCTGTTGTTCTTGCCACTTTCTGAAGCAGTTCTGGAGGTACTTTTTCATGAATATCTTTAGTTATGCTGTCCTATCTGCCTCAAGATCTTGAATCATTTTGACTGTAGAGAAAAACCAGGAGACATATTTTACCAGACCCAGTCAACCGAGTGGGTGAGAATACCATGATGTTTGTACCAGTCTGCCTTTGTGCTGGATGGCCCTCAGCAGCAATGTTCACCATGTTTTTGATCACATCTCCTAAAGACACTCACGAAACTGGACTTCCAGGACTTCTTCAGAAAGTAGCAAGAACAACGGGATAAGTGTGTTCCAAGGGAAGGGCAGAATTATGGGGGCGAGGGGCGGATAATGGTAATGGGTTTTTATTGTAATAATTTTTAAAAAATTTTTAAACATTGACTGTATATTTTGATCACCTATCGCAGCTCCTTTCTCCTCCCCCTCCCAGCTCCTGGCAAGCACTATTCTACTTCCTAACTTAATGAATTTGACTGCTTTAGGAATTTCACATACATGGTCTAGCACAGTATTTGTCTGTTTGTGACTAGCTTTATTCAATCAGTATAATGTCCTGAAGGCTCTGCTGCAGCATGTGTCAGGACCTCTATCCTTTTTTAAAGACTGAGTAATATTCCCTTGTGTGGCTAGACCACAGTTTGTTTATCATTCATTCACTCAAGGACGCTTGAGCTGTTTCCATTTTGGGGCTGTTGTGAATAACGATGCTATAAACATGGATGTGTAAATATCTGTTCTAATTACTGTTTTCAATTTTTCAGGAGTATACATGCATACAGAATTTGCTGGATCACATGGTAATGATTTAATTAAAAAATTTAAAAGACATACCTTGTGTTTCCTAGCACAGCCATTCCCAGTAGGGACTCAGCTTAGGTCTGGGTATTAGATCCGCTGTGTATTAGCAGATCTCTGCTGATTGTACCTCAGTTTCCTATCTCTCAGAGTACTCATCTCCAAGGGCTGCTGCAAGGACTAAAAGCTAAAATGGAGGCAAAATAAGGACAGAGGGGGAGCTGGGTGTTGAATCTACTTCACTGAGACTTGGAGCAGCATAGATGGGGAGAAGAAACCCAGAACCCAACCTGAGGACTCAGAGCTTGTGGTCTTAACGTGATGTTAGAGTTCTCCAGAAAAGAACCACAGGGTTCACAGACATGACACCAAACAACACTAATCAGTCCCTTTTCCTTCCTCACTTCTATTATCCCCCATCAATGAAGTCTCATATTGGTGCAAGTATATTTGCTTACTGATTATGTCTTTTCCAAAAAGACCATTCTGCCCCCAGTTCCTGGATGACACTAAACATCACTGTTTTTGTTTCCCCCATTCACCTGCATGGTTGCTGTTCTTTATGACAAGTGACAGCAAGATTTCCACTTATGGCTGTAATGCAAAGTGACTTTTAAAATAAAATTTACCTAAGTAAAAATAAAGGCAAATCTACTGCAGTAAAAATATTATGAGTAGCACAGCACAGGCAGAGTGTGGCTATGGCAAAATCATGCAGAGTATGAAGGAAGCTTGGGGAATATGAATTAGATGTCATGGGCTTGTTCCCAAACTGGATGAGTTCACCGAGTGAGGAAGGTACAGGCCCTGCTCAGAGTGATGCCTGCACAGCTCAGACATCACAGAAGGGTCCTAAGGTCCTGATACTCTTTAGTTTTCTGAATCAGGGACCCTGCTTACTTCAGAGGCCCTGGGGGCTTTGCTGGGACAGTATCTTGGGGAAGTATCTTCCTGTTAGACAGAGAGACAGGGCTGCAGAGTAAAACTATCCTTGTGATTTTCATTCCAATGTGCTGCTGAACATTTAACATTCACAAGATTCTCTTGCAGGTGCTTTACCTCTCACGTGGCACTGCACTTGGAAATTATCCTCATTTACAGACAATCATTCCAGACCCAGAGAGGGTGAGGACTTGCCTATGTTTGCATAGCCAGAGGATGGAGTGGAAGTCAGGGAACAATCTTGTGTGACTTTAAATACCATGCTCCACAACCAGATCCTGGCTAGAAAAAATTAAGAACCCTTCTTTTCACTCCGGCTATGATGCTAACCTCACATGGTAACAAAGTATCACTCTTTTAGCCCACTGTCTAAAATAGGCTTCTCAACCTTTGCCCTTTGATATTTGGAGCCAGATAATTCTTCACTGTGGGGTTTTTTGTGCACCGAAGGAGGATGTGTAGCAGCATCCCTGGCCTCTGTCTACCAGATGGCAGCACCTGCTCAGTTGTGGCAAAACTAAAAATGCTTCCTTTAACTGACAGAAACCCACCCTCTGCCCCTGGGATGTGGCAAAGTCACTCCCAGTTGAGATCAAAAGCTCTACAATAGTTTGTGAAGTGTGGTCTCTGGCCAGTAGCATCAGCAACACCTGGGAATTTGTCAGAAGTGCAGTCCCAGTCCAGACCTTCAGTGGAAGAAACTCTGTCACATTTGGGGGGAATAGGTTGAAGGACTCAAATCCATTACAACAAGCTCTCCAGGTGATTCTGATACAGGTTAATGTGTGAAAAACACTGGTTCAGGCCCACAATTCCTTGCCCTGTCTATATCTCAGGATAATCAGATTATCTTTTCATTTTTCTTTTTACAAAACAATCTCTGTCTTGGTACCATCCCCATCAAATTCTAACTTAATTAGAGTCATATTCCACATAACATTTTTGTCTGCAATGAACTATACATGACAGTGGTCTCATATCTTTAAAATTTTTCTCTTGTGGCACTGCTCCCCAGGTTGAGACTAAACTTGCCATCTGCCTGCCTCAGTCTCCCAGAGTGCTGGTATTATAGGCATGTACCATGATGCTTGGTTACTGGTCTGATAATATATCTTCTAGTGATGGTGTAGCTATCTTGATTTGTAGAAATATTCAGGGCCGGGGGTTTAGCTCAGTGGCACAAGCACCTGCTTGGCAAGTATGAGGTCCTGAGTTCAATCCCTAGTACAAAAAAAAAAATTGTGTGATGTTTTACAAATGTAAAATTACCTGGTTATGCCTGATCATTAAGCAATGCTCAGCTGTGGCTGGTGGGTGCTGGTGTTGGTGAATTTTAAGAAATCCCCAAGTAAGTGGTTGCAAAGTGTGGTTGATGTTGAGAACCACATCTTACACACCTTCTTTTCAACTACCCTTACAGAATCATATCTCCTGGTGCTAAGAGTATAGCCAACACATCTCTAGATACTTCCTCGAATGTTCACAGCTTCTGCTCTGCCCATAGAGGCAAGCCCAGCTCACTCATTAAATTCCTCCCACTCTGAGAAAACGTCTCCCTCTACTCTCTGACCAAGCACTCAGGACATTTTCCTGATCACTGATTTTTTTCTCCCCATTCAAGACTAGAGTTATTAAACCACAGCCCATGGCTGAACCGTCTTATTGATTTTATTGTTGAGAGCTCGGGGATATTCTAATGATGTACTGCTCAATAAATGGAAACTGCTGGGGTAGATATTGATAGCGTATGGTACATTGTGCTGCAATTCACTGGGGCCCAGTCATTTCCCTGGTTACATATCATCTGTGAAAATGCGGTGCTGTGGCCCACAAGCTCTTGTCCATCCTGCTGATGTGATCTTTTCCATGCACCAAAGATGGAAGAGGGATTATGTTACATGCAACATGGCTACTATGCACAGTGCCCTGACTGAGCATTTTGGACAGATGATATCCTATTTGTTCCTTACTGCAGATCTGTGAAGGCTGTTTTTTGATTCTCCCATTTTACAGGTAAGGGTATTTAGACCAAGGGTGGTTACCTGACCTTGTCAGCTCATAAACTGTGAAACTGGGAATCAAATCTCTATTTGTCATTCACACTAAAATGAAATCTTTTAACCCTGAAACAAAACTCTGAAAGGAGATAACAGTTTCTATTGTATCTGAGCATCTCTGGATGGATTCAGCACAGATCAATATTTCATACATTTCCCCCTTCTCAACTGGGGCTTCTCAATAGAGATACAGTATTGGAATTTGGAAAGAGGCCATTCTTGGAGAGATGAGATTATTCCATAGGCTTTCAAGACATTTAACATCCCCAGTCCCTAAAACTGCCACTGAAACTTCCTAGTATCCCTTTTGGGGGCCAACAAGGTTGTCCTTGAGAACACTCATCACCCTGGTAGGCAGAGAGCTTCCTGCCAAGATGGCTGACCTCATTTCTGCCCATAAGGGCAGCCATTTGCAGAAATGAAAAGGCCAAGAGGAGAGGAGATATATCTGCTTCAAAGCACAGTATTTCACACAATGACTCTAAAAGCCTGGGCAAGTTAAATAACCTCTGAAGACTCTAGTTCATCATTAGCAAAATAAGAGTAAAGATTGTCACTCATTTCCCAGGGGGGATTTATGAAAAGGCTTTGTACAGAACATGATCTCTGAACCTGGGGCAAGTTTGTCCTCTTCCTGTCTCCCATGCATTCTTTACAAATTCCCATCCACAGAATCCACAATCACAAAAAAATGGTGGCATTTTGTGCTACAATTTTGCAGTCATCTGCTATTCAGCAGTAGCCACTGCAGTAAGTGCCCACATGTGTCTAGCAGGCAATGTTCTGGGAGTGCATAGGAGAGTCACGTACATCTGAGAGAGACTTTGTGTGAAGCAGACTCTCCAAAAAGGAAAAACAGACATTAAATACCTAAGACAAATATTAAACACCAGGACTAATATATGAAAATACAATAAATGGTAGCTGTTATTACTACCATCTTAAGCAATGGTGTGCGACTACCTGTTTTCTTCTTTCCTTTCCAACCTCGTTTCCCAGTATACTTCTTCAATCATTCTTCCCATGAAGCCATCATGGAATCTCATGTCATCAAACTCTGGTTTCCTTTTCTCAGTGCTTTTTCCTGTTTCTTTTTCCTTTTTGAATATACCATTTTCTCAGAATTGTTACCCACAAGGGATATGTTGAAGCCCCAACACCTGTCCCACCATGCAACTGTGCTGGAGATGTGTTTTTAAGGGAGGTGATTAAGAGTAAAGGAAGTCATGCCTGGGTTGATGGGAATAATGGTCCTATGAAAAGAGACACAAGAGAACTTGTTCTCTTTCTATCACGTGAGGATACAAGAAGGCAGCCATCTACAAGCCAGGAAGTGGACACTCCCTAGAACCTGGATCATGCTAACACCATGAGCTTGGACTCTGCAGTTTTCACAATAGTGAGATAATAACATTTCTGCTGTTGAAGCCACCCAAGCTGTGCCAGCTGGTTATAGCAGCCCGAGCGCCCTACTCAACTTGACCAGGATGCAAGCTTTAGGTTGTGGTCTGATGGTTGAGTGAAATGTTCATGGGGCAAAAGGGAAGGGAAAGGCGGAGGGAAGAGCACATGCAAAGATCCTGAGATGAACAAAAGCACGGGAGATCAGAGGCAGGCCCATGTGCTAAATCAGAGGAAAACTGCTGTGTGAGCTGGGAGGGGCCCTAGTTTAAGGACTGCAATGGCAGAGCAGGAAGGGGCCTATAACAGTTTGTTATGCACAGTGGGGTGGGGGACTGCAGGCCAGATGAACGCTGATATTCCAAGGGGACTAGGGGTGGGAGGTGTCATTTTACATGCAGGGCAGGGACAAGCAGGAGGCAGCAGTCTCCAAACCCTCCTGCAATCTGTACTCAGTGGGGTACCCGAAATGCCCGCTACATTTCCACTCCTGCCTTTTTGGCCCAGAAACTTTCACCCGCAACTTCTTCTCCAAGCCTTTCTGTCGCTTGACATTTTCATGTCTGTCCTTCCTCCTCCTCTCTAGAAGGGACTCACAGGCTCAGTAAATACTGCCACCAAAAATGCAACGACTCATCTATTTTTATTACAAACGGGGCCTCTCAAGAAGGAAACAACTCCTATTTACTTCCCGGGGTAAGGGTTTTGACAACAGGTTTATTTTCTCCAGCTCTCCAAGGACGAAGTGAGTAACACTCTACAGTTAACAGTACATTAATTACTGCCAAATTGGTTGGAATTTTCCTAATAAAAATCCTCATAGTAATCACATTATGGGCCATTAACGCTGCCTCCTGATCATAAACCATAAATACACTCGGCAGGTGCTTGCTTTTTAAAAAGGGACATTTCCCCACGTTGGTGCCCATTTGGTGGGTTAATGCTGTCACCTCACATAAAGCAGACAGGAGTCATTGCAGAGCCTCAAATATGTGCATGATTTACTCTACGCTGGGCCCTTGACTTAGGCCCAGGCATTCATGTATGAACTCATCTGGTCCCTGCAGCAAACACAGGAGATATGTGCTGCTCATATGTCCCTTTTACAAAGAAGAAACTGAGGCACAAAACGAGAGGATAATTTGGCAATGTCAAACATGTAGGAAGCAATGAGCTAGAATTTGAGTCCAGGCAACCTGATTCCAGAATTTTCTGCCATGCTGCCTCCTGAGATCAAAATACCAGGTCAATCTCTGGACATGGCTGACTTCTTGGCCAACCCCAGGGCTAACAGGCTTTCACTTTATTTCAATAGTAACAGTAACAATAGTCAAATCAATTACAATGCTATGTTTTATTTTTATTGTTGTTGTTTCTTGATACAGGGTCTCACTTTGTAGTTTAGGCTGGTTTTAAACTCACTATGTAGTGCAAGTTGGCCTCAAATCCACAGCAATCCTCCTGCCTCAGCCTCCCAAGTGCTGGGATTACAGGCAGGTACCACTGTTACCAGCAATGTTCAGTTTTGTGTCTAGAGGGAAGAAATGATGCTATTTTTACCTTTTCCTCCCAGAGTTTTGGGGAAACCCCAGTGGTGATGCTTCACTGTAAGGAAGTTCATGGACACTGGTAACATAAAACATATCAAGTACCCTGGAATTGCAACAGAGTCATTTCTCTGTTATGGTGACTGCTGGGCATGCCCTCAGGGTAGGGCTTTGGTGCACAGACTGAGTCTCCAGCACTCAGGGAGCTGTAGGTCCTGTGACAGAGCCAAGGAGGAGCTCAATTTAATTCTCCTAGCTTTATTTCTTGGTTGTTTCTATTTTTGTCTACATGAATAATACACACTTACTGTGGAAAATTCAAGCATATAGAACAATATGAAGAAAGTGAAAAAAAAAAAGAAAAAGAAAAATATCCAAATATTAGGGTATCCAGATAGCACCACTGCTGATATTCCAGTGAACATTTCCCCAGCAGTGTTATACACGCACACATTATATATGATCCCATGCACTCTGCTTTGTCACAGACATTCTGTCATCAGCAATATGCCCCAGAAATAGTTTCCGCATCATTGAACCTAGGTCTTCTATCTTCCCTTCTCTCATCCTTCCTTCTTTCCTTCTTAAATACCTATAGAGCATCTACCAAAGCAGCCATTCAGTCAGTCACTAGGGATGTGCAAATGAATTTAAAAACTGATGGATTTGTATCCAAGGGCCTCAAAGTCTGGCAGGGGTTTGAGGGGGAGAATATGCAGACATATCTCACAAAATGTGTTGATGCAGTGGAGGGTAAGTTTGGGCTGCTACTGGAGCAAACGATTGGGCCTGGGAACGTGATGCAAACCAAGTCTTTAGATTCCTCTGAGGAATCACAGAGCAGCTGAAAACCAAACACAGAAAGAAGGGGCCAGGTAAAGAGGGTGTCACTAGAAAAAGGAGGGCTATGTACCAAGATCTTGAGGAGCTAAAGACATGAGTTTGAAGAAGAAGTAAAAGGAGATGGGGGAAAGAACACAGGAGGATTAATGTTTGGATTTTCACTTTTTTGGATGCTTTTGTGTATTTTTAAAAGCCTATACTATAATGACAAAAACAATCCTGAGTGAATAACTAAGGTTCTTGTTTGAATGCCTTTAAAGATGAGAACCTCAGGGCCTTATACAATAGCTGGCTGCCCTTGTGGACAGGCTGAGTGTGAGATTCTGCTGCCAAAATCTGCCTACCAAAGGTTTTATCCATGGTTCTCATTCTGCCTTCAAAAATAGTGCTACTGCATCTGCAGGGCACAATATGTGGAAATCACTATTATGCAATTACTCTGCTTCTTTTTCCCTCTGAGTCCCAACCACAAGTGCATTCTCAACTCATTCAAGTTTGCTCCTGTTACATTTAGAGTATCCTTTGTCATGTTTCTCCTTGGGAATGACTACAAGTCATCCTGGACTGCCCTGTCTCTTATTGGTGGTTCTGCCCACGTACAGCTTTAGATGGATCACTGAAAAAAAAAAAAAAAGATTTAAAAACTCCCAAGCATGTGGTGACACAAATTTATTCATCCATTTGATCCATTTGGTAAATGATTATAAACACCATGAGTGTGCTGTACTCTGGCAAGTGACAGGGTATAACAGCATAGATTGGTCACTTACTGAAGAGATAGTTATTAAATGTCTGCTATCATGCAATATACTAGAGAGTTGAGGTCTGGACCAGCCAGACAGTCCCTCCAGCTAGACTGGTGAGTCTAGCTGAATGTGGAACTAGTGAGTGCCTGCTACATCTTGTTTCCACCCTCAGAACTTCATTCCAAGGACAGCCATCTGGCTGGCATAGTGTTTGTGTTACTCAGTCTCCTTCATACTGATTGGGAGTTTTCATCCCAGCTTACCTACTGACATAACCTGGAAGACCAGAGGTACCCTGATTTCTCAATGATGGCTTGGAAGCTGCATTTAGGGATGAGAAGGTCTGAGACCACATTTTCCTAAGTAGGAACATCTCTGGCAGAGGAAGGCCTTCTTAGACATGGACTAGATCAGCAATTCTCAATCTTTTTGGCACCAGGGACCAATTTTATAAAAGAAATCTTTCCACAGGTGGGAGTGAGAATGATAGTTCAGGATTATTCAAAAAAGCCTGCAAGCTAGATCACTAGCAAGAGCAAGTCACAGTAGGGTTCACATTCCTATGACAATTTAATGCCACTGCTGATCTGACAAAAGCCAAGCTGGGGCGGTAACAGAGGAATGGGACACTTCAGCCAATTGCCTCCTGTTTGCCTCCGGCTGTGAGGCCCAGTTCCTAACAGACATTGGAATGGTATCAGTCCATTGACTGGGGCTTGGGCTCCTCTGGTCTAGACACTAGACTGAATCACACCAGGAGAATGGGGAGGTCCTCACTTCTGAGGCAGAATGAAGTTAAGATCAGACTTCATGAGGCCAGACACACACTACTGCAGCTTCTGAAGGCCATTGACTCTGAGAACAACTTCAATTCAATTAACTTTAGTCAGCTCCAAAAAGAAACACGTGTAATGTTAATTTCATGGGTGTACCAATGTGTAAACCTAACAGATGATACTTAAATGAGAAAGGCACAGAAATGACATTTGGTTAAACAATGCATCAGTGAATAAAATTTGCTAAAATTGCCACGTAAAAAATACAAGCACAACTGAAAGTTGAGCAAGCTGTCACCCTGGCCAGGCTTCTTTGGTATTTTCGATACAACACCCTCGAGAGGAGTGGTGGGCAGCAAAGGACAGAGGTACCATGGTTGAATCTGCAGAGTGAAGGCCAACGTCTGCTGACTTTTGAAGCACTTCCAGTGCCTGTTAGCCTGGGCAGATGTCATAATGTGCTAGGCTCTCCAATGATGACAGAAATCACACTCTGGGAAGAAAATGTGTATTTGCTTTTATATATCTTTTTCTTAAAAGCAACAGATTACATAATATTTATGGCATATGAAAATATGAAAAGCTTGACTTTGTATTTCAGGGTCTAATTCCTGGCCCTTGTATTTCAGGGTCTAATTCCTGGCACATAGTGGGCACTCAGTCAATCAGTGTGGAGTGGCTGTATACATACTCCTTGTCTGCCACCAGCAAACCTTTGTGTTGGCATAATGATCAGCTTGCCATGGTGCTGGGCAGTTCACAGTTTCATCTCCTCTCATCCACACTGCCCTCCTGATTTACCAGTTAGGGGTCCTTGTTTCTCTCCATCTGCCACCACTCCTCTTCAACACTAACACACTTGGCCCTTCAGTCAGTAAAGCAACAGGAAGATGATTGATTGGGAAGAGACAAAACTCTGAAAGCTGTTGACCCAAGAAACCATGTGATCATCAAGTCTACAAGAAATATAAGATTAATAAAAGCTGGCTCTTTGTTAGCAATTGCTAAACCCCAGACATAGTGCCAAACGTAGCTTTGGTTGCATCACTGGTTGCATTTTTTTCATTTAATTTTCACACAAACACTATGATGAAGATGCCATAATTACTCCTAACTTCACAAAGAAAGAAAGAGTTAGACAGAGTAAGTAACATAACCCAGATCACAAAGTGAATGGCAAAGCTAGGATTTGAACTCAGGACAATCTAATTCCAAAGCTTATTTGATCCCATCTTCAGTGCATTAAGAACACAGTTCACATGACTAATAAGGAGAGGAAGGCTTTCTGCTTGACTTAGAGAACTATAGGGCAATGCTAGGCCCGCTGTAATAACATACACTTCCTTTATCATAGTGGCTTAATTCAGAAAAGGCTTGTTTCTCACACCTGTGCTACTCTGGCAGCTCTTCTGAAGGGCTGTCTCTCAGGAGGCGACTCTGAGACCCAAACTGTTCCCACTCACACTCCATTATTTTTACCCCCAAGAGCTCCAGGCTTATAGTGCACACAGGGGGACAGGGATTGACCGGATAAGGTCACACTGCATGGCCAGGAAGTAACCATCACTTTTCCAGTCATGGCCCTCGTAGGGTAACTGAGTCACAAGAACTCACCCAGATGCACAGGGATCATTAACAGGGATAACACAGACCCCTAGGGGTTACTCACAGTGTATTCCTTGGTGACATGGCACATCATGCTCATCAGCACTTCTAGACCACAGACAATTTTGCCTCCCACTTCAGGGACATTCGCAACATCTGAAGACACTTACTGTCATCAAGATTGGGGGATAGAGTGCTGCTGGCATCTAAATGTGGAAGCTAGGGATGCTGCTAGGGGACAGAACAGTCCCCTCCTCACAGCAAGAATTATCCCATTCAAAATGTCAACTGATGTTGAGAAATGCTGGCTTGAAACTAGTGGTTCTCTAAAGAATTCCCTGGGAAGCTGTGTAAAAAGTGCGGACTCCTGGGCCCTCCCTCGAGGCCACATCCTGGCAGTATCTGTAGGGGCCCCTCCTGCCTGTTGCACCCACTGTCAGAGACCCAGGGAAACCTCAGGAGGTGAGTGGGATGAAGCGCTGAGGGCGTCATGCAGAGATGCTCCTCAGATGCTTCAGGGTCAGTGCTGCAGCTGCATCAGGGAGAAAAAAAGGCTGACATTTGTTAAGTGTGTCTCCCTGTCTCTCTCTTCCAAATCATGAATTGCAGGGAACGTATTCTAAGACAAACCTGTCAGCTAGTGACAACTAAATTACTAACCTTGCTTCCCCTGTGCCCCATATCCCTGTAGGATACGCAGCCACATTAACAGGGGAATGCTTCCTAGAGATGCTTTCCGGCACCAGGGAAGGTGACCCTTTTGCTGGAGGAGAGCCCACGTGGTCACATGTGCTTTAAAGGGGCCAGGGGACTTGGGCTAGGCTGGAAATAACTGTAAGGGGAGGGAATCAAGCCTGGTCAGAGCAGCATGCTAGCAGAGTGAATGGGGCTCTTCATCAAACCTATTTCTGCCTTCTCCTTAGTGCTTATTAGAATCTACGTCCCAGCATCCTTTGCAGTCGGGTCTGGCCAAAGGATCAGTTTTGTGTGATAGCAGAGCTTCAAGGCTTGGCCCATGAATGACTGCACATGCTCCTCCACATTTTTCCTCCTTCACTACCAGTGCGGAGAAAGCAGCTACAGACCAGGGCAAAACAAATAGGCATGGCTGTGTGATTAACCTTGACTTAGCTTGTGGGCTGGATTTGGCTCTTGGGTCATGATTTGCCAATCCTTGGATTAAGATAACTTCAGCCTACCAACTAGGGAACTTGTCTCCCAGAAGAAGCCATCTGAGTAGTTATTTGCCTGCATGGCCTCGCCAGTCATCAATTGTTACATGGCACAAATGCGCGTGCGTGCACACACACACACACACACACACACACACAGAGAGCTGGCCCTCGAGTTCCATATTCATCCAATCACAAGTCAAAAAAAAAAATATATATATATATATAAAACTTGTGTTTGTACTGAACATTACAGGTTTTTCTCTAGTTATCCCTTAAACAATGTAGTATAAAAACGTATTTACATAGCATTTACATTGCATTAGGTGTTAGAAGTAATCTGTAAATGATTTAAGGCATATGGAAGGCAGTACATATGCAAATATCATACCCCTTTATATAAGAGACTTGAGAAGCCTGTAACCAATCCCCTGTGGAAATTGAGGGATAATTGCATGTATATACATATTTTTGGTGGCATTGGGATTGAACCCAGAGCTTTTGCACTGAGCTACTTTCATTTTTTGAGACAGGTTCTTGCTGATTTGTCTTGGCTGAGCTCAAAATTTCAACCCTCCTGCCTGCCTTAGCACTGCCCACAGTGCTAGCATTACATTTTTCCCCTTAATGTATAAATAGTCTGTATCTTTGAAAACTCCACAATTTCCTTATATATAAGCTATTCTCTACTCTTTAACCACTGTCTCTACAGGCTATGTCACTTCTCTGTTCCTTCCTCTTTTGTAGGACCAATTCCATAATTTTCAGGTCCCACCGCAAATGAGAAGGTGGAATGCCTTGCTGAAAATTTATGAAGATTCTCAAGACAGCAAAAACAGAACACTAAATCAAACATGGGCCCTTCGGAGCATAAGCCCAGGGTTAAAATGCATGCAGCAGAGCTGTTCCTATGCATCAACATCAACCAACCCAGAGAGTTTTCTGACAAACTTGTGACAAGTCCAGAAACTTGCCACCTGCGTGCTGCCTGGAGGGTTCCAGGAATGGTTTTACACATCACAAGAAGAAGCAGAAGAAAATAAGAAACCTAATTTTCTTTTAGTATATTACTTGTCAGACGGCAGAATGGGATATAATTATGGTGTGACATTTCCAACAGCAAATATGTTCCAGTGTAAGCAATTAACACCGGTTCTTTTGGCAGGCTTAAAAAGATTACTCAGAGACTATGGTAAGTTACAATGCCCCATGAATAATAAATAATGTAATAACGCAGCTAAATTGCATACTAGGACCAAAGTTCAAACTTTCTTGATGAAAATGGATTGGGTGCTGTTAACCCTCTGTCAGCTTCACTTGGCTGAAGCAGATTTGGATCATGAATTCTTTGCATTCATCTAAGTTACTTATTTACCTTGCTCCCAAGAATATATGCCAAAAGAAAAAAGACTGCGTGTATTCATTTCAGCTGCTAAAAATCTGCATAAAGTAGTGGGTTTAGAGATGATTCCTCAGAGATGGGAAGACTAGGGACACAGCTTACGCTGAGACCTGTGGGTTGTGATAGTTTAAAGATGAGGTCCCAGAACTTAGAAGAGCATCAGGACACATGTTCCTACTTTCTCATCCTGTCTTAACATCACCAAAGGGAGGCAGGGAAGCTCCTTCTGACTGCATCAGCACAGGCTGTGATCCTCAACAACCAAGGCGCACACCAGCAGCCATTCACAGGCACACACACAGGAGTGACAAGGTCACGACCCTGGTTCAGGTGCCTGGTTTCTCACCCTTGGCATCATGTGCTGATAATTCTCTGTTGGGGACAAAGTGACCTGTGCCTCAAAGATGCTCAACATGTCTCTGGACTCTACCCAGTAGAAGCCAAGAGCACTCTCCCCTCAGTGGTGACAACCCAAATTGTACTTAGATATAGCCAGGTGTTCCTGAGAAGACATAAATTCAGATACACCCAGATCCACCAGTGTGAGGCTTGGAACAAGTGGCTTCATCGTTCTGAGCCTCAGTTTTTCCACAAATCAAATGGCAAGAAGATGAGCCCACCTTGTAGAGACACTGTGGGGAGGGAGGGTGATGATGTGTACCGACTGCTTAGATCTGGCGGTTTGCATGGCTGGCCAGTAAGTCTTCCACAGCTACCCTCTTCCCTCGGCCCCCAGGGAAGTCAGCAGTAAATGAGAAAGACAGCTCCTTCTGGTGGGATTCTCTTCTAATCTAAAACTATTCCCAACTGGCAGGATTAGTGAGGAATGACAGAAGAAAGCCATTACTGAATAATCCCCTGCACATTTCATAGTCAACACAGCATTCCTATGATCCTTATAATCCAATTAAGTGATGCAGGAAGGTATATCTTAATTCCTGACTTTATTGTTACTTTCTTGGTTGTAAGCAAACCTTGTTTAATAAGGTGTCATGTCGAACATGGGGTGATGCATACCAAATGAGCCCAGAACAGTGACAGAGGTAGAGGAAGAGGGGAGGACCTTAAGGCCACTTAGAAGACTTCCTGCTTCAAACAGCCAGCAGGTGACTCAGAACCCCAGTGTCTTCATCACTGAGGCTTATGATTGAGGTGTCTTCACCTCCCCTTCTTTCCATCTACTTTGTTCCTCCTGACCTGTGAGTGGGTGACTGAGACTCATGCTACAAAAGTAATGCCAATAATTGGTAGATTGTTGTCATTTGTTGGTTCCTAGGTTCTTTTCAGCACAGTCTGAAGCACTCAACACACATTATTATATTTAGTCTCAAAAACCCTTGGGTTGAACAGAACATACACTGAGGGGGAAATGGTTTTTGCATTGATTCTTGGAGATTTCTAATGTACATTTACTCCAAAAGGTTCTGACCAGTCCTGTAGCCAAATTAAAACTTGCTTCACTTTATTTAACTACCATTCCCTAAATGCATTCCACTATAGAAACCACATGATTGAGAAATAGCCCTTAACATGCTTCGGAAATAACCGACAGTACCTAACATTAACTAGACAGGTACCATGTGTTGGCCATGCCTTAGGCATTGCACATACTAAATGCCTTGTCCCTTTCAGGTGTGTTGTGGTCCACTTCTAAATGTAGAGCTGCACCAATGAGCTGTGTGATCTTGGTTTAGATCATAACAATTCTAAACCTCAGTTTCCTAACCTTTAAATAAGAAAATTTTTGAAACCCATGTCAAGACAAGGGTCCTGAATCTCAGATTAGATAAAGGATGTAAAAGGGTTTACAGTGTGCTGTCAGTAACGCTGGATGTTGAATGATGAATGTTGGAGAAGACGGTGAGGGGGTTGGAGATGGATGCTGGTGGCAGAGATGGTAAGGTGGTGATGATGGGTGATGAGGCCATACTGCCAATCGTGTGGCCATGGTGATACTAATGGAGGTGATGATGGTGGCTGTGCAGTGCTGGTGCTGATGGTGACAGAGATGAGGATGTTGGTAGAGGTGATGATGACAGTGGTAATGATGGTGGCAAAGAGGGCAAGTCATGATAGTGGGGCGATGGAGGTAGTGGTGGAGATGGTGACAGTGGTAGTGGCAATGATGTAGCCATGGTGGTAGTAATGGTGGTAATGATGATAACAGTGTGGCGGTGAAGGCGGTGTTGGTTGCAGTGTTGGTGATGGGGTGATGGGGGCACTGAGCTCTGTTTGGACAATCCTTCCTTTTCTGTCGGCCTGGTGAAATTATGTCCACATTTACTTACTTGGCTCAGTGATAATGCTGTTTTCCCTAATGGCCTCCTTTGAGCTTGATTCTTCCATTTATTTATTTATTTATTTTTTTAGCTACAGCAAATTATGTTAATGTCTTCACTATATCACTGTGTCATGTCAGAATTCTGCTTCTGCTTATTTCCTCTACTTTGGAGTGTCCCCCACCAACATGGCACGTACAAAAAAGGGCCATTTAATAAACACCATTTAATGTTGATATTAAATGAGGTGAATTTCTAAGGCTCTAGAACTTTCCGAATTGTTTCCGTCAACTCTAAAGGGAAAATGTGAACAAAAACAACTCAGGAGGAATCATCTTGCATCCCTGTCTGCTTCAAGGAAACTCAAAGGCAACTCATCAATACTCACAGGATGGGGTGGAAGACGGCCTTCCATGCAGAACAGGCACTCTTGCTGGAAACAGGAGTGATGCTGCTTAGTCAACAGAGTGCTTGAGACAGAAGTAACCTGTGACAAGCACTTCTGACTGCAGAGGTGAACCATTGCTCCATGCAGAACTGCAGGAGGCAGGAGCAGTGAAGGGCGCTTGGCATAACAAGCCGCCGGTGGACACAACTCACTTCAAACCAGAGCTGGCTACTGGCAGGTCCTGGGCTCGCCTAGCCTGCAGACAGGCTCTGGGGCTTACACACGTTTTGCTTGTTTATTTTCAGTTAAAATAGTTGTCAAGTTAAATCATGAGACTGAAGATAAAAATCCGGATTTCTTACTAAAAATAAAAAATATTAAAGAGCAAACAAGCCTGGGCCTGCAATTTTCATAGCGAAAACAGGAGCTCTGGATAAGAGCTATGCAGCTAGGTCAACTCAGTCTCCACTGCTATGCCATGCATTCATGCCCTGCCTGGCCCCATGTGGATATTGTGATCCTTGCTTTAAACAACACTAATATATAAAAGTTCAACCTCATATAGGTCAGAGGCATGTGTTCAGGGGCACAACAGAATGGCTTCAACTTTTGGTTCTGCCTTTGGCTGGCTGGTGACTCCATTCAAGTTACTTTCTCTCTCTAAATCCCAGATTCCTCAGGGGCCAAGAAAGGATCCAGATAACAATGGCTACACTATACTGACGGATTCAACAAGACTACACCTAGAAAATGCTTATCAAGTAATTCCCATGGTAATCGTCAACAGGTGGGACTCCTGTTCCTGGCACCTGTTTCAATAGTGAGATGACTACTGTTCTCTTCCCTGAATCTGCCAGAAGAGAAATTTGGGACTGGGGAAATAAAGTGACTCGCCCAAGCTTGCAACAGAGTCTAGATTCAAATTTAGAGGGCTTACCCTGTGCACGCAAGTTCATTGCCACTGCCAATTCGGTGCTTCCCTGCTCCCTGCAGCACTCAGTGGCAAATCGTCCCTCCAGTTTGGCCATGACACACATCCAGTACACACCTCTTTCCCTGTGAATATAACACTGAGAATGCCCTGACCTCTCCCTGTAGGCTGTGAGCAGTTCACAGTCTCAAGAAGTAGCTAACTTCTGTGTGGTTATCCTGTCTTCCTGTGAGTAATGAATAAGTGCCTAATGAATTAATAAGCCCAATGGATAAATAAGCACAGAAAAAAAAATCAATCAAATCCACTACTGGGTACAGAGTCAATAGAAACAAAAGCAATTTAATAAAATCAGCTCACTGATGATGCTTTCTTACATCTCTAAAATCTCTCCTGGATCATTATAGATTTCACAGCAGCCCTCGAAGCATTCTCCACGTGGCGATCAGGCAAGTTGAGGCAAGTGAGAAAAACAAAGAAAATAAATTGTCTTCTCTCCTCCCCAGTCCTAAGGCGGCATTCTACCATGTGCAAAACGAACTCAGTGTCCACTGGGGCACATCCACAGTAAATGATGACTGAGCCCACAGAGAAATGTCTGTCTGCAAGGCTGTGTTAATTATTATCCCTTCATAATAATACAGATTATAATAATAAATGCAACCGTATTGGTTTTATTGTAATAAATGCAACCGTAATGGTTTTGCTGGCAGTTTAATCAATGTATTTCTCAACTGCAATTGAGCAAAAATAGGTAGAAGAGGATCATTTGATCTACATTTTTATTAATTTGGTGCCATTTGTCTTCTGGTTATTTTAATGATCTCTCATTAGGAGAAAGTGGGAAAACTTCCTGGGGGGAAAACTGTCAAATTATCTTGTTCCTTTTTCTTCATTGTTTTGTTTTAGCATGGAAAGGACTTATTCTGACTTTAGTTTGGGAACAGAAGTTCCTGGTTTCAAATTAAATGTATTTCTGGGTTTCAGAAAGAAAAGCTCCTTATCTTAGAAAGTCAGACGAGGTATGCAAGTCATACTAAGATTAAGGATGTTAAAAGTGTCTGGAGGCTGCACAGATGAAGCATCATCAGTGTTGTTCATTTTCTGAGACCTATTATGTGCCAAGCACAGTGCTGCCTGAGGGTTTCTTGCCAGGCCTCCCATTCTGCAAAGAGGGGAGATACCAATATCCTCACTTACAAAAGGGTTCACAGAGGTTGGGTGACTTAACAAAGGTCACCAGGCAAGAAAGTGGCAGTGATGGGTTGTGAACCTGGAGGACCCCATTTCCGTGTCTCTGAATATCCCACATGTATGCGATAGACCATTGTTTTCCAGCCTCAAATATGTGCTGAGTCATGGGAGAAATTATGTATTCAGGATACTGAGTGGAGAATTGTGACAAATGCTTTCTTAGCAGTTCTTTTCAGGACTGTGTCTCTCTGGATCTTACTTTGAGGCTTGAAATGCATTTGCTTCATGCCTGCAACTGTGCTGGGAAACACAGTGCTGGTACATTTGTACCTTGAGTGTCCTTTAAGTCTGGTCCTTTGGCATTCCCCAGCATGTAACTTATATCAAGCAGTGTTCTCCTGTGCAAGCAACTGGCCCAACCCTAATTTCAGGTGTCTCCATTTGGCATTTTTAACTACTTGCTCATTCCTGACCATTTTTATCAGAGATACAGGAAAGACACCAAAATCTTGAGAAGAAACTGGGGGTCCACTGGCTGATGAAATTATTTTAATTCCTCTTCATCCTGGGAATTCTGGAATCTTGTCCCCACCTTACGCAAAGTGCTGGACTCTTGACATCCTATCAACAGTTGAGATGCAAGGTCTATGGGGACCAGACAGGTAAACCAAACAGTATGAGACCAGAGCCAGTGTTGAGGACCAGGAATGAATCAATGTACGTTCCATCACACAGAAGTGACTCCCTGCAGCAACAGTGCTACGTGTGGTTCTGCAGACACACAACTGTCAGATCCTTCCATTTATTTCCCGAGACTCCCATTATGGAGCTCCACTGACAAAATAACACAAATCAGTGGCATTAGCTACAGAAATCATTGTATCACAGTTCTGAAGCTGGATAGCTGAGAACAAGGTGTCAACAAGCCTGGTCCCTTCTGAGACCTGAGAATGAGAATCTGCTTCAGGCCTCTCTCCTAGACACTGGGAGATGGATGGTTACCCCTGGTATCTCCTGCATCCTCTCAGTCACTACCTTCACATTGTAGTGATGTACTACTTGTGTCTACGTTTGTGTCTGAGTCCAAATTCTTTTTTTTTTATAGATACATTCATACTGCATGTGGAGTATGCACTCTAATGACTCCATTTTCCCTTGATCATCTGCAAATATCTTATTTCCAACTAAATCTAAATGTGCCCAAAAGTCTTGTGTTCAAAGGTGAGATTTCTGTGAAGTGACTGGATCATGACAGCTCTATTTTCATCAGTGAATTAATCCATTGATAAGTTCAGAGCTGAATGTGTTGTTAGGTGGTGGGTCTGCGGTTTAACCTAGATGGATGTGTTTTTATCCCTGGCTCCTCCCTTTCTCTCTCTTTCTTTCTCTCCTTCCTGCTTCCTTGCTGTCACAGGGGTGAGTACCTTTCCTCTGCCCTGCCCTCCCACCATGTTATTTCTGCCTTGGAACCAGCCAGCCAGCCATGGGTTGAGCCCACTAAAACCATGAGTCAAACTGCACCTCTTCTCCTTTAAATTGAATGTGTTCCGCATGTGTGCTAGTTACAGTGAAGTGAGAAGTACAACAATGAAGTCCAGACTCACAAGCACTGGAAGTGAGGAGTTCAACATTTTGGGGGACTCTATGCAACCAGTGATACTCACTGAGCAGTGGAGTACTGGATTCTGAAACTCTGGGAAGAGTCTGGATGTGGGAATCACCAGTATTTAAGTAGCTATTAGATACAGAATGTAGCACAATGAGCAATTTCAGTTGCGATTTAAAGGGTTAGAGATCCAAGTATGTGCAATAACTTTGTTTTGATAATAAAGCCTTGATGCACCCCAAGTTTTAAGATCCAAAAAGTAGAAATAATGTGACTCAGTTAAAAAAAAATCACTGTTATTAGAGTGACTCCAGAGTTCTGTGGTTTTTCAATACATTTCTGCATATTCTAAGTCTAAAAAGCATAAAAAGATTTTTTTTTCCTAGTTTGACTTTTCTCACCAGAAAAATTGGCCTCGCTTGGGGCAGTTCCTTCCATTCCCCCCTTCTTCCCCCACACACAGCCACGTGTGTTGGCTAAAGAGACCAGCGAAGCCTGAGGTTGAAGACCGTTGCTCTTTGTCCTGACAGGCAGCAAACTGGCTCTGCAGAACCCTTCCCATGGCTCCAGGAAGCTCACTGTAATTAAACCTAGCTGCTTAGGTTTCAGATTAGCTGTGCAGTGTGCCTGTGGCAAAGGTCTCTTCCTTCCTGTTAGATGCAAAGGTATAATTAGAAGCCGGAGATGGCAATCATCAGCATTTCTTACCAGTGTTTCTGAAGGTGATCCAATATTCATTTGGGCCCCATTTTGCTCCCTGTGAGACTATGGTATTGCCAACCCCATGTGCTCTTTGCTGGCAAAATCCAGAGGTTTTCCTAGTGTCACCTGGGTGACTCTTTGGGTTTAGTTTGTTCTGAATATTTTAGCCAGTGACTCTCAGGTACAAGGCACCAATGGGCTGGTAAGTCTTTATCCTTATTTTTAAGTCAGTATCAAAACACTCCACGTACAAGGCCAATTCCAAATTCCTCCAAAGGTCATCATTCATTGGTCATTCAACAAACATTTGTTGAGCATCTGGTATGTGGCAGGCCATCCTACCTTCCTACAGCATCCATCCAGAGAATGTGGGGTATCTGGAGCATAAATTGAAAGTGTTTTGTTTTGTTTTCTAATGAGGTATGATCAGAGTATTTTTTCTCTGATCTTTCCATCTATCCTCCCCCTCCCTGAAAGTCAACTGAAATGATGCCAAAACAAATTTTAGTTGTTTCTTGTTAAATTTGTAACCTATTTTCATTAGCTGGTCTGGAAAGCGATGGCGAATGTGTAAAATGCTTGAATTCACACTGGACATAGCAAGTAGGCACTTTCAGCTTTCACCCAAGAAGCAGGGTCAGTACATTTTCTCTGTGAACAGACAGACTGAGAGAAGTTTAGGCACTAAGAGCTGCGCAGCTCCACTGCAACTGCTCAATTCTGCCCTTGAGGTTAGAAAGCAGCCGCGGACAATCCATGAACAAATAAATGCATGTGGATGAGTTTGTACCAATGCAGGCTGACAACTAGCTTTTGACTGAGAGTCCCTGATAGGAAATGAGGTGTGGGGTTTGTGATGCTCTTGGACCCCACTAAGGGAAAAGCGCAAATTCCATTTGAAGGCCTCCAAGGCTCTGCATGGCTAGTGTCCATCCCTGCATGGCTAGTTCCTGCCCTGCTCTTTTTCCTCATCATCCACCCCATGCTGTTCTTCGCTTACTATCTTTCTGTCGCCTTTATCTTCTTCCTGTTTCCTGGCCATGCCAAATTGCTTGGTGACCGTAGGATTTTTGCAAAGATTTTCTCTCTGTTTCAAGAGCTCCACTGGAACTGGATTCCTTCTTCCTCAATTTTTCCCATTTTATAGCTTTTTCACAATATCCATGGAGTGTATATTATTCCAGATACAGGAAATTCTCTATTTCAGTCAGTCACTCTAATAAACTCCAAGGATCTTCTTTGATTTCATCCCATCCTCCATCTCTACAGACAATACATTGTTAAATTCTGCCAAATTTGCCCTAGAATTGTTCTTAAATCCACCCTATCTTCTTTGTTACATTGAAATCATTGTCATTTTTAACCCGGATTAGCTCAAAGCCATGCTTCTTGGACTCTGCCTGAAGACCTGAGCCCTGTTGTCTATCCAGGTATTCAAACATCTTTATATGTATTTAATTCACTCATGCTTCCATCCATCCATTCATAGCATCTACTTTGTTTCAGAAATTGGAAAGAAAGAAAGAAAGAAAGAAAGAAAGAGAAAAAAGAAAGAAAGAAAGAAAGAAAGAAAGAAAGAAAGAGGAAAGAAAGAGGAAGGAAGGAAGGAAGGAAGGAAGGAAGGAAGGAAGGAAGGAAACAGGACTTGCCCTCCTGGATAGTTTAGTCTAATTTAGAACAGATATGTTGAACAAATGACCACACAAATACATGTCTACTATAAATTGTAATACATTTTTTTTAAGTAGAGGCCATACTGAGAAACATAACTGTATTTAAGTTCAGTTCCAAGAAAACAACATGAGCCCACAGGGACTGACAGAAGAACTGGGGTCTGTACAGAGAGACAACTGAAGGCTGCCTTCTACTGGAGCTGATGTTAAAATGAGCCATATTGCAGAGAGGTGTCAGAATGACAGAAGACAAGACTGGAAAGAGCCTCAAAAGCCACTGTAGGGGTGCAGACCTACCCATTGCGCAAAGGGCAGCCTTGGGTGGGCTATAAGGCGACCAGCAACACAATGCAAAGAATATCTTAGAAGAACACTGGATCCCAGAATGAGGAGCCACCAGGTGGACATGAAAAGATGCATGAGGACTAGACTATCACAGCTACAGGGGATGTTGGATCCTGGGCAGGGAGGATCTAGAGGTGCCAGGAAGGAATGGACCAGTGTGCGAGGCAGGATGTAGAACTGAACAACCTCCATGCCAGATAAGAATTGAGCACTGACTTTTACAATCTCCTCTAAAACAAGCATGAGCCAACCAGCCTCTGTCTCCTGAGTTTCCCAAAAGGGTCAGGTGCAGTTAATAAAGGGAAAGTAACAAGGCAGTTGGTGCTGCATGACCACCTATTCTCTGTGTGCTTTGTAGAACCTATAAGGCAGGTGCTCACCTTAACCCCATTTTACAGATGGCAAAATGAAGCATGAAGAAGTTTAAGCAGCATGCTTACCGTGCCATAGCTAGCCCCTGGTAGAACTAGGATTCAACTCTAAGACTCTACTGATTAGAAAAGACAGAGCTCTTTCTTCCATTCTAAGTTTCACAAGGATACTGTCCAATGCTCAGGAAGCCAGAGGACCTCAAAGCTGAAATCCCTACCCCCACCCTGAGGACCCTCATAGGATTCTAGATGCCTAAATAAAGTCTGAGGCTGAGCTCCACTGATCTGCTGGAGTCTTTATTGCTCTACAAATGCATTATTAATCAGCCACTAGGGCCCTCCCCATTGAGCCTTTTAAATTACAGTTAAATTCTTTGATAACATTCCATGCACCTAACAGGGCAGTTCCTGTGTTCACAGCAATAAACAGGGAAGGAGGCCTAGAGAACCAGGTTAATTGCTCTTTGAGGCCTGGGCTCAGTAAGCAGTGGCAAGGGCGCCTCTAAATTCTCAGGGTCCCCCACCGCAATGTTAATGAAGCCTGCAGACAAACAGCTGAAAGGAGCAGTATTAGGAGCAAGACCCACATTCTTCCATGCCTGGCCTGCCTGCCTCTGCTTGCTGCACCTCCAGGTCACCTTGCAGGGGCCCTGTCTCCTGGGACCTCTCCTGGGAGTGGATGGCTGGTTGTGTGGGTATATGAGGCAGCACCTACACTGTGTGACCTACGTGAAGAGCAGGTTTGCTGCTCCCTTGGGTTATAACAACATTGACTTTTGGAAGGTACAACTTGGTGGGCAGGTTAAGTACCCTACCATTCACAATTCTCTTCTCAATCTACTGAAGCCAGAGGAACACAGCATAGGTTTGCAAACTACTATACAGCTGTAGGACAAATCCAGCCTGTGTGTTTTGTAAAGTTTGGTTATTAAAACACAATCACGCCATCTATTCACACGTTGATGTAAGTAGTTAAGAATAGAGACCTTATAATCTGCAAATATTTATTATCTGTCCTCTTATGGAAAGTCTGTCAATTTCTATTACAAAGTATAAATCAGATTGTACCTCTGTCCTGCTGAAAACCCAATAGCTTCCTATTACTTTAGAATGAAGGAAAAAGGACTTATCCGGAACACATCATCTTGTAGGAGGATTCCTTCTCTGTGAAATCAGGAGAATGAAGATGCCTCTAACACAGAGGTAGAACAAAACTTAAGTAAGAAAAGTGTGCTTTAGAAGAGCTAACTTTCAAGAGTTAATACAATACATCTAACTACAAAGTTTACTATTTTACCCATTCGCAAGTATACCACACACTAGTTTTAAGTATGCTCACATAGTTGTTTAACTAATCTCCGCAACTTTTTTCATCTTGCAAAACTGAAATAGTCTTGCCATTAAAGAAGAACTCTTCCATTTTTTCCCTCTTTCTAGTCCCTGGAGACCAGCATCCCACAACTCTCTATGAATTTGACTATACTGGTACCTCATGGAAGGAGGAATCGCACACATTTATCCTTTTATGAATGGCTTCTTTCACGCAGTAGAATCTCCTCCAGGTTCCTCTGTAATATAGCAGGTGTACCAATTTTCTTCCTTCTTCTTTAAGACTGAATGATCCTCCACAGCATGGATTTTGCTCATCCCTTGATGAGCTTCCAGCTCTCAGTAGTTTTGAGTGATGCTACTGTGAACAGAGACAGCAACCAATGTCTCCTCAAGACCCTGCTTTCAATGCTTTGGTCCAGTACCAGATATAAGAGCTAACTTTCATTGAACATTTCCTTTGCTATAACCATCCACAGAGACCATCTCATTCATTCCTCACAGCCAGTTCTTTGTAAAGGCAGAGCTATTATTATTGTGCAAGTGGCCTTACAATTATCATCCACACTAGGAAACTCTTGAGGGAGAGGAAGCGCCATTAAAAAATATAGATGGAACAACAGGCACAAATCAGGATTGTACCATGTGAATAAGGATCATTATCCCTGTTTTACAGATTAAAAATGAGGCACAGAATGTGAGATCTCTTGCTGAAGGTCACATAGTTAATGAAGGCATTCAAACCTAGGTCAACTGCCCTAATCTACCATTAAACACAACTCTGCCAGGCCCTGCAACAGTCAGTACTGAATCCATAGTGTCTATTTGTCAGTGTTCTGTGGAATGAAAAAAGGGCTTCAGGAGGAATGGAGTCACCAAGGGCTCAGAAAGATGGAGAAGGCCGTGGAGCATTCCGTGCAGGTCGCAATACCAATGTCTCCTCGCTGCATGTGAAGTGAGCACACGAAGGAGGCAGACATCTCCATCCCAGACACAGCACCTTGGCCTTAATTGGTGGTGGGTTCCTCAGTGGTGGCACCACTACATTTTGGAGAATTTTTGGGGGGCTATCCTGTGCACTGCTGGAGGTCTGGCAGCATCCCGGGCATCCAGTGGCAAAATGTCAACTGCACTTTTGCCCACAGTTGCAATAAACAAATGTTTCCTGTTTTTCTTTCCATATATAAATCCATCATGTACAAAAACTTACATGAAATTGGCATATAAACTTGGAACTTGCAAAAATATAGAATCTGGTTGTGTGATGGAAATTCAAAAGTTAAAAGACTGTTTCTCTTATCTGAGCATACATACAGGTTAAGGTACCAACGTCTGGAAGGAAAGACTTGTTGTCTCTCCTTTTGGATGGGTATAAATCTGGAGTATGGGTCACCACGGTACATTGTTTCCTGGTACATGGATAAATGTACCAGGAAACAATGCTTTGCTTGAGGTTCACTGACCTGGAGTAAGGGAAGACCTGTGAGATGGGAATTTCCTCTAGGTTGGTTCTATTATTTTTATTAGTAGTGTACTAGAGATTGAACCCAGGACCTTGGCACTGAGCTATATCCCCAGTACCCCACCCCCACCCCCAGGGTCTTGCTAAGTTGCTCAGTCGCCCAGGCTGGGGTTTAACTTGAAATCCCCCTGCCTCAGGAGTGCTGGGGTTACAGGCATGCACCACCATATATGAGCTCCAGGTGGGTCTTTGTGCAGGTGGAGCAGCAAGAATGGCCTCTCTTGAAAATGCAGTTTCTCAGGCCTCATTTCACTTGAGTCTGAGCTGGTAGGGCCTCCTGCTGATTCCCACACAATCCGGTATGCAGGCCACTGCCCTCATTATGAAAGAGAATTGCTGAAACCAGGGAACTAGAGATGTCACTATTGTGAGACCTAACAAGATTTGCTGAAGAAAGTAGTTCCTTTTTGGAGGATGAACATGCTTTAGAAGCTTCAGCATCCTGCTGGTGACTAATACATGATAGAATATTCTTCTGTAGCCTTTTACAGGGTAATTGGAGGGCATTTATTAAAAAGTAAAGCCAGCAAGCTTTTTGCTCCATGCATTCCCATTCTCAGGTTATATCAGAAGCAAGTGTCAAAGGAATCCCCAAGAGGCTTAAGCTCTAAGGTCTTGGTTGTCCACTGTGGAAGCAAATTATCTTTTCTCTCATGCATTCAGAATTGTACTAGCTATGGGAGAACAGAAAAAAAGAGTTAATATAGCAAAAAACTAGCAACAGCCTAAATGTTCATCCATCGAGAATGGCCAGTTACACCGTGGTGACCCATACTCCAGATTTATACCCATCCAAAAGGAGAGACAATAAGTCTTTCCTTCCAGACGTTGGTACCTTAGCCTGTATGTGTGCTCAGATGAGAAAAACAGTCTTTTAACTTTTGAATTTCCATCACACAACCAGATTCTATATTTTTGCAAGTTCCAAGTTTATGTGCCAATTTCATGTAAGTTTTTGTACATGATGGATTTATATATGGAAAGAAAAACAGACATGGGTTTGCAGTGGTGACCTCTCAGAGGGGACTGGTGAAGAAGCTGGATTTTCACTTTGTGTTTAGTGTTTTGTCATTTTTAATTAATTAATTTTAAATTTTCTAGCCTTTTCATTTTTGATTGACAAATCTTAAGTGTTTACATGTAAGGGGACATGTTCCCATGTTACATGCTGTTTGATATATGTAGACAATTAAAGAAATTATAAGAAGTCTGCATTGTGCAATATTTAAGCAAAAGTTTTTTTTAATCTTGGTATATTTATATAGTACAAAAAGTTATATTTGTTGTACCATATCCTAGTTCTTTTTTTTCTTAACTCATTCCTCATCCCTACCTTGAGCAAGTTTTAAAGACTAAAAAAGGGAAAAATTCTGCTCTCTTTCACATAGTCCTGCCTTCTTACCATCTTCACCTTGGGTGGCTTAAAACATCCCTAGGGACAGGCTCTTGGCAGCCTCCCAGTAACTGAAAATGTTTCCCAATCACCCTGTGCCACACTTGGAGGTGAGCTCTGTGCTTTGTAGCTCAGCCTTGATCCTGATTTAGAGCAACATAAATCCTCCTCAAAATTGTGAATAATAAATTAGTTTGCTAATTTCACCATTAAGAGTTTATCAACATGAGCACTATTTCTACTGTCCCTTAATCAATCACCATTTTCCATGTTTATCTCCTATTCAATTTTTACCACAGGACTCTATACACATTAATTTGCCTGATGCTATTCCTACATATGTTTTAAATTACTTTATCATTGTATAAATTTCACAGCCATTAAAAGGCTCTAATACCAGAATGGCTGACATGGTGTTAAAAATTGGATTCAATTCCACGGGGTAATAAATTGTGACCTAAATCCAATCTCTCATGGGTGACTGAAGGATACAATGAAAAATTATTGCTTTGTCATTTTTACACTAACACAAATATACTACAGAAACTAGAAACTGGCAGAAAAATGGGAGGTAACCATTCCTGGCTATTTGTCACTCAAGGAAATGGACTGACTTCAAAGACCAGTCCTGAGGGTCTAGGGGTCTTGGATAGGATCAGCACCCTCCAACTCCAGGTGAATTACTTGGCTTCATGAATCTCTTTGTAATGGATGGGAGATGGCACAAAGTAACTGAAGCTACAGAAAGATTCGTTTGGCCCAAAGCAGCTGCTCCTATGAGTCAAAAAGGTGGCAGAGCACCTGGCCTAAGCCAAGCTCTCTTAGCTCAGAGCTTGGTAATGTATGCTGATTGGCATGTGTTTGTCTTGGTTATGCCTTAACTTCTCTGAATACAGGGTTATAAGGAGTTAATGAGGCTACAGCACTTAGGATAGTCTCTGACTATTTTGCAATCCCTAGGGATAGAGTAAGTATTAATACAGAGCAGTTTGGAGAGTCAGAATTTTTTGGATTTTGGAATATGTGCCTATACATATTGAGATATCTTAGGGGAGGATCCCAAGTGTAAACACAAGTTGATGTTTCACTTAAACCTTATACATATTGCATGAGGGTAATTTTATACAATAATCTTAGAGTGCCTGTGGTTCTGACTGATTTATCACCAAGGTCAGAGTAGAACTTGCCACTTGAATCGAGTTAGGCCTCAAAAGGTTTTGGATTTTGGTGCATTCCAAATTTTATATTTTCAGATTAGAGAGGAACAGAGACCTCAGTACCCTATTGCTTTGGACTGCAGCACAGTCTAGCCACAACTGGCTAGAAAAAGGTGTTCACAGATATGGTTGTGCATATCCCTTTAGCTCTTGAGAAACTAAATTAATCCTTTAATACGCCTGGGTTGTATATGTTCTAGTGGTGTCACATCACAGGTAGGTGAAGGTGTGAGTTTTGAAGTCAAGCAGCACTAGGTATGAGTTCAAAGTCTGTCACTTGGAAGCCCTCTAACCCACCTAAGGCCATTTCCCCACTGTACACTGTGGTTAGGGAATGTTTTCCTTCAGCACCCTGGGGAAGGCTTATGAGATCATGCATGTGAAGGACTCACCTCCCTGCATGGTATCAGGAGAGACCCAGGGAACATGAGTTCTCATGTCCCAAACCAGTGCAAGGGTTGGAGATCTAAGTGACACTGAAACAAGGACTTGTGGCCTAAGGAGGCTGTGGATGACTGGCCAGTCCATTGTAAAGTGACATATACTCCGAGGGAATTGGAAAGGTTGTTTGGGGACACATGGTCTGAGTCCCACTTAGAGATTTAGGAATGTAGGGCATGGGGAGAGAATCACAGAGGGCTTCCAGAAGGAAGTGGCATTGATGTGAAGTCTTAATGCTTGGCTGTCCAGTGACTGGAGAGAGGAGAAAAAAAATCAAGTCAGATGTGCAGGTTTGTGCAAGAAGAATGCACAAGCTAGCCTTTTGCTCTGAGGCATGGATGCACCATTCACCCTCAGGACCCTAAAATAACTATGCCTGAGTTCTGTCTGACCTCTGTTTTTAGGGTCCTGAGAGGCTGACACACAGCCAAGGGAAGAAATGGGTCACAACGCAAGACTGTCTCCTTTGAACCTCCATTCTCTGCCTTAGTCTGGAGCAACTCCTGGGCAAATACAGGAAGCTGAGAAAAGTATGCTATAGCAGTGGGTCCTCTGCTTCCCAGCCACTTCCAGAACCACGATCAGCTGCTAGTCAAGAAATGACCCATCACTCAAACCTAGTCCCTGCCATAGACAAGAGGTGCTCTGTGGTAACTGCTGAATGAGTGATCTTGTGACAAACATCGTCAGCCTCCTGCTATTGTCTGTAGAAGGCCCAGTACTCCACTTCCAGGGACAATTCTGTTTCTCTACTCTCATCACTTGATTCTGGGCATGCAAACTTCCATATGCTAGGAGGTGTGTGGGGATGCTATGGCCCTGAAGCTGTAGATCCGTTACATTCTTATCGGGATAGAGGGGTCAGACTGAGGCTATCCAAGGAGTGAATATTTAAGATGGGTGAGATTGAGCCTTGGACATCCAAAAGTAGAGTCTGGAGTAGAGACACATGCAACAGGAAACACTTTCTTTGAGGGTCATATGCAATTTGAGAGCAAATGCTTGGCTCTAGAAAAAAAGTCCAGTTGCTCAGTCCTGGCCTTGGGCTGGGCACCTGTTTCACACTCTGAGACTCCTAACTTTCATTTTGGCCCCCATAGTTGATTTATCGACATCGTAGCCAGGTAGACCCTATTCAACATGGCTGATCACAACCCCTGCCACCTGCTCCAGTCTCTCCAGAGGCTGTCTGACCTCATTCAATGTAAAACCTAATCACTAAGTCCAAGCCCAAAGAGATTCCCATTTCTTGGTCCAGCAACCCTAGACTCAGAGGCTGCACATGCTTGGGAGGCCACCTTCCTGTTGTACCTTCCTTGCAACACCCACTTGCTGGCCTGGCCCAGCCTCTGCTAGCTTCATTTTGGCACTGAAAACATTTTACTTATTCACATATCAATTGACCATCTTACCCCTCTGAAACATAAACTCTGTGAAGACAGTTCTGTTTTGTCCATGGCTTTTCCCTTAGTACCTAAAGCACAGTGCATAGCACATAGTAGACTCACAATAAATATGGGCTGAATGAATGAATGTACTCAGTATGTCCAAAGATTGGAAACCATTCCATTTGTGGGCAGCTCAAGCTTTTAGCAAATTGTTCCACAGTGAGATAAAATCTATTGCAAATGACCTGTCCTCCACTGGTCATTCCAACATAGACTAACCCTGGTTGATCTAAACCCTTGAGTACAGAAGCTGGCCCTTCTTTGTCCATGGCCTGCACCCACACTGGACTGTGAGCTCCAGGAGGTCAGACCTTGTCTGTCTTGTTCACCATAACTCTGCAATTAGCACTTTGCATGGTATGACAATGTTGAGGTAGCTGTTCAGTATATTCTTTGAATTAAAGAAACAAATTAAACATATTTAAATGTGTCTTGGGGGAAGAATGATATCTATGTTCAAGCCAAGCATCTACCAGCATCCTTGAGGTTTTGCTGCATTCTCACTGAGGTATACAAAAGTGAGAGGGTACAAACTCAGGGATTCATTCCTTCCTTATTGTTATACTACTCAATAAGCAAAAGATACTGAGTGTCTAATGTGGTGCCAGATGCTAGGAGAATCTGTGATTCTGCTCCAGTTTATTAAAGAAGAAGCTTGCCAAGTGGAGAATCTGAATTACTAGTAATGTCAAATTGCCTGTGACATTCCTGGCAACAGAACCCAGCCCAAATGTGCCTCTATGTGCTGCTGTGGGAAGGGAGGGATACTGCGCCACAGTGAGGTGTGGCCAGGGAAGGGAAGAGGTGGCAGGCACCCATGAGCTCTAAAGCCCAGCAAACACAGAGACCCACTCCACTGTCTCCTAGAAATGCCAGAGTTGACCTTTTCCAAAAGCTCCTTCTAGCCTTTGAACAAAAGAGAAGCCAATTAGTCAGGCTTTGGTGGCAAAACCGCTCCAAGCAGTGGTCCACAAATGCGGATCTGGAAATACTCTCAATCTCCTGCTCTGCAGACATCACTGTGAGCCAGGAGAAGGAGGAGAAAAGGATCTGTTAACCATGATCCTCTTGTTGCCAAGATACTTGGCCTGGGAAGCCTTTATTTATGCAGAAAGTTTCCAAAAGGTATGCCTGATGTCAGCTGGGAAGGGCATTAATCCCACCCCTTTTCTGGTCTGGTGTTTTCATATTCTCCCAGTACCAAAACCTTTTGGCTTTGCTTTCAGGCATGGCAGTTAGGGAAAAAACACACCCTAATGACAACTTTGAAAAGGAATGGCAGCGATCATGCAGCTGGCAGCACAACACTCTTGGAGGAAGAGGAGAGGCAGAGAAGGAGGTGGAGGGAACATTTGTAATATTTCCCATACTTACAAATTTAGCTTTCTAAAAAGCCTTGTATGTGGCAGCTGGCTTTCTCTGTGACTCCAACACTGGAAGGGATGGCACCCCAGTGCTTCAGAAGGAAAAGGCAAAGTAGAATTGGTCTGTTGGGACACTTCCAGATGGAGGTTCATGGGGGGACTGTTGGCCACAGCTCTCTGACACATAGTAAAATATTCAATAGTGTTTGCTGGAAGACTAGGGTTGAGTGGCCTTTGTGTCCAAAAGAAACATATGAGCCCAGACAGCCTAGTGAAGGTCACCCTCCCCTCATCCATTACTATCCCAACAGCTTCTTCCTAATCATAACGTGCGTCTACCTGCCACTCTCCCTCACCATCTCTTTTCACAGAGACTCCTGTAGGAAACTACCTATGAGTGCCCTCTTTCTAGTCTCACCTTAAAACTAAATCAGTCCAGAGGTGGGATTGCAGGATAAGGCAGCTCACTTTTTAATTTTTCAAGGAACGACTATACTGTTTTCCAGAACAGCTGTATCAGTTTGCTTCTCATCAACCTCTGAAAGCTCAGCCAAATGTCTTGCGGTGACTGTCTGCTCCTCCCCTGAACATCTGAGCCCACTCCCCTCCTTATTTTCTTGCTGCTTCCTCCTTTCTATTCCTAGGGGCATCCCTGTTGCTTCAAGAACATGCCATGCTGTTCACCAGTCCTGCTCCCTAGGCCCCAAGCCCTTGACACCTCTGGCTGCCTCAGAGAAGCCTTCTGTGGCCATGACCCATATTGTTCCCCCTTGCTAATTCTTTTACCTCACTTTGTCTTCACAGCTCCCATTATAGCCAGATGTTAGATGGCAAAATGAACTATTCACCTACCATTTGAGTTTGTGCTATTGGTGTACAAACTCCATGGAGGTGGAGCCATCCAACACATAACCCCAGAGTCAGCGGACAAGGCAGCTGGCAGTACCAGGCTCAGGGCAGAGGCTTGCACAGCAGGAGGTATCCTCTGCTCTGTGCCCCCCTCTGCCCTCAAGCCCCGGAACAAGGTTTGGCAAATGACAGCCTCCAGCTGTGTGTGTTGAGCTAACAATGGTTTTTATATTTTTAACCAGATGGGGCAAAAAATCAGAAGTAGAATATCATTTCACAGCAAATGAGAATTACGTGAAATTCACATCTCAGTGACCATGAATAAGATCTTACTGAAGCACAACCACTCGGTCGTTTAATTCCATATTGTCTGTGGGAGCTTTCATGCCACAATGACGAAGGTGAAGAGTTGTGACAGAGGCCACGCGGCCATCTACAAAGTTTCAAACACTCGCTATCTGGCTTACTATGAAAATCAGGTCTGGCAGGTAGAAGGTGACCCATGAATGACATGTGCTGACAGTTTCTGAATTCTCCATGATCAGTGTCCTCCCCCGCCCTAGGAAATCTCAAAGGCACTTTGGGGACTAATATTGTCCAATTCCAATGGACTGTCCTGGCTACATCCTCTCAGCTGGGCTCTATGCCTTTGTCAGCAGGAGATGGAAGTGGAATACAGATGGGGCCTATGCAGACGTGGCCTCGGGGAAACAGGCCAGCTCCACCCACCTGGCCAGGGATCCAATTGGCTCAATCACACCATTGGTGTCTCTTAACTTTTCCCAGCTGTTCCCTTGTTTTCTCAGCATAGGATAAACAGCCAAATACCTGAGAGCCAGCAATGTCTCCCACTGGCAGATGGGGAAACTGAGGCCCTTAACCTGGGGCCACTCAGCATGCTAACACTGGCTTGCATGTATCCATTTCCTCTCATGCCTGGCTGCCAGCCACGGTTCCTAGAAGCTCATGCTATGTAGTTACTCTACTGCCCCTGGGATGTGGGAAGGGTCAGGAGACAGCCCTTCCCCAGCTGGCAGTGCCATCTGTTACCCTCTCTTCAGGGATAGCCAGCATCCCCTCAGCCATCTGCATCCCCAAGACTCACTGAGCAGAGCCTCAGGGCTCCTGCAAAGGCCGATGGGTAAAGACGGGTTGGCATATCCATGCAATATCTCTCCTATGAGAATGTTTCAGTTTGTTTCTCCTCATCCCCATACTTGGCCTGGGTTCTCCAGTTGTGTACAGATGCATATGACGCTGCAGCCAGTCAGAAGACTTGCAAGCAGCAGCCCTTTACACCACTCACTGGAGAATCTGACTGATGCCGAGGGTGGCTTTGCTCAACTGCTGAATTTCCATCCGAAGCAGCAGCTCCCTCGGACACTGCTATCCCTGGAGTTTACTCTTCTCTCGTCTCTGAACTCCTGCCCATCTCCAGGCTGCAGACCCACAGAACAGGAAAATTCATTCACTGCCTTTATCTGACCCATCAAAGGGTGAAGAGGCATAGAGGGCTCAGGGTGGCCAGCAGCCTTTTTGTAGATATTTTAACTCAGGATGCAGGGAAGCTGGTGGGTATAAGACCACTGACATTGGGCATAAAATGGTGTGGTACCAAGCAGCCGGCACCAGCCTGCTTCTTGTGGATCTTTATTAGAAAAGAGCCTATGACAACTGGAACAGGGTACAGAGGTGTAATTCAGGGTTGGCATGTTATGTGAGGCCGGGGCTTCTGCTCTGGGAAACTTCTCTGAGGAACCACCGTTAGGCTGAGATTGAGAATGGCAAACGGTAGCAGCTGGACAAGAGAGAATGTAGGTAGAGCAAAGGGTGATGTGCACGGGGTTAGGAGGGCCTGGGAGGATGTTGGAAGCAAGTGGAGCCAGGTCTGAAGAGCACTGATAGCAAGATGCAGCTGGGCAACACGGAGACCCCATCCAGGAGCCAACTGCCTTCTCTCCTTCTCAATTTGTAGGATCCTTCATTTACAGGACCATGACTCCGTTCTTGCTAACAAGCATGTCTACCGTGCTCTGCCTACTCACATACTTTGCATTTTGTATGCACCCTCTAATGTCAGTCTGCAGCCCTGAGAAGGGAGGGTATGAGTATTCATGCCCATTTTACAGATGAGATGGAGGCACCCTGGGGCAGAGGTCACAGAACTAGTAAAGGCAGAACCAAAATGCAAACCCAAGTGGACACGGATGTCTGCATGGAATATGCCTTTTTCCATTGCAAACTGCCTTTGACCATCAATCTGGCATGGCTGCACTTCCACAAGACATGGGAAGGCCCTGTTAGAGTAACCCAAGGCACTAGAGTTGTTCTGAAGGCCATGGAAGGGACAGAAGATGCAGGCGATTAGCTGTGGATATATGGTGGTGGTGGTAGGGACAGCTTGGTGGCTCCACTAAGCACAGGGTTGGGGTAGAGGGTGCTGTTGTGTGGCTGGCTTCTCCGAAGCCATCTCTGGGGGCTGAAAGGACAGAGCCTCAGTGACTGCTCCTGCATGGTTGTTAGAGGACAGCCTGTGGGTCCCTCCTCCCCTTGTGAAAACAGGTGTCACCACAACTTCTTCACACCTCCTTCCAAATTGCTTTCTCCAGGAGATAGAGAATGAAGGAGACAAGTCATGAGGGTCATGAATGTCTCCCAGAAAGCAAGGCATGTCCTTGGCTTGTACGTTGCACCTTTTTTCTGAGTGAGAGTGGACTGTGGGAGCGGTTGGTGGTGAGGGGGCAGGGGCAGAAGCCTTTCTCAAAGGTCACCATGTGAAAATCTGTTTCCTCTGCAAGTTCAGACTTTCAGGCCTGAGGAGTTATCTCTACACTTACATACTATTTCCTTCCAGCAAACTATGGGCTGAAGTTTGGGCAATGGGTGGTGAGTTAAGCAAAGCAACAGACACCATGTGTCCCTCTGTGTGGGGGACACAACTCTACTGGTAGGTTTACTTGTGTATTAAATTTCCCTCCATCCTGCCTCCACTTCCTCCCTGCACAGGAAATAAAAAGACCACTGGCCCGAAGCTCAAATTCTTCCTAAGTAGAGGGAATTCCGGGTGTCATGGTTTCCAGAAAGGGAACACAATCTCCCTATGGGGTGTAATTACATCTTAGCTTTCTGCAGAAGAATAGTTTATGGCTTAAATGCTATTAATTGCAAGCCGTTTTGTTCCACGGGAAGTTGTTCATTGATAACTACCCAATTAGGGTTATTTTGCAATTAGTCTATTCACAGTAAATTTATTGCAAAAGGGGAAGGCTGTGGTGCAGCAAATTAAACCATTGCTGGGGCGGGTGTGCAATGCCTCTTAAATGCCAGTCTCATAAACCAGCTCAGAGGTCCTTGGAGGTCACGCCACCTTGGCGCAGGCATCAAACGGCTCAGGGCAGACTCCAACAGACTTTTGCTTCTACACTAGAGATATCTCAGCTCAACCAGGAAAGGGTGACAAACTCTGGTTCATGGTGATGAGATGGTTTGATTCTTTTGGATAGCTTGCAGTAAATATATATGTAAAGCACACTGCTGACCTGGCATGGTTCTTAACCGTGTCATGAGTCTCACAAGCCCGCTGATTAAGTGTGATCATGTTTACCCTCCTTTACAGGTGGAGATACCAAGGCATGGAGAGGTCAAGCCACTTGCCCAGAGTCTGACAGCTTGTGTGAGGGGGATCCAGGATTTGAACTCAGGGAATCCAGACTCATGGCCATGCTCCTGTCCACTGTCAACATCGGCACCCTTGCTCCCTTACTAATGCCCCCCTCCCCTTGTAAAACCGTACTGATGATAAAGCAGGCATAGGTTAAAGGAAAGTCGACTTCTAGGCCCTTGATAATTTGAGTTAAATTAAGCCTTTTCCTCCTAAAGATAAGCAGACTTATGGAGATTCAGGCTCTGTATCCTGAGTTCTCATACCAGCTCTACCATGTACTAGCTGTGTGTTTCTGGCCTACACTAGACCAGTGATGGTGAACCTTTAAGAGCTTTCAATGCTACAGCCTGCCTTGGTATGTGTGGCATAGTTTGGCCACCACTGACCTAGACTTTTGGAGCAAAATGGGTTCATAACAGACTTACTTTGTAGGGCTCATGTGAGGTCTCAGTGTGATAAGATATGGTGGTGCACATGCTCCTACAGATAGTTCCTGCCTTAGAATGCTTTTACTTCAGATTTTTTAACTTGATAATGGTATTAAAGTGAATTCATGTGGCCATCCTGTTTTTCAGTTCATTATTCAATCAATTACATGAACTATTCTAAATGTTATTATAAAGCAGGCTTTACATTAAATGAATTTGGCCAACTCTAGGCTAATACGAATGTTTTGAGCACACTGAATGTAAGCTAAATTCTGATGCTTGGTAAGTTAGGTGTATAAAGTGCATTTCTGGCTTAATGGTATTAGGATGGATTTATCTGGATGTCATTCCATTATAAGTTCAGAAGCGTGGATATCAAGTACTGTTATTTCAAAGAAGAAGCAAACTACGGATTCCAGGGCCAACTCTGACACATGGGCTGCATTTGCAAATTAAGTTTTATCAGAACACAATCAAATGTATCATGTTTGTATTTTCACTACAACAACACAGTTTGGGATGAATGGTGACAGAGACTATATGGCCCACAGGGACTCAAATATTGACTAAATGGCCCCCTGCAGAACATAGTAGCAGTCATAGTTATTTTCGTGGATGGGTGTGCAACTCAAGACGCTGAATCGGCTCTACCAGGCTCCAGTTAGTAAAAGATTTTGGAAAGATCATGCTCTACCTAGTTATTCCTATATTCTATGACATGTTAAAACCAAGCAAGAGTATAGATGGGAACCACCTGGATGGGTCAGGCCAGGGTGATACTGTGAGGGAGAAAGCAGGATTTTCTTCTGAAATTTCTCTGTTGAAAAGAAAGTATGGCACAGATATACTGTGTATTTAAAGCTCAAAAATTAGATGAAATTTATTAAAATGTTAAAGTTGCCCCACTGGTGTACTATCCCAGCACAGGGGACAAAAGAAGGGTTTGTTATGTGTCTCTCCAGCTCTCTCTTCACTCAGTGTGTGGCCAGCACCTGTCTGATCCAAACCGCCTATCCTGTGCCTAGTGGTAAACACAGAAGTACGTACAAGGTGTCCTTTGTTTCATACTGGTCATGAATGGTTGGTCCCAGGACACCCCAAGAATACCAAAATCCAGAAGTGATCAACTCCCTTATATAAAAAAGTATATAATATTTGCATATAATCTAAGTATAATCTTCTGTATACTTAAAATCATCTCTAGATTACTTATAATGTCTTAAACAATGTGAACAGTGATATATTTGCTTAGGGTATAATAAAAAAAAACTATATAATAGATTAGACAATTTTAAAAAATATTTTCAATACACAGTTTGTTGAATCCATGAATGGGGAACACACAGATGCAAAGGAGGACTGAGTTTGAAATGAGAACTGTCTAGTGAACCGGGACACCTTACATAAGTATCTCCCTTATATAGGCCTCGTACCATCGCTTGCCCAGTGAAGTAAGTGGACAGGTATTTCTGTAGTGGGTACTTTTCCTGGGCAGTACTGTTCATCATGCACCTGTAGATGGGTGTCTTCCATATCTAGAGGACCCAGGATCTGCTGTTGCAGGGGTCCCTGGGTCACCAAGGTTTGCCTGGTTTCTGTGTCCTCACCCAGGGGAGAAGTGAAAACCTCCTAGCTTGTGGCTGCCTTACTGTACTTTCTGACCTCTATTTTGACACTGAGGAGGCCCCAGCACCTCAGTGGATTCATTCTTGACCCACCTGTTGACTTCAAACCCTGTCCAATCTGTGTTCCCTTTCTTTCCCGTTCCCTTGGAACTCTGAGTTATCTCTTTCTTTTAGTGATAACCTAGGATCTTATTTTCTCTCTTAGGAGCAAAACAAAGCATTTCTGGTCTTTGACTTTAGAAGTAACAAGGAGGTATCCTGAACCTCTGGCTGCTTTCGAGGGGCAATAGGGCATGCTATGTCTTGCATTGGGGCATGATGGCAACTGAGGAGGAACTAACTGTGAAGTAGGCTCCAAAGCAAAGCTGAGTGAAAAGATACCCTGAATTCTCAGTGCCTGCTACTCCCTGGATGAATAAGGAAGCCAGACCAGAAGGGGAAAGGACTCTCCTCATCAGTGAGAAGCTGAACTCAAACCAAAATACTTGTCTCTTCACTCCAAAAGCGTCCCTTTCTATTTCTAGTGGCAACCACTCTCTTCTTTGTAGAAAAGTGCCTTTTGGGTGCCATCTGCCATTTCCATGGAGTAAAGTATTGGACAAATGATTACAAATTGAAAAGGTCTTCTCTAAGGAGAAACACAACTCAACAGTACTCTAGAGGTCAGCTTAGAGTAAGCCAACACCAGGGAGGGGACATCAGCAACATGCATTTAACAAGTGACTAAGGGCTGATAATGCAGCTGGATGATAGTACATGAGGGTCCTTCCTACTCCAGGATGCTTAGACATTTTCTACTGGTATCTATGTATTCAGGAAGGAAGGAAGGATCTCAAGAAAACAAGCCTCTCTCTCTCTCTCTCTTTCTCTCTCTCTCTGTGTGTGTGTGTGTAAAGTTACACACAAATGATGTGACCCTGGACTCTGCTTTTACATGACTTATCTGAAAACACTTAAGCCTCCGATTTCTATGCCAACTTCACAGGTGAGGATGAGGATGTGCAGTGACCTGTGAAGTGCCCTGAACATAGTGACACTCACTTACAACTTGCTTCAGGTCATCCTCCCTTCCATGAGCACAAGGGAAGTCCAAGGACACCACTAAGGTCTCCAGGGTATGGCAGTTTTAAATAGGAGATAAACATGTGTGATGCCCAGCTGTGTAAGACTTGCCCCATCTTCCTGGGCCCCTTTAGCCCCAACCCTCATGAATCTTCCACTGAACTCTAATCATGCCCTGCAACTCAGCAAGAGAGCTGATTCATCACTGGGTTATCTACACATAGGGCAGACAGGAAGGAGAAAGGACGGAAATAAGGAAAGAAGAACAGAAATAAGGAAAGATACAAAAAGGAAATATGGGAAGGGGGGAGGAAGGAAGGAAGGAGGGAAGAAGGGAAGAAAGGAAGAAGGAAATAGGAAAGGTTGCTCCTACAGCCTCCAAAGTCTATGCACCCTTCCAGAAACCATCCAAATCCTACCCAGTTTCATTCATGTCAATTCAAATCCTGATCCTCTCCCGGGAGAAAACCCAAATCCTGTCAATGCAGTGGCCTCACTCCCGCTGCTTTCACGGGAGCCCAGATTCTATTATAAGGTTATCCTTTGCCATAAAGGCAATGAGTTAAACCCACCAATAAAAATGAATGTGAACCTTTTCTTATAGGATACTTGAGAATTTACAGAGTACCCAAATCAGATCTTGTGTCCCAATCTGGGATTGGAGAAGTAGAGCAACACTTCTCTATCTCAGTTGTTTTAGAACATCTGAAAATGGGCCAGAATGGGGCTCAGTGGGAAGAGGAAGTGGGGCTGGAACTTACCCTCGAGAGGGCAGAACCGGGTCACCTTCTCTGGCATCAGTAGTCCCAGCTTGTGGCGGCAGTAGGTCTCCCCAATCTCTTGGCGGCAGTGTTTGGACTTAGAGCGAGACAGGGCAGAGATAGCCTCCTTGCCTGAGATGTCACACTTGGGTGGCTGCTCATACTTGGTCTCGGGAGAGTTGCCACCACCCCTCCTGGAGTGGGGCTGTCTGGATGTGTCCTTCCTGTGGCTACTGTTGGTGGCAACCTGCTCGCCAGGAGGTAGCACCTCACTGGGGACCTTCCCCAGAACTAAATGTCCCTGGCCTTTGTCCTGTGACTCTAGCTTCCTCTGTAAGCGCTGCTTCTGTCCACTTGGCTTCTTTGCTGATTCTGGCTGCTGTTTCTGTTTTTGACTCCGGGGTGCAAAGTTGCTGTTGTCAATATTCTCAAAATCCTTGGGGACTGAGTTCTCGTTGTTGCTGTCTGTACGCACTTTTTCCTTGGGTCGGTGAGAGAAGTAGCCATCCTGGAGAGCACAGGGAAGAAATGCAAAAGAGAAACTGGAGTGAGCCATCGTGCTAAACAAGAAGGTTGGCCCTTTGTGGGCTGGGGTTGGGGACACACAGCTTTGGGAAGTCTGAGCTGAATCTTCCCATTTACCTTCACTTTTGGCTTAAATTCTGGAAAGGCTTTTCTCTCCAGACACCTGTTTCGTCATCTGGACATGTGAGATGTTTCCACCAGCATCTAAGTTTTTTCTCAAGCTCTCAGTGACTAGCGCTGTCACTATGATTCTCACACTTCATGTCAGTTTCCTTCACCAGGACTCTCTACTGTTGGGTAACAAATACTTTGTTCTAGATTCCTGTTTGAATCCCATCAGAAAGTGCTGTGATGGTTTATTGAGGGCTAGAAATGACATAATAAAGTCATAAAGGGAGGAAACATGGGTAGGATATTATATACATCCCAATGCCCTTAGGGCATGCTCATATATCTATACCTATATGAGAACCAGATTTGAGCTATTAACTGTTCTCTAGCAAAGACATCACTGGTTTTATTCTTTCTGAGGCACAAGAGAGGCAGCCTGTGTAGAACGAAGCTCACAGTGGGTCCCAGGAAGGTACCACCCTGTGACACTCTTGTGTTTGAGCTTTCGCTCTTGATGTTGGTACTTGTAAAAAAACTTATTAAGTCACAAAAAGTCAAATGAAAAGTCAGACAGTACATGACTTGGAGCTTTCCAGAAAGGTAGAACTCCACACTCAGCTCCTGCTGAGTAACTGGGTCCTGAAAATTCTGAGTTCATATCAAATGCTCTGAATCATTTCTGAAACATATTGCTTTACTTCAAACCTCATTCCCAAGGCTTTAACCTGAAAGGTATCCACCATCCCAGAGCACACTTCTTCTATAGGGAACTCAGAGAATGCAACTGGCTCCATAAATCCGCCCTCTTGATCAGGAGTCACATTGGTGGTGAGTAGCACCACTGTTAATTTTCTTTTATGATTGCAGTGAAATGTGCCTCTTAACATTTCCCAAGGAAGAACAGGAGTATGAACAGTGTAGCTGTAGCCACCAACACTGACTTCAGCAGTTCAACAAACTATAGCCTATGCCCCAAATCTGGCCCATGCCTTGTTTTTATAAATAAAGTTTTATTGAAACACAGCTATACTTGTTTGCTTATGTATTGTCTGTGGTTGTTTCCTGCTACAACTACATAATAATTGTCATGGAGAATGGTTGTCTGGCCTATGGAACACAAAATATTTCCATGTGGCTCTTTAGGAAAGGTAAGACCCCCGTTCTATTAGAGTGGGTGTAAAAAGGCCACCTATCCTGGAACTGGTTCAGTTGTCCTTTTCTCATGGTCTCCACTTGGCTCAGATGGGCTGAAGGAGAAGCCATATATATGGCTGCCTGCTTCTAGCTTCTGCCCATCTCCTCTGGCAGTAAGTACCAATTTCTCCTAGGTGGTGAAATCCATAAGAATAACAAATAAACATAAGATAGCTCGTGGTGACTCATTGAGTTAGGTATTGTTACTATTCATATTTTATAGAAGTAGAACTAAGCATCTCCTAACAAGTGACTTGCCCAAGGTAACCTAGTCAGAACACAGACAATATGTTCTGGGCTTCCAAGTACAGCCTCAACTTTCAAGAAGAGTACATGTCCATCGTCAGCCTGTCCTCTTAAGCACTGCATTTTGACTTTGTACCATAAGATGTGGCCTTTTTCCCATCTTCCCTTACTCAGCTAAGCAGGTTTACTATCAGTATGTGATTCCCAAGCAGTCATCTCAAGTGCTCAGTGGCCTACTGTGTTGTAGCTGTCATCAAGAGAAAGTGGACAGACAGTCAGAGGGACCAACCTAGAATGAGAGGGGGCAGGAGCTGGGAGGCAACAAGGAAGAAAGAGGAAAAAAACCAAGAAGTGAGAGCTGAGACCTCATGGGATTTTAAGATGGCTCATCAGCTATTACAGTTCCAAGATGCAAGGAGATACCAATATCCACAGGTACTCAAGTCTCTTATGCAAGATGGCATCATTTTTTGCATATAGCTTACTTACATTCTCATATCCTGTGTACTTGAAATTATCTCTAGATAATATTTATGAGCTGTTTGTTTAGGGAATAATGAACAATGTTCAGTACACAATTGATTTTCTTCCTAAAGATTTTCAATCATGATTGGTTGAATCAATGGAAGAGAACCATGGATACAGAAGGCCTATCATCCACCCTGCCCTGTAAATCAGAGTGGCTTCCTGTTCTGGTCTTTCAAACCTTCCCACAGAGATACGTGATATCTCTAGGAGGTTGTCAGAAGACTTCCTGCTCCTGAATACTAAAGACATCTTGCTGATAATCTGTTTCTCCTCTTTTTTTCAATCCAAAAATGCTTGAAGACTCAAAAGACCACACGTAGACTTTCAGATTAATTTCTTGAGTGCTTACCACAAGCCAGGCACCACGCACTACTCAATGGACACCAATGATTGCCCTGAAAGAGGAGCTCATCTCGCTCTCACAGAGCACCCAAACCATGACTTGTTGCTTTTGCCTCTCCAATATGCACATGTGCTAGACACTGTGCTCAGCCCTTAATGAACCATCTAGCTCAACTTCAGAAATAAATTTCAAAGAAATTACTACTTACTACTATTTTTCACATAAAAGAAGGACAAAAGAGAAGTTGGGAATGGTAAGTAATTTGGCTAAAGGCAACTGGAGGAGGCAGTGAATATGGCACTTGTCTGGTTCTAAAACTTGCTAGTTTTACAGAGACGCTGATGTTAGAGAGGTAGCCAAGAAGCAGTTAGTTCTTTCTCTATGTGCAAAGTGGAGGAGAATCTTCCTCTTTGAATATTACCCTGTATACAGACAGAGCTGTAAGGGTGGTATTCAATTACAGCTCTTCACAAATATCTTTCTTCCTTCTTTCTAGGCATATGATAGGATCATATGTCCCCACTTCCTGAAAATTAGACACAGCCAAGCTACTTGCCCAGACAAGACTGACAGCAAGAGCCATGGTAAAAGATGCCATATCCTTTATCCCCCAGGATAGCATTCAGCCCATAGCCCCAGATGCTAAAGGCTTGGTCACTAGCCTATGACACTACTGGGATGTGGGAGGTGGTACAACTTTTATGAAGTGGGACCAATACAAAGTTAGGTCACTGGGGGCATGTCCTTGAAGGGGCTGTTTGGACCCTGGTACTTCTCTTGATCAGCCATGGACTGACACTCCTGAAACTATAAGCCAAAATAAGCTACTCCTTGTTTAAGTTATCTCAGGTATTTTGTTAACTGCTGATGCAACAGCTCCACTCACTCCTGATGGTGAAGGTTCTATCTCTCTGAGGGAAGCTGGTATGGAAAAGATGCCACCAAACTTCAATGAGAAAAATCAACTCGTGCTACTTAAAGTCACTGAATTTGCTGGCTTTGTTACTTCAGCACATTCTAGCTTACCTCAATTAATACAGGAGTTAACTTGAACATGATTGGCTGCCTTTTCTCCCAGCAGCCAAACATGTGCTATTCCTTACACACAGCCAAATGTAGAAGTTTCCAGCTGACCCATATAAGATACCCAGCATCCATAAGCCTTGGTGCTCTAGCACTTCACATAATCTTTTGGAAAGCTCAGTGAATCAGGAATTTTGAGTCTAATTAAGGGGAGGAAACTAAGGAACGGAGAGGCTAAATAACCAAGTTCACACTGCCAGTCAGTGAAGACTCAAACTCTGTGCCTCAATTTTTTTATCTGGAATATGGGGATGGGTATAATATTTACCTCATGGGCATTTTAAAGAGGGTAAATGTATGTGAAACTTCTGGAACATGCCTGCCACCCAAAGCAGAAGGAAAAATCAGTAACAAACCCAGATTTGGTAACTCTATATTAAACACTTGGCCTCAGCTCTCTCCTCCCTGGTGGTTTCCACTTGGAGTACAGATTGGTTATTACCTCTCCTGTGACTGACTAGCCATGTCCTCTTTATTCTTAACCAGTCCAACTCTCTCACCTTGGGTTATTTATGCAAATGAAACCCTTTGATTTATTTTATTTTAGTGTACTTATTACAGTGATTGCACATTCAATGTTTGTGTATGAACTCCAAAACTCTAATTGCTCTGCTGTTGCTTTACCTCGAAGCTGTTACTAGAATCCATTTTTGTTCTAGAGAAATAATTAAATATGATAACGTCCTCCATTCCCATTCAACCTTGGGTATGTTAGAGCCAATTTCAATCAGGTCGCAGTATGCTAAACATAACGAGGCTCCGAGAGGCAGGTTACATGACCCAGGCTGCTGTTACACAAATACCTGGGTCTGCTTCTGTCTTTCCTGGGTTCTCTCATGTTTACACTTGGGGATGGATTTCTGTTGAGACTACTAAACCTCAGTGCCTGGGTCCTGTTTCTGAGAACTAGGGGTAGATTACTATGCTTTTTAAATTATCCACTTGTAGATAAGACTTTGTTCTTATTGTGTATGGAGGAGCTCTGAGCATGGAGAGGGAAGGCCCAGGTTCTTGTCTTGCTTTAGTTATGTCTCATTTTCCCTTCCATAAAAGGACAGGTCCTGCACATGTGTTTCCAAACATTCTCTGAATTAGTCACCAGTCAATATGATTGAGTAACAAGAGTTCTGGCATTTCAATTCACTGGAAGAAATCTGATAGTCCTTAAGAGACCAGGGGCTGACACACAATGGGAGACCCACAGGGTGTTCTGCATCCCTCAGCCTCATCCTCTGATCCTCATCTCAAGCAAGGTGCTGAGGGTCAGCAGTCCTGATTCTTCCATCCTCCATTCATCAGTGGGACAGAACATTCCATCTCTCTCTGCTTCCACTTCCAGGGGACTGAGAATGGCACAGACCTCCTGGGGACTGAAAGAATCAATCAAGCATTGAACATAGGGCTTGATGTCTGCAGGGCCCTTAAGAAACACATATCTCCTTGGGAACACGCACACGGCACTTATTACATCACAGGCTCTGTCATGCATTGACCCATTTGATTTTCACAATGTCCTTATGCGGGAGATGTGCTAACATTTTTCCTGTTTTTCAAATGAGAACAGTAGGTGCTGGAAAGTTAAGGGTCTAACTCTACATCTGAGAAGGTAGAAGAGACAGGATTTAAACCCAGGTTAGGTCTGGGAGCCACACAGGCCAACACCACACAATTTCACACAGTCTCTCAGCAGTTAAGATTAGGGACAGTGCCAAAGGGAAACCCCAGCCAGGTGCTCAGACAGGAAGGCCCCTGTCCCATCTCCTCACCACGGCCAGTTTATGGCTTCCTTTTGTGCCAGGTAGATGCACAGCCGACTGGAGACCTATTGAATTCAGTGTTGGAGGCTTCATTCCAGTTGCCAAGGCCCCTATAGTCATTGGAAGGGACAGTGGAAAGAAGCCTGCACCTGCTTCCAAAAATACTTCCATGCCAAGGTGATGGACAGTGGCGGCACAGTATGCAGGGCTGGACCCAATGAGGACATGCAGTTACACAGGCTGCCAGTGCAAACAGGCCTCACAGAAGCCCTTGCCTGGCTCATTTCCATGCACAAAGCATGTGCCCTGGTCAGCACTTAGCAACCCGTGGGTCATGCTGGACTTGGGCATGCCCTGCTTTAACAGAGCCCTAAATAATGAGACCTTTGCAATTTAGCATCATTCAAATGGGATGCCAGGCACAGCACAGGATGAGGAGGCAGAGCTGGACTCACAGAGCTGGGTCTGAATCCAGCCTCCACCCTTAATCCTACAATGGAGGGCAAGAAGTTTCATCTTCTGGAGCCTCAATTTTCTCCTCTCTAACAAGAGGGGCTACGAAGACCTGTGTGCCAAGGTGAAGTAAGTATAAACTAATACAGGACCCTTATATTTCATTCTACTTAGCAAAAGAACATTTAGTGTGATGCTTGGTCTGTATTAAACACTCAGCAAGTAAGGGCTTAATCCTGTTTTTGGTGGAGGAACAAGGCCCAGCCTTTGTGAAAAGGTAGGGTGATTAGGTGTCAGGGGTTCAAATTTAGGCTCTAACACTTTGATTCCTCTCCCTCACTTTTCTTCTCCATGACATGAAGATGACAACCGCACCGACGTAATGGAGTCTGATGAGTATTAAAAGTGCTAATACAGTACATGCAGGTTAATGCCTAGTACTTTATAAACATTAGCTAGAACTTACTAAAATGAAATTAATGCTTGTAATGGTGGCCTGATGTAGTGATTCTCAAAGTTTAGGCTAGGGACTTCTGGGGGACCATGCGATTCTTTCAGAAGGCCTCTGAGGACAAACTGTTTTCATCATAATTTGGACATGCTGTTTTTCATTTTTCATTCATCCATGCACAAGTGTACAGTGAAGTTTCCCAAAGGCTATGTGATGTGCAATTCTGCAGTGGTTCAAAAACAGAAGCAGATGTGAGAATCCAGCTGTCTTCTTTCTATTAAGCCAGACATTACAGAGATTTGTAAAAATGTCAAATAATGCATCTCTTCTCACTAAATCTGTTTTTCTTGTGGAAAATACTTTTTCATTAAAAGTTTTACTTATATAGGCATAGAATTGGTTATTACTATTTTGTAGTGAATTAATAAATGAATATTTTAAGAAAGCCTCAATATAAACATCAACATGCAGCAACTGACAGGCCTAACCTACCTAGTGATTGCTTTTTGAGGATCATCAATATTTGGGGATCAAAAGCAGCACTGAGACCAAGACTGAAAACTGATGACATTTCATGTATGTGTTACCCTAAACATCTACTCATTCAGGAAATGAAAAGGTTAGGATTTCTTTGGTTGTTGGTGTCCCTGTATGCCCAGGCTTTCAATTTATATTTTACCTGCACATGCATTAAATACAGAGAGGAGGGACAGAGAAGTCTACATCAAATAGAAAGGGAGTACTCTTAGTATTTTCATATAGAGAAAGCAGTGGAATTCAGGGCTCTCAAGTCCTGAACCGTGTTTAGGCAGAGAGGGTGACATGTAACCATAGAGCCCTCTCCCACTCTGCTGAACTTCCGCTAGAGTCCTCCAAGCGCCTATCTCAACTCAGCTTCGATCTCAAGCTTGGCCTATAGAGACTTGATCAGATATTAAGCGTTTATACTAGCTCAAGGCCATGACCCCAGAATGAGCTCAAACTCCTAAAAGTGCCTGTCTGAGAAAAGTCGAGGTCACTTGAAGAATGGGTTGTCTGTTCCAGTGATACCTGAAGACAGTCCCCATCTCCCTGTCTCTGGTAAGATGGGACTCTGAATCCCATGAATGTCAGGTACAAGCCCAGGTGGATTTCACATGAACCAATGCCCCTGCCTCCCCAGTCTTTGGACCTTTTCATTCTCTGACTGCTGAAACTCACTGCCGACTTCCTATTCCATACTTTCCCTTTAATATGCCCAGCTACCACTGGACAAGTCAGTCAAGTCCTCTTCTTGTTGGACTCTTTTTCCTATTGCTGTAGTCATCACTGATTAGATCTGTCCTGACCACTTTCACTAGCACCTGGCTTTGTTTACATCTGACACTGCCCAAGGCCACACAGCTGGGTCTCAGTCCTGCAAAATGAGTCCTTAGGACCAATGATCAGGAGCCCAGGGGAAGCTGGTTTGAAATCCAAGTTTGCTGTCAACCTCTCCCACCTTTCAACACCTCTAGGGACAAAGAGAAACTGAACTGGCATCTTTCCAGGTCCCCCTGAAAGACCCCCATCTGGGCAGTGCAGACATGTACAGGAAGAAAGCATGACTGAGTTGCCTCAAGTAGGAAGAGAAAGGAAACAGAAGGAAATGAGAAGCCTGAGGAAGCAGAAAACACCAGCTACCACTTTTACCAGACCTGGTGCACACCCGTTTTCTCCTTGGTGTGTCTTACTCATTCCTCCAGCCTTGAAAAAGTAGGATACCCTGCCAGGTGCCACATCACATCTGACCTTGGAGGACAGCAGGCCAAGGGGATTAGGCCAGGCACAGAAAGACAAATACAGCACGACCTCACTAAGACAAGGAATTTTTTTTTAAAGCTCAAATACACAGAAAATGAGTGTTTACTATGGGAGGGGGAATGGAAGATATAGGTCAGAGAATATAGAATTGCACACATGTGGGCTGAAAAAGTCTAGAGATCTGAAACATAACATGGGCTATAGAGTTAATAAAATTGCATTGCATTAGGGATTTCTGTTCAATAAGTAGATTAGCTGCTTGTCACTAAACAAGTAACTGTGAGATTTTACACGTCAGTCTACTTCATGACACGAACCATTTAGCCATCTGTACCTATTCCATAACATCATGTTGTAAAGCGCAAATGAACACAACGCGTTTTATTCCAAAACTAGTAAATAAAACAATCTCAAAGAGTAGTCAGGGTCAATAAAAACAGTCACCTGTCTTTGTCAGTCGTGTTCTCTTCGAACGCAGTCTAACACCTGTTTGTTCACACCTGTTCATATTGAATGTGGCACTTTAGTGATATAATGGCAAAGCTGTGACAAAAATTGCAAGGTCCCCAAAACCAAACTCTGGCTTTCAGCATAAAACATGGGTGCCACTTCCGATGAGGAAATGGAGGCTGAGCCAGCATTGCTCAGCATCATACAGTAGGGAAGCAGAGGCATCCGAACTGATGTGAAAAGGTTCAGACACTAGAATCTCTCCTTTTTTCCACTATTTTGGAACAAAATGACTACTTCTAGGAGGTTTTCATGAGGAGGTTTCACACGCTCTTAACTTTTATTTATTTATTTTTTGTACCAGAGATTGAACTCACGACTATGCTTGCCAGGCAAGCACTTGTGCCACTGAGCTATATATCCAGCCCTCAACACTTTACAAAGTGCCTCTTAGGTTGGTCTTGTCCTAAACACCATTTCACATAGATCGCTGGTGATGGAATGTTCCATTATCCCACATTAACAGCCACGATAAAATGGCGGTGAGAGAGAATGAGAATAAACAACCCAGCTTTGGTTCAATATTGATATTTTTCAGAAACCTCAGGGACAGGGTTTCTCACCTATGGTACCACAGCATGTGGGGCCAGACAGCTCTTTATTGCAGAGGACCATCCTGATGCTTAGCAGGATCTGAGACTTCTACTCATTGGATGCCAGTAATGGCCCCTTGCTACAACTCCAAACAGCAAAATGTCTCCAGACCATGATCAAGTGTCCCCTGGAGTACGGGTGGACAGTCCCCCTCCTCCTACTCAAGGTGTGGGCTACCAGACTTTGGCTGCTTTTTTCTACCCAGAAACATCCTCATTTCCCCAAATATCTCAGAATCCTTAACAAATCCACTTTTGTCAGATGTTCTGAGACCTTGTGGTGGCAATTCTGGTTGTCACAATGATTGACGAATGCTTCTGGCACCCGGTGGGAAGGCAGATACCAGATGCTCAGCAGTACAGGGGAACACAACTGTCCAACATTAAAGAATTGCCCTGCATCCTGTAGGACTTCCAAAAGTTGCCAGATGTCATGTGAATGAACAACTGATTTGTAATTATTTGAGCCAGGAACCTAAGTCGGATTTCCAATGTGACACAAAGTAGTTATAAATGGCTTTAGTGTCACAATTTTCTAGTATTGTAACTAGCATAGTAATAAGGATAGATTTTACATCATTCAAAATTTGACCACCATTTCAGAAAATTCCATTGCCCAAGGCCATACAAGCTGTGGCTGTTGAATTGCTAACAAACATCCCTGTTACCCAGCTGCGTTTGTAACTACTGGATTCTTTGTGATTCAACATCCAGCAGCTGGTCTTTCCATGTGCGTTCTAGGCTCTTGCTATCCAGGTGTGGTCATAGGCCAGGAGCATTAGCATCAACCGCAGACATACGAGTGAGGTATGCAGAACCTCAGATCCCTGTCTGGAGCAACTAGATTGGCTGGATCAGAATCTATATATTAATAGCATCCTTGGGTGATTTGTCTGCACATTAAAGTTGTTTTCTTTGTCTCTCTCATTCTCTGCCTTTCTCAGTCTTTCCGTGTCTCTCCCGGTCTCTCTGTCTCTGTTTCTCTGTCTCTCTCTGTCACACACACACACACACTTTCTGTGTTGTGCTGGGATGGAACCCAGAGATTCATGCATGCTAGAAAAGTGCTCCTACCAGTAAGCTACACCCCTAGCTATGCACATTAAAGTTTGAGATATATGCTATCTAATGTTTTACACGGTCATTTAAATAATAAAATATATACTATTTGCTTATAAATTACTTTTATATATTTGTTCTTCACACTGTTTAACATTGACCTTTAAAAGAAAGAGTCATGGGTATAAGTAGATTGAAATAAGAATGGATTTCATTTCAGGATGGGTGAAAAGAATATTTTTCAAATTTTCTTGCACTGAGAAGGGCTGGGTCTGGTCAGGTATAGCAGCAGCACATACTTATAATCCTAGCTATTCTGGAGCCTGAGGTAGGATGATCACAAGTTTGAGGCCAACCTATGTAACTTAGTGAGATCTTGTCTCAGAATAAAAAATAAAAAGTGCTGGAAATGTAGCTTCGTGTGAAGACCCTAGATTCAATCCTAGCACCAAATTCACACACAAAAAGATTGCACCAGATAAATTGCGAATATTTGCTTACTCATTTTAGAAAATTAAGTATGCAGTTAGTTAGTTAGTTGTAGTACTAAAGATTAAATCCAGGCCCTCTCATAAGCTAGGCAATTGCTTTATACTGAGCAACATCCCTGCCCTTTCTATTTTTTTTTTTTTAACACTTTAAACATATTATCTTTAAAGGTCCCAAGAAACTGTCCTGGGAAGATGTTATGAGCCTGCACATTTAGTGGGTAACATTATGGAAGCACAGAGAGGGGAAGTAACATGCAGCACATCACACAACAGAGCTCTAACCCCTGCCCTCTGCTTCCACTGGCTGTTAAAAAGGAACCTGGGCTGAGTGGCTCACAAGACCCCATAGAGAGCAACAGCACCCCTAAGCAACCACTAAGTGTGCTAAACTTTAAGGAGCGGGGAGCTCAGTAAGTACAGTTAGCCAAGGAACTCTTGCCTGCTGCCTGTTTTATTCTACATCTCCATTACTTGCTTTTAATCCCAGTGCTACCACTCAGCCCAAGCCTCAGTGTGCTCCTTCTCCCCTGTGGCTTTATTTCCCAGGTATTTTCTCCACCTCTCTAACCTCCACTCCCTGGAAACCCTCCTTTTCCTGGCCATCACCCTCCTGCCTATGCCCCGATAGAAGTCCCCTGGGACAGGCACTTGGGGGAGACAAATGGGCCTCCTGTGATGAAGGACATCTGGCTCTGCATGCATTCTCTGCCGCCTCCTCCCCCAACACCCTGTCACAAGTGGATAATGAATGGAGCACTTTTGAGCTCATTACCAAGGAGCCTCGGAAGAAATGGAAATGCTCACAGAGCCACTGACATAAATAAGGAAAGATGCCTGTAAATACACAAGCACACGCGCACGAACACACACACACACACACACACACACACACACACACACACACTATTAATTTATATCATCCGAAAGCCCGAGACATTTGGGGTAGGGAAAGAAAGAAGAAAGCTCCTAATATTGTCACCCGCATAATTTCAGAACGGAGCTATCCCAGCAGCTGCCAATAAATTATTTTTACTATGCAGAGGTACAAATGAATATGCTGCTGTCACCCCCTAAATCTCCTTTATGAGTGCTTGTTTGCTTTGGCCACCCTACCAGGGACAAGGCTTCCAAGCTGGCTCCCTGAAAGCTGCAGGTCCCCCATTGATGCTTTCCATGTACATGTGAGCCGGACACAGTGCAGAGGACACTGATGACTATCATAAGGGCACAAGTATTATAGTGACAGCAATGCTCAGCATGAGGTTTTGGGAAATGACTTCTGCATTATGATCTGAAGTTTGCTGCATCTGTGGGACATGATAAATCCCCTCCTGGTGGTACAGATCACTAGACCTTGCCATTCTCCATCAAGGCCCAGGGTGGAGATGCGAATCCTATCTCAACCCACTTTTTATGTGCACTGCTTCAGTCACCCCTGCAGGTTGAATGCATCAGACTGTTCACTTCTCAGACTGTCTGATCCTGGGAAGAAGCGGTGGGGGACCACAGTGACCAAGACACGCTACCAAGGACACCCAGGCACCATCCAAGCACATGCTCTGCTGTCGCTTTTTGGATGAAATCTGAACGGTCCACTCCCAGCTCTGTAGCCACAGGAAAGTGTGTTAACTTCTCTGAGTGTTGCTGTCTCCTATGTAAGCAGTTATAGCAGACAAACCTCATAGGTTTGATGAGCAGGTAAGTTGACTCAAAGATAGCAAAAACACAGTCCAGGGAACATAAGATCAACGAACGATGACAGTTACCAACATCGTGCCATCCCAATTCTTCAGAGCTCTTCCTTTTTTCTAATATCGAAGAGTAAATACATATGTGTTCTACCCCTGAACAATATTCCCAGCCATTTATTTATTTATTTATTTATTTATTTATTTATTTATTTATTTATATTTTGAGGTTGGTTCAGGCCATCCTTAAATTTGCAATCTTTCTTCCTCAACCTCCTGAGTAGTTGGGATTACAAGTTTGCCTAACTACACCTGGTTTCTACAGTGACTTTTCATGAATTTACTTCCAGGTATTTCCTGAATACTAAGTATAAGCTAGTCACTGGGTGTAGGCACCAGGGATGTGTCTAGGATATGTCTAGACCAAAAGATACTTGTTTTTCTGGAATTTATTCTTTCGTAGATGAAGTAGACAAATCTACTGACTACCCAATAAATACTGTAAAGCCAACCATCTGTTAATCATCTTTATCCACCCATTTTAAAGACTCAATAACTGAGGCTGTGGGAGGTCATCTTAATAGGTCTAGGAGCTAGGACTATCTGACCTCAGACAGTTGACAGAGCTAGACAATGTAGCAGAGGCAGGTTGCTGGGTGGCAGAAGACAGGAAAGGTACTTTCTGTCTTCCTTATCCCTCCTGTGCTGTTCTGGACCACCACATTATCCCTGGGAACTTGTGCTGTCTAGACTGGGTAGATCATTCTCTGTTGGAAAAATTGCTTAGTCTAGGGCTGAGCCTTGGTGACTTCACTGGCATGGCCAGTTGCACCTGAACTTCCAAAGTCAGGCTGGACTCAGACAGATGAGCCCTTGATAATCCTCAGACAGCCAGTGAACAAACACCACCAGAACTCCCATTTGAGGGATCTGATGGATCACAGGTGCGCAGGCCACTAGATGGCTCCTTCGTGAACCTGAAGAGATCCTTTCACCAGCGCCTGCCCTCCACACAGGACCCACATTCCGGAAGCTCCTCTTCATCCTCAGCTTCTGGGGTCCCTTGAGCATCTCATTGAGTTCCTGGCTGCCTTTGTTGCCCCAGGCAGGTCCCTTATTTTTCCCAGAAGGAAGTGTCCAATTAGCACTTGTCACTGAAAGTTTGAATCAGCAAGTTTGGGGATAGCTACTCCCTTTACTAAACTCTGGTGAAATGCCAGGATCACTGCAGGCTCCCCAAGCTTTGCTTACTGTACCCACTGCATGGTCCACCCCACCATTTGTGCTTCTACAGATCGGTGCCACAACATTCCATCACTCAAAATCCCCACATCAGGACACTCACTGTTTACCTGACCCTGCAACATCCTCATGTTTAACCTACACTTTTATCTTTGGTAGAGAGGGTGTGATTAAGTTCACTCCACATAACAGTGAACTGAGGATCAGAGAGGTTATGTGACTCACTCAAGATTCCAGAGCTAGGAAGGGGTAAGGCTGAGATCAGATCCAAGTATGTCTAATTCCAAAACTTGTGTGTGACTGAACTTCATGGACTTCCTTCTGCACAAGGAAGATCTTCCTGGAATGTCTGAAGCCAGAATAGAGAGCAAGCCCCACTGTGAGTCTTTATTCCTGGCTGGGCTTCCAGAAGCTAACAGAAATTCATCTGTCACATCCACAGGTCTGAAGAGACCAGAACAGGTGACACCTGGCACTTAAGGGTTTCATGCTACAGTCCTGGCCTCCCTGATGCCCTGCTCTCAGCTGTAGTAGAGAAGTATCCATCTTAGTCACCTTCCATTTCACCTCCTAAAAGTCCTGCAAAAGGCAGGGTAGCCCAATGGTCAGGGATATGCCTGTTGGAGCCAACTACCTGGGCCCTCAGCTCAACTGTGTCATTTAGAAGCTCTGTGACCTTGAGACATCTTTCCAAGCTGTAACCAGCACCTGGATTTGATAAGAAAATTAAGTAAGTCACTTCTGAGGACGTTCTTAGGACAATGCCTAGAATACAAACTATATTGCTTTCATTGTTATTTTTGGAAGCAAGTTATCCTGTTTTGACAGATGAGTAACAGAGGCTCAGAGAGGTGAAGACACTTGCCCAAGGCCACACCGATCAGGGATTTAAACCATAGCCCCTCAATCAGAAGCCCAAGCATATACCACTCCCCATACAACCCTTTCAGATCACAGACGAGGAAGGAGTTGCCTCTTGTTGGGTGCGAAGGGACTGAAAAAAGGGCTAAAAATTTCTCCAGAGACATCTTCAACAAGTCTGAAACTTGGAACCCAGGCTGGGATCACCCCTGGGGAGAGAGTAGATTCAGCCTCCCCATGGCATCTTACTTCATCCTCCTTTGGGTCAGCGATGGTGTACAGGAGAAGAATAAAGATCTCCAGAGGCAGACCGGAACTTCCGGTTTCTATACTAATTATTGCTTGACGCTAGGGGAAGATGTGGCCGTGCTAGCCTCTCCTGGACCACAGGGCTAGTAAGTCCCAGAAGGAATCAGGTGGAAGGATGCATCTGCCACCAAATGTTATTGGGTGGAATTGTCTAGGACCTCACTCTGCGATCAAAAGGCTGTCCACTGTCTAGGTTATTAAATTTTCAAAGGACTGCAGAGATTAAATTTTCAAAAATATTTTCTAAAATGGATTTTAGTATTTTTTTGGAGATTGACATTTCCGGCCCAGTGTGGTGTCACACACTTGTAAGCTCAGTACTTGGGAGGCTGAGCCATGAGGAGCACCGTGAGTTCAAGACCAGCCTGAATTACACACACCAAAAGATCACAAATTTGACATTTCTGATATAATTTATGGAATAATAAAAAACCTAATGCAAAATATAGAAAACTAACATAGACCGACATCTAAAAACAATGTGTCTGCCTGTTCCAGACTGGAACCTCCAAACAGAGCCTATGACAGCTTGTATTAACTGGTCGTCCCAGGTACTTGTTATGGTGATGAAAACTGACTCACAGTTATCATGCATGTGCCCACATGCGATCTATGACACTGTTTAATGTGTTTAGAAGTTTGACAAGATGGCGCCATGCTATGAATACCTCTTTTGCCATTTGCTTGCTACATTCAGCATTGTATTAGCATTCCCACCCTTTCCATCTCTTCCTTTAGTTTCTGCTCTTCTCTTATTTCTGCCCTCAGGCGGTACACTACTGAGAAAACCTGCAGGCATCTGCCCACTGCTCCCTGCTCACCTGCCCCAAAGACTCACAGGAGTCTCTGACATGCCCCTGCAAGGTCCCACTCTGGAGATGCAGGCTTAGTGGGTCTGGCCTTGGAACTGAGATTTTCATAAAGCTCCTGGGAGATTCTGGAAGGCAGCAACAGTGAGGGCTCTGACTTTTGCCCTTCCCACGCCAGGGCGCAGCTGTGAATTTGATTCACTCCTGCTCTGATACCAGAGCAGCTGGAGTGGTAGCAGGCTTTGGGGACACAGCATCTGGCCACACCCTAGGCTGGGGTTCCGCTTGGCTCCCAAGCACTCTTTGGACCCTGTTGCTCATCTGCAGTCAGGCATGGCTGGCTAAAGAAGGACTTCCTGATGCTTTCCCTGTTTGCTTGGTAATCTTGTTTGGCTCCTTTTTAAACTTCTATGTTTGCATTGCTCAAGGGAAAATTGATTGCCTCAATTCCCAAATTCCGAAAGCCGGAAACTAACACTATATTATTCAACTGCAAGGAGATCAAGCTATTTGTGGAGGTTCTGTCTTTGGGGAGGCTTCCACAGGAAGACATGCAAGTATTAGGGAGGGGGCTGGGACATTTCTGCACCAAGGTGAGACTTTCTCATTAGCGTCATCAATGACACTGGAGGATTCAAGCTTTAGTGTCCATGGAGTCCCTGCTAAACTCTCAAACCATCTTGGGTGCCACCTAATTCTCATACATATGTTGGGAAACCATAGGACTGGCCATTTCCACTGGTCCTCTATCACACTGATGCTCTAGAATTTTCAAGTCTCTGGGCCATAGCTGAGATTATGGACCAAGGAAAAAGAATGACGTTTTTCTTTCTCTTCCTCCTCACCCACCTTCTCTTCCTTTTCTTCCTCTTCCTTCTCTTCCCATCTCTCCATATTGGGCCAGGGGAGGAGACCCAGTCAGCTACACATCTGGCTTCTCTCCACTCCCCCAACAGTTCATCTGTAGATCCCCTCTCACATCCTGAGATGACGATGACAGTTCTGAAGAGCAGCTCTTGCCATATGCTAGGAGCTCATCAAAGCACCTCGCGTGAATTAACTCATTAAACTTCCCAGCAGCTCTAGGAGGCAAAGGCTCTCAGCATCCTCATTTCAAAGATAAAGAAACTAAAGTAGGGCAGCTTAAATGACCAGCCCCTGACCCGGCACCTCTATGTGGCTGCTACACTGTTAACCCATCCTTGGTGGCCTGTGGCTGACAGCTGCCTTGTTCTAACCACTCTAAAGCTGTGGCTGCATTGGGGAGCAAGGGGACCCAGGAGATATAAGGAGAACATTTTTAGAAATGATTTTTGACAGGCGACCAGATACTAAAATAATAGCATTTGGTTCGTCTTGCTAGCTGGAGGCAAAGCTCATCTTAGGTGGGAAGATGTGGCTGCAGGCTAAATGCAGACAAAGCTGGCTTGCCCTGAGCCACTCTGCCATCTCCAGGTCTCACCATTACATGATGCTCTGGACACTTGCAGCTTGGCTTTCTATCTTTTTTCCTTTTCTTTTGTTCCTTTTTTTTCAGTACTGGGTATTGAACCCCTGACCTTCATCCTGAGCTACATCCCCAACGTTTTTATTTTTATTTTATTTTTATTTAGCAATTTAGGGTCTTCCTAAATTGCTAGGTTGCCCAGGGTGATCTTGAACTTGTGATCCATCTGACTCAGTTTCTCAGAGTACTCGGAGTATAATTGGTGTTACTTCAGCTTGGCTTTCTATTGGTAGGACTAGTACAAAGAAAAATCTGCATCTTTAGGGATTCAAATGTGAATGTGAGAACTTCCAGGGAGGCTGGATGACCCCGCTGTACATGAAATCCAAGGAACCATTGTGAAGGTTAGAGAACACAGGATGAATAAAACAGGTTGGGGGAGAAAATATTTTTATTGAAAGCGAGAGCTAGTGTTTACTACACACTTCCTCTATGGCCCTGCAGCTGGGCATTCCATGCATCCTGCCATTTCATCCTCACAAAGATTCTTAGATGCAGCTACTACCATTGCAAACCCCACTGAACATATTTACAGTAGAGTCAAAATTCATGTCATGCTGCTAAGGTGGCTCTGAATCACTGGTGGTACATGCATAACTGTCCCATCAGGTGGCATGGCTCAATCCCATTGAGCAACTTGTACCACCCTGTGGGACAGTCATATATGTACCACTGGTGGTTTACACCATCAGGAACTGATGTTAATAGACAAGAAAACTGAGGCATGGGAATGATCACTGAGATGTCCAAAGCCATACAGTTAGTAAGCAGTGGATCCAGAATATAAACTCTACCAATTATCACGCATTTTCAAAACAGGTTGTGAGGGACTGGAGGTCCCACACAAGTGGGTAGCAGGGAAGGGGTACACCCTGCCTTCACTCAGAAGGAAGAGAGGCTGGCCCTGGAAACTGCCAGGCTGGCACATAGGAGGCAAAACCCAGCCAGCGGGAGCAGATGGAGCCCAGGCAGCAGATGTAATGCAGTTTGCTTTTTCCATATGCTTTTCTGTTTAGCTGTAATAAGTGAATTGTTCTTTAATATCTGTCAGGAGCTTAAACTCTGAAGGCCAGGGGCAGTCACAATCACTCACAGAGACACAAAGGGAAGCTGGCTGGGCAATCAGAGAAAGGACACAAAATGTCAAGAAAGATGCTACATACAACTTGGCCCAAGACCTTGACCACATGTACACACACACACACACACACACACACTCCATGATCACCTTGATAGCCAGATGTTCTCTTAGGAGCAGTAAGAGAACTCTGGAGTACTGTGTGAGTCTAAGGTATTACATGGGTCTTGGGACACAGGGCCTCATCACCATCACTCTGCGGGGTGGAGGTGTTTTTGATGATGGTGTTTATGGACAGTAGCATTTGTCTGTTTGTTTGTTTTACATATTTCCATACAAAAACTACTAACTGACTCTCAGACAGTCTGGTCTGGCCAACTTCACATTAAAGCCCCACCTGTGATCCTGCTAACAGCAATGAGAGAACTATGCACCGTAATTCAGAGAAGTGCGCAGCACAGACAGACCCTGGTCCTTACTGTTCTGAATCAACAGGAAACTGGAATTTTAACTTCAACCAGATTTCGGCATTACTCTTAAAAGCCAATGGTCCTGGACAAGTTTCTTCTAACTTCTCTAAGCCTCAGTTTCCCGATCTGTCAAATGGGAGGAAGCAACACCCACCTCCACTGAGAGGATATAATGATGAGAAATGCAAGCACCAGCACAGGACATGGTAGCAACAGGTGAATTTAGCAAGCACTTGTTGAGTAACAGCCACTGCTTCTTATTCATGAAGATTCATGCATTTATTTTACAAAACTCTGAGCCCTTTCAAGGGCACATACATTGTTCTAGGTATTCAACAGTACACAAAAGATTTGACTCCTGCCCTTCTGGAATTTAAGATTATCTAGCAACAAATAGCTGTAAAATACGATATGATCTCGGGAGGCAAGCTTTATAAAAAGTGGGAGAGAAGCAGGGACTGACATTTCAGATGGAGGCTGCTTAGGGCTGAGGGACAAGGCTGAGAAGATCTTGGGCCAGAGATACCAGGCAGCAGGAAGGTCAAGACAAAGCTTCCAAGACGGAAGTGAGCCAGGACTAGTTGGAAGGTGGGAGAGGTCAGGAGGGCATTATAAACTCTTTAACACCATACACATGGCAGCTTATTTAAATATCTGGACAACTCCAAAGGAAGACAGATATTTCTATCATCATCATCATCATCATCTCATAATCCCCATTTTAAAAATAATTGAACTGAAGTGGAAGGAAGTTAAGTAATTTGTCCAAAGTCTTGTAGCATGCAAATGGAAGTGTGGGACTGGAACCCAGGTCAGCATAAGCACTAGGCACCATAAGCACTAGGTATAGTCACAATTTTTCCAGGCTTCGCACTGTTATTGAACATTTTGCAAACTTCAGCTGTTACAAACAAATTCATGATATTGGAACTATTTTCATCCTTATTTCATAAATAAGGAAACTGACGTACAGGGAGTTCATATGTCAAACCCACCCACCTCTACCCAGCCAAGGCCATCGTCTGCTCATGTCGCAGTTTTGTGAGACTATTTTTAAAAGGTTCCCCTTATCTTGGGTAATTTCCACTTCCAGCAACATGCACACCTGATACGTAGGGTATAAGTTGGATTCCAGCTCCTACTGATCACCTTGTGCAGTGTGTACCTTGATTGTGTGTAGCAGCACTGAACCCAGCTATAAAATGTCAGAACTGAGAGCCCACCTGAGGTCTGACATGAATCCAGTTCCTGATCATGTAAATGTGCCATCGCTCACTCAAACATTACTCCTTTTTTTAAAAAAAACTCAGTTCTAGACTCAATCCAATCTAAAGATGCTTAGTAATTTCCTAGCCTGTATGCTCAAGGAAGTGTAGGCTAGGAAGGTGGACTGATCATTCCAGATCAGATCCAGGAGGCTGGAATCATTTCATCACAGTCTCAGAACAATCATGGGGTGCAGAAGGCCACTCTGTCATGAGACAGCTGTGGAATCCTTGTAGCCAGCACTGTGTGGCTGTATCTCCCCACCCCAATCAGGCAACCACTTTTCACAGTGACCTTTCCTGATCTGCACTGTCAGGCTGCAATTTAGCCATTCTGAAGACTTTGCTCCAGGCTTCTCCAGCCAAGAGCTCGCTGCCGGGAGCCCTCCCAGGGCCCGGGACTCCACTCACATGTCACTTTGCATTAAGGGTCTGCTGCACTAGAGCCTGGAGAGGGAAGACAACATATCTCTGCTGAACATCCCTAAGAGAGAAGTCAAATAAGGAGGGGGACAGTAAGACAGAGCCAACCAGTCAGCCAGACAGATTCTAGGTTTCTTAAGAAGGTAGGCACAGACTGATCCTTACAACCAGTGGTGTAATTAATAATAATATAAAAAGCTTATATTTACTAATCCTTTAAGTAATAGGAATAATATTGAATGAGAGTTAACCATTATATAAAAGTTTTTCAGCTGGGGTCCTGTAATAGTTATTTGTCCCTTTGCTGATACAGGAATAGAAACAGAGCAGCCCCCAAATAAACAAATTGTCTGTGGGCCCTGGAGCATGTCCCTAGACAGGCAGAAGTCCCAGGGGCCAGCATTCCTTATGCACCTCCTATATGTCCGGTATTGCCTGAGTTTTCTGTCATTCTTGGAACGTGTCTTACGATGACCAAAGCAGATGAGCTGTATTTATGGTCCCAAGCTATGGTCTGAGGTGTCCATGCCCTTGGCATCTGGGCTGTTATGGTTCAGGTCTAAAATGTGCTCCAAAATCTCATATGTATGGAAAGTGATTGGATCAAGGGGGCATTAGACTCATCAGAGGATTTATCCACCGATGAGTTCAGCAGCCAAATATGCTATTATGAGATGGGGCCTGGTTGAGGATGTGACCCTGGTCACTGGGGATGTGACCTAGAAGGGTGTATTTTTATTCCTCCTCCCTTCCCTCTGCTTCCTGGCTACTGCAGGTTCAGTACCTTTCCATTCCCATGCCCTTGCACCACTACGCTTCTGCCTTGGACATAACACATTTTGGGCTCAAGCCACTGGAAACCTTGAGCCAAATAAACCTCTCCTTTTAGATGGAGATGTCACATATTTTGCCCTAGCAACAGGAAAGTGACTGATATAGGGACTCTCCAAATCCTCCCATCAGGAGATAAAGTTTGTTCCCCTATACCTTGAATATGAGCTAGCCATATGAATTGCTTTGTCTCAAAGAAGATAGCAGTGGTGCCCTTGCTCCAGGTTGAAGTGTGGCTTATCTCTCGGTCACATGGCCAAGCCCAGAGTGGAGGTCTCCCGAGGGTGAGCGGTCATGTGGAGGACAGGCCAAATGCCCAGGTAAAATTGGCCAAGATCTACTTACAGGCAGCCAGTCTCCAGAAATGGGAATTTAGCCAGTTTAAACAGAACCATCCCGAGATTAGAATCATCAACCTGACCCAAAGACTTGGGAGCAGAGTAAGTTACAAACATTTCTTACTGTTAAACTCTAGTGAGTTTTGGAGTGACTTATTAAGACAACCCAAGCATATAATGAATATTATATAGATAAAGAAACTGAGCCTTGAGGACATAGGGGCCCCTGTCTAAGTCATTCAGCTAATCATAGGCAGCAGACCTAACAATTGCGCACCATTGTTAGAAGATCCATACCTGGAAGCAACACATCTTCTATAAAGGGCCATCTAAGTAATACCTAAGGCTTTGCAGGTCTCTGTTGCAACTACTCAACTCTGCCATTGCAAAGCCAAAGCAATGATAAGGCATTATATAAATGAATGGTGATGGTGTTTCAATAAAACTTTATTTATGAAGCAGGTCTAGGGGAAGTAGTGTCAGCTGCTTGCTTTCATCACCTCCCGATGCCATCATCCTTTGTGTCAGATTTTCTCCCTCACTGCTGCCTCATTTTTTTCTTTTCTCTAGAATTTCCATGTAAAAACCTTCAATTACCTTTCCCTATTCTTACCTGTACAATGAGACACCCAGTGACATGTGACAACTAACTCTAAACTCAAAGGCTTTGTTTCCCCAGTGTGTGCATGGTTCTACTCTCTAATTTCACAGATCTATGTCATTTCCAGAAATCATTTTGACTGATATGTTTTCCCACTGTTAGGTTGATCACTCTCTGGATTCCCCAGGTATGGGAATTTTAAAAAGCTATGATTGTATTCGAAATCCAAAACCCAACATCATCACTGTGACAGTGGGGAATGCAAATGATTCCTATTCAGAACATTAAAAATAAAAAAGCTTCGGTTCTGTAGTCTCAGAAATTTGACTTGTTCCAAAAACAGTGTTAACCTTCCCCTTTAAAAAAACAAAGTAATAAAAGAGAGATGGTGAGAACTGTTTCATTGCCCCCTTGCCAGGTCTCCGGAGCCATTTCTCTCTAAAAAACAAGGAGGGAATGTGACAAGAATCTCTTGCAGAGACAAAAACTTGGGTTGGAGCAAATGAAATCCTAGTAAATTTTAGTTTTAAGGAAAGTATCACATCCAGAAAATGAAGTGTTACAATAAATTTCACTTTTCCACCTCTTTCTTGCCCTTTCTCATCTCAGTTTTCCTATTACAATATAGAAGCTTGTTGGCAATGACCATGGAATCTGAACTTGGCCATTCTCCCCAGTGATTGAAAAATGAAAGAAAATTTACATGTACATTTAGCAAAGAACCTGCTCCAATCTAGAGAGTGAGAGCCACGTCTTCAAACTTCCATCCAAGGAAAGTCAGAATGTCAAATGTTCCATGATTTTTAGCAAACTTCTAAGCAAAAATAAAGATGTCTGGATTGACTTTTACTTTTTTTTAAAAAATCCAAATAAAAGCACAGAGGTAGAAGAAGTTCTAGTTCATATTTCATTATGATTAGGATCCATTTCCTACAAGAGTCAGCCTCAATCCCAGGACCTGGCATGGATGGCATGGTGTCTGGAGGGTATTGTAACCATGGGTGCCAAAACCGTCCCGGAAGCAGACATCGTGTAGGCAGGGCCTAGACTGTACAGAGGTCCTAGAAGATTCCGTGATCAGACTCCCCCACTGAGCTCCCCAGTCAGAACCCTCCAGGGGCCTAGTGAGCACCAGAGCTGGCCACATGCACACGGTACAAACATCTGGGAATGGTGTGGAGCCCTCTTTGCTGGATGCGGTATAATCACCTCGGCTATAACTATTCCATGAAGAGCTGGGGTCAAAGGCCAGGGTGCACAGCTGCAGAACAGTAGAGCTGAGATACATAGCCCTCTCAGCTGGCTTCAGAGCTTCTCTTAAACACGACAATCATATCTATGTGAAGATTAGGCAGAGGTGGTGACAATATTCTATTTCTCAACCTTCATTTCTGCTACTGAATCTCCATCCTCTACAGGGTGCTGCAAAACTGATTTTTACAAGGGCTCTTATTTGATCAGTAGCATGGAAGAGATAGGCCCTATGGGGCAGGAAGATGGGGTTATTTCCCATTATACAGATGAAGCCCTGGGAAGGGAAATGACCAAACCAGTCACCCACCTGTTAGCAGCACAGTCAAGAATGGGCAGCAGATCATGCGCTTAAAGTCTGGAGCCCTTGAGAGGTCTGAATTTGGGTGTGGAACAGCATACACCTTCCCTCACTCTTTGACTAGGAGTCCTATGAGCCTTTTGAGGTACATTTTGGTAAAGTTTTGGTGTTCAAAATAACCTGCAGAGTACCTCATATTTGGTGTTTGCTAAGACAGGTCCAGGGGCAGAACTTAAGGAAAAGTCATACAGAAAACCTAGAGTTGGAAATCGTATTCTATCTCAATAGCTATTTAGTCCCGCTCTTTCACATCACCAAAAAAGCTTAAACAAAACACAGTTTCAAAAATTAAACAGGCAAAAAACAGTGGGAGAAGAGGTGAAGAAAAAAAAAGGGAATCAAGATAAGAGATCATGGTAGGGAATTTGATTTGTCACTAGGAACACGATAAGCATTATGCCAAATAACAACAGGCTGTGGCCACTTGTGAGAGGTGTGAACTCAGTCTCTGAGTTTCATAGCAGGCAAGGCAAAGACAGAAACACAAATCAGTTACATGGATCTGTATCACAGGACGGATTCCTCATTTTGCACAAAAGAGTCTCTTATCCCTCATTTTTCAGTGTTATTAGCTCTGATTGTGTTGTTTCCATGTGTTCATTCTGTCCCTGGGTCTGCTGAGTTGATCTGAAATAACCTGCTGCAGAGTTCTTCAGAATCCTCTGAAATCAGAGGAGCCAACTGGTTTACATGCCCGCGCCCTGGCAGAGTTGAGTGTTTATTTACTGAGCATCACCTGAACATACTGGCGATGAAAGAAGAAGTTTAAAACCACTTTGGTAGGAGGCAACACCATCAGAATAGCAAACAGAAATGCAACAGAGAAATCTCTGATTTAAAGTGGAAGTGAGTAAGAAGAAGCACATTTGGGTTGTCTCTACTAGCCCCTGGGCAGCTGTCCCCCCAGTACTCTCTTGTATAAGGTGAGGCACGTGGGAATCAGGGACCACCTCCCTGACCACGCCTCTCAGCAGCCTACCCAGTATGCCTGGGATTCATGCCAGTGACCATGTGTGTGCAGCAGGGACCAGGACTCCGACACATGTTGGTCAGCTTCTCGAGTTGGAACTGTCCACTGAGTCAGGCTCACTGCAGACATAGGGTGCTCCATGGTCAAGGCAGACCTGCAGTTTTAGGGTCAGTCTTCAGTGCCTCCCAGTGTGATTTCCAAGCACAGCCTCGATCAGACTGCCTGAGGGGGGGGAAGGCACCTCCTTGCCTGTAGCCTGCATGCACTTAGGTCACAGGTCCTGGGGATTAGAGAGGGGAGGAAGGGGCATCTCTGAGGTCCCCACTGTCTACAGCGGCAGATGCCTCCACGTTACACACATGGTGGCCCTTCATCCTCACCCTCTCTGCTGACCCGACTGTCTCCCTGATGGAAATGTCACTTAGTGTGGCCTCCACACTTCCCTGAGGACAGCTGTACCAATTAAACGATGTGACACCTCAGAGGTGTGGAGCCCAAAGCACAGGCTTCAGGGTTGGTACTTAAATTTTTTAAGTGGAAAAAGAACTGCCCTCTTAGAAGCTGCCACCATCACCCATCCATCACTCTTCATAAAGGGCATGCAAAGAAGTTGTGGGCAGGAAGCCTGGACACCTAGGGGCACCACGTCCCAGTTGTGAAGAGCAGAGGTGGGGTTGGAGTGAAGGGGTTGTGACATCCTTGGGGAGCACTGACTTCGGATCTTGGCTCCATCTAGTGATGACTCTCTGTGTGATTTGAAGCTAGTTATTTAACCTCTCTGCCACATCATCCTCATCAGTAAAACAAGGTGTCATTAGGGATGCCCAGAGCAGCCTTGCTGCTCAAACAGGCTTGGTGACAGGATCAGCAGACATGTCTTGCAAGGGCTCCTCTGCTCCACACAGCCTAGAAACTGGTTTCTGCCTCTGCCTTGGAGTTTCTGACAAGGATGGGGAAGGGGAGGGGAAAGAAGGGAAGGGAAGGGAAAGGAAGGGAGGGGAGGAAAAGGAAGGGAAGGGAAGGGAAGGGAAGGGAAGGGAAGGGAAGGGAAGGGAAGGGAAGGGAAGGGAAGGGAAAGGAAGGGAAAGGAAGGGAAAGGAAGGGAAAGGAAGGGAAAGGAAGGGAAAGGAAGGGAAAGGAAGGGAAAGGAAGGGAAAGGAAGGGAAAGGAAGGGAAAGGAAGGGAAAGGAAGGGAAAGGAAGGGAAAGGAAGGGAAAGGGAGGCGCTGGAAGACCCTGTGGCCTGGGCCAAGCCCAAATCACAGTAGTCATCGACAGTTGACAGTGCCACTTGAGGGAGAAATGATGGCTTTGCAGGCTGGCTAAACATGTCAGAAGATGTGTTACTGCCCAAAAGTACAAAATAAGCAGAGTGCGGGCAACTAAACACTATTTTTATCACGGTTCTGCCAATCTCATACCACAGGCAAAGCCACTGCATAAGACAGACACAGGAAAATGTTTATGCAGAGCACAGAGCAGCCTAGATACCAATGGGGTGGTCCAGGCACCTACAAGAACTGCTGCCAGGGATGGCTGGGAGTCGGGCATGTTCCCAACAGCCTGTGGTCCACTGTCCTATCCAGGAACCTTCTGCAGCTTCTTTCCCTTTCACAGTGGGCAAAACACGTTCTCCAGACCTGGACAAGAAGGGGCTTGGTGTGGCAGCTTTGAGCCACCCCAGGGCAGAGACCAGCTTACTATTTCATTTCAAGCATCCAGACAGTATCTGGTACAAGTATACAGCAGGTGCCAAGAATGTTTCATTAAAGAAGGGCTCAGGGCATGTCCCTGAGCCATGCAAACAGACCCTCATCTCGGGGACTTTCTTCTAACTCAGCGGGGACAGACAGATGACACTTATAATATGTAATGTGCAGTATGGGGCCCAAGAAAGCAGGGCAAATGGGGTGAAGATGTGGGGAGGGTGCAACATAACAGGGTGGCTGGGTGGGATTTAGACGGAGAAGCGAGGATTAAGCAGAAGCTCACAGTGGGTGAGTGAGTGGGCTGGGAGGGCTCAGGGAAGTGCATTTGGGAGGGAAGGAATGGCAGTGCACAGAGTTAAGACTGTGTCACCATTTGCTGGCAATAACCAGAAAGAGGCCAGCAGGGAGGAAGTGAACAGGTGGAAGTCAGGGGGTCCCTTCGAGAAGAAATCTGCAAAAAGATCATATAGATAGATAGATAGATAGATAGATAGATAGATAGATAGATAGATAGATAGATCTACCCCATATATATATCACAGTTCTCAGAAGGAATAATTTTACCCTCAGAAGACACGTTTGGGAGAGGAATGCTGCTGTACCTAGTGGGAGGAATCTAGGGATGCTACTAAATACCCTACAGAATGTGAGGCGAGAATGAATCAGCTCCTGTGGTCAGCAAATGCCCATGCAGACCACACTGAGGACTTCAGCTTCTGCTCAGAATACCATGGGATTGTTTGTTGAATGGATGAACAACTCTATGTTTGCTCCAGCAATACTAAGAAGCATAAATCAGGAGGTGTTTCTTCTCCTTTACAAATCTTTTCTTCTATTAATAGAGTCACGGAGGAAGAAAAGGGCATTTCTTCCTGCCAAAAGCACACAGTGGAACTCCCGACTCTGAAATGTCCCACTTTATGTGCAGCCGGAAAGGATGCCAACTCTCTTTTGGCCTAGTGACAACAAAAGCCACTTCTTGGAAAGCTGGCTGCGGTAAGGTGGAGGCGGCCAGGGAAGGGAGGTATCCCAGGGAAAGAAAACCAAACCAAACCACAGTCAGCAGGACACAGGAGTGTGGGCTCCAAAAAGCAGCTCAGCATTTGTCCTCCTCCCCAGGCGGACACAAGGGTGGGACAGGTCTGGGGATTTTTTTTTTTTTTGTACTTTCACCTCTGATTTCCAAGTCCTACCATTTCTAAAGACCTCCAGCTCCCCTTCAGATGCGCAGGGGTGATGAAAGCAAAGAGGACGGATCCTCATTCCTGTCTCTCTGTTTGTGAATAATCAAAGGCTAATTAGCCACAGCCCCATGGGACAAGGAATTAGATGTGCATGACATCTAAGAGGCTCTGAAAATAAAACTGTGAGGTGGAGCTGACATAAATGCCAACAGCGGTGGCAGGGAAGACAGTGGTTGGGGCCAGGAGCCTGGGGCCAAATGGGGACACATTTCCCCAAGGCCAGGCTAATACTTGGGCTCACACCAAAGACAGAGAACCAGTGTGTTACTGGGGATCTGGCCTTTCTCCATCGGCTCACAGACCGGTGAAATCCTCACACTAAGAACGCAGTGCATCAGGTGGTGGTGCACACGTGTAATCCTGGCACTCTGGGAGACTGAGGCAGGAGGATCCAAATTCAAGACAAGCTTGTGAAACTCAGCAACCTGTCTCAAATTACAGAACTAGAAAATACTGAGATTGCAGTTCAGTGTGAGGGACTTGGACTCATTATTCAGTACCGAAAAAAATAAAAGTCGAGAGCAGGTTTTGAATTTAACTAGGGCAAAGGGAACAACCCTAAATGAGAGTCAAATTACGGGGGCTCAAATTCAGCTCCCTCTCCTTCTAGTTATGATGAATAGTCTGACCTGTCAGAATCTCAGCCTCCTCATCTGTAAAGTGGGATCAAACACTCACGTTCATGACTTACCTTCAGAGTTATCTTCAAGGGAGGAGTGAAAAAAAGAGAAGAGGGAGGAGAAACATTATTTGCTGGTTCATGGGGGCTGGATGCCAAGCAATGGCTTTCCTTATATTAATTTACAGATCTTCATAGCAATCCAACCCAGGACTGGGCGTTCTCTTTTCATTTGAAGGTGCTGAGGTGTAGAGATTGAAGTTCCTCCTTGAGTCAGGGAAGAGAACCCTCTTCCTTCTCTTTGCCTGCAGCGCTTGCTGTATCAGTCACCCCTGCACCATGCACACAGAGGGAGCACTTATGATGCCCTATGTGGATGACCATGTGGGGTCCTTATACTGGGCATGCAGAAAGCCTCTCAGAAGAGCTATCACTGCTCCATTTTGGGGAAACTAAGGCACATCCCTTAACATCCAGTTTGCTAAAAGCTTCCATCAGCTCTAGTTTAGACCCCTCCCAAAAGAGTCCTGACAAAGGCAAAATATGGTTGGGCTGGGTGACCGGCATACGCAGAGGTGTGAGTGTCATCTGTGGAATGAAGTAGTGGGTGGTAGGTAGGTTGTGTCCAGCTCAGTACAGAAAGGTGGTGCCGCTGCCAGCAAACCTCCCCTTCACAATCACAGTGAAACACGTGGATCCCTCCTAGTCTCCTAGTGAGACTGAGGCACATGGCATCCTTATTCCCATTGTATAGCTGAGGAACTAGGGACAGGAAGTGACATCATGGAGCCCACACAATTCCCAAGCTGAGGGCTTGGGAGTTTAGCTGGGTTGATTGACATGTTTCTTGCTGCTTAGAGATCCCTCAGACTCTCCGTGAAGTGTGAGAATGGGATTCAGGAATCTTTAGAAAGTTTTTCTGCCCACAGCCATGTGATCTCTGGATAATCAATTGTCCCTCTCTGGCCTCAGTCTGCATCCAACATGTCCTTCACTTTCAATTCCTTGTGGTGTTCTCATAGGTCTTACCTGCTCAGGATTTTTGCTCTTGCTGTTCTCTGTGCATGGAAAAGTGTCCCTATAGATACCCTCGCGGTCACAGTTCAGGCAACAGCTCAGGGGACATCTCCTCTGAGAGCCATCCCTCCCTCCTAAGCATTACCTACGAAACTATATATTTGCTTATTTTCTACATCCTCCAATGAGAATGTAAGCTACTTTGCTGTCTCCAGATATCCCCACACCTCACCTGACATGAGACAGGAATTGACTAATAGTGTCTGAATGCATTAAGTCTATTTCTGTGCACCTTAAAGCAAGAGGAGAATACAAGGTGAACCCCACCCAGGAGAACCTGCCTCCATGAAATCATTGACCTAGTTATCATGTTTGAACTGCAAATCTGGGCTTCCAGAATGGGCTGGGGCAGCAGTAACCCTCAGCTGGACTTCACAGTTAAGCAAAGGAGATAACAAGTCACACAATCTCAGTTAGCCCTCTCCATCCTGTTAGGAACTCAAAGAGCAAACCACTGCATGACACCACCAGGTTTAACAACTTCTGACTGGAGTAGCGCAGTGGGCTTTTGTGGCACACAACTAGCTACAGAGAGTGGCTCCGGGCATCTTTGCAAACTTTTGTGTCCTTACTACCTTGCAGAGTACTCGCTGAGGTTACTGTACAGGGGAGCTAGCTGCACCTTACCTCAGCCATAGAGACTTCACTAGTAAGGCATAGGAGAAGAGGGGAGTTTCTGCTACAGATAGATGCTGAGCAGAAACTGCACAGGCTATACTTCCCTGCCTGCTAAAGGACAGCTGCGTTCCTTAGCAAGGAAGGCCATAGCAAGTCTGGAGAATGTGATCCTGTTTGGGTTGTTACAAAAGTAAAAAGACTAGTGACAAGGGAAGGATTTGTTACTCTCAGAGCCTGGAGGGCCTGGAGGCCCCTAAGAAGCTGTGATGTGGGGTTATTCTAACCCTGTTTCAAAGCATGTACCCAGGCAGTGGGAATGGAATCTGGCTGCTGAGACTTTCTGTTAATGAGATGAGAACCGAAGTTCAAAAAGAAACTGTGGGAAGTCTCCTGGGGAAATTCCAGATGACAAGAGCATAATTGGGTGACCAGAGACACACAAGGAAGCAGAGTTGGGGGATCTGCACCTAAGTCAGTAAGAGGTCAGTGGGATTTGGGGGTCAAAACAGCAGCCTGGCTGCTAAGAAAGTAGTGCAAATTAACCTTGAATGACTCCACAAGAATCTCAGCTCCGTGCAGATGCTTCAGTGCTCCAAACAAGCCTTATCTTTCAAGAAGTGCACAGACATCTATTTCTGGGCTGTTAACCTTCACATTTACTAGTGCTTAAGTAAAATGATAAATATGAGAAGAAGACAGTCATGACAGTGGTTTTAACTGCACAAGGCTGGAAACCACCCCCGTCTGGCCAGTTGTGGCTTGCTTAAATAAATTATCCCACACTGATGCACCAGAAAACAATGCAGCTATTAAAAAGAATACAACAACTGGATATGCTGCAAAACAGAACAGCCTATGTTACAGACAAGTAGAAACAGCAAGATACATAACAACAAGTATGATTTGCTGCCACAACTTATGAAAAATAGTGAAAAATCACGAGCTGTAGAGCAATCCCTCAGTCTGAACTTCATTTCCCCCTCAGTAGCTGTGCGACTTTAAACAAGTTGCTTTACTTTTCTGGGGCTCAGTTTCTTCTTCCATCAATTAAACTGCTAAGAAGAATTGGTATATCCAAAGCATTCTCAAGGAGTGTTAATAGCTCCCTCAAAAGGGCAAAAATTGACTGCGATATGTGTGGGCAACAATCTTAACATTTTACAATGGTTCCTGGCCCTGAAGCTCCATTCCATCTGACACAATTGGATCCCTTAGTATTTAATTTCTCTCACTAGGGGAAATTTAAATTCAATTAAAATTTTCTCCCTAGGAGGGTGATAATGAAAAAGCACCTTGAATAACACTAATCTAAAGTGCTCAGCACAGCGTGAGGCAAAGGGGTGGCATTTACCTTGCAATGCGACCCTGCTGAGACTTCATGGTGGCAGCTCTCACTCTCTGATCAGTAGCCTCCAGGTAGAAGGGCACAAGGAAGGGCTTACCTTGTCCCTGACTGAGAGCTTCCTTTATGCCTGAAAGGTGCATGAGGACCCGTTGGTCTGGTTGTCCATTATATGCCTTGAAGTCTGTTATGAGTCCCCCAGATAAACTCAGGCCAGGTATTAAGATACATCCTGGCCCTACTGTATAGCAGTTAATGAGATGAGATGTCAAGTGTGGGCTGCGTGTGCTGTGACTGCCACCAGCTGCTCCTCACAGCCATTGTGAGCAAGCGTGGAGCACATGGGTGCTTCACCCCACAGTGTCCCCTTCCTAGAGAGGACCTGAGGACAGACATCATCCCACCCAAGTGTTAGCAGCAGATTCAGCTGCTACAGCAATTACAGTGACACAGGGTGGTAAAAGAGACAGATTTACTTTTCCCTCTGGCTGTGAGGAAGCTCTGAGCCAAACCCCTGGTTCCCTCACAAAAAAGTCTTTAAGGTCTGTGTCAAATGTCAGTCTCAACTCTGAGTTCCACATCACTGTAACCTTTCCTTCCTTTGCCTCGTTTTCAACTTATGCAATCTTGTCTGTCTTGAATGCTTTCGTAGATGGCCATGATCCCTTCTGGAATGGGGAGGGGTGTCAAGAGAGAGGAATCAACAAATAAACACAAAGAACTTCAAGAAGTTCCAGAAAAAGCCGCCACTGGCAGGACTCCTTGTGCTGAATGAATTACCAGGTCCCTCAGGGGTTTGGGAAGGGCAGGGTCAGCCTTCTGCCCAGAATGAAGGCCAGAGAGAGAGAGAGAGCAAGGTCACACACAGCAAGGGAAGAAGAAAAAGGGGACTGGGGGCAGGACAAGTGGGGAACGTGGGGACAGCAGAAATTTCAGTTATGGCCTTAATAGATGTTGTCATTCATTCATTCATGCATTCAACACTTACCATATGTAAAGCACTGTACTCCCTGCCCAGGACACAATGATGAACAAAAATGACATGGTCTCTGCACCAAAGGAGATTATTTTTAATTCAGGAATCAGTAAACTACAGCCTGCAGGCTGTAGCTGGCCTGCCAGCCTCTTCGATAAACAAAGTTTTATCAGAACCCTACCACCCTCACCCCTCCCATATGGTCTGCAGCTGCTGGAGAGGGCACTCCCGGGCTGGGAGCGGGGTGGGGGTGAGAGCACCAGAGCTCCAGTGGCACTCGCAGCATCTGTGTTTACTATCCCGCCCTTCACAGTTTACTGACTCACCTGTTAGCTGCTGTCACTGTGGCTGCTGCATTTTGTTTGTGAGTCTATAAAACATTATCAAAAAAACAAAAAGAAATGTTGACACCTTGTGATGACCCTAACTTTGTCATCTATAAAATTGGCAGGGTGACAGTGCTATTGTGAGGCTTAAGCACGCGGTCATGAGTTCGATCCCTGGTACCGATAAAAAAAAAAATCATATAAAAAAATGAAGAAGGCATGGGAAGCTCTTAGGGAAAAAAAAGGCCAAGAACACACACACGGCAGCATTTTATTATAACCAATATTACCATTATTACAATGGCCAGGGTAAGAGAAGGAACTGCCTCTTCTCACAGCAAGCTTCTTACTCTGATCTGAGGAGTGGGTGTGATCACTTGATCAATGGGACATGGGACCTAAATAATCCAGGCATTTTACAGGCTACTAAACCATTTTCTCTTGCTTTTTTTATCAGTATTTTTGCATTTCATCTTATAATAAATGCACACATATAATTCATTAATTCACATTTGTTGAGAGTAAATTATATGTCAGGTACTAGAAATTTATGAACCTAAAATATATGTAATGAATATGTATGCAAATGCTTGTAAATACATTTACATATATACATAGGTACTCACATATATGCAAACACTACTTCCTTGCTCTCTGTGGGGATTGGTGTCAAGATCCCCCAAGGATATCAAAATCCTTGCATGCTCAAGTCCTTTACACAAGATGACACTGTACTGGCATATAACATATGGGCATCCTCCCATATATTTTAAGCCACCAATAGGTTACTCATAAAATCTAACAAATATAAATACTGGGTAAATAGTTGTTATATGGCATTGTGTAGGAAATAGTGATGAGAAAACAAGTGTGCATATGATCAGTAAGAGGCAGTATTTTTCCTTAGATATTTTCAAGGAATAGTTGACTGAATGCATGTGTGGATGCAGAGGCCTGACCATGTGTGCTGAGCTAATCTGTCTTAGAGCTTACGTGGGAAGGAGGGAGACACATATAACCCTTCATAGACCGTCAGTAACAGCAGCTGTGAATAAAAACAAAGAACACAGAAAGATCGAGAACAGTGGCAGTTTGCTTGGCGGGAACCCCAGAAGATGACCTTTGAATAGGAAGCTGGAGCAGGCGAGGGTGGAAATGTGCTAGGATCTGGAAGCAGGGAGCTCCAGGTAGAGAAAGGACAGGCACAAGTTCAGGCATAAAGATGACAATCTCTGGCAGCACGTCCTCTTTTCTCCTTCCTTCCCAAAGCTGTTAAGAGCCCGGAGCTATCCAGCGATTGCCAAAATACTTCAGATGTACAGTGTAACTGTGGTGTGAAATGATAGTGCTGAGATGTAGACTGGGCTTAGGGGGTGCCATGAAGAGAATGTGACACGTTTTGTTTCAACTGACTTTTTAAACTTGGTTCCTGTGACAGAGCTGGCATGTATTCTTGGCACACCTGTCAACAACCTGGTAAAAGAGCAGGTAAGATATATTTCCCCCCCAAAAAAGTCATGGGAACCAAATAGGTTGTAATCAAGTTGCTCAACCAGTTAAACCTGAATCAGTTATTTCACGGCCATTGGTGACTAAAGTCAGCTGGGGAAGTGTCTATTTTCACAATGTGTTCTCAAGATAAATACATTTATTTGCTTGTATGCCCTCTAACTTTGCACAAAGGACAGTACAGAGTGAGGACATTGTGGGTTTGGTCAGTAAAATTCACACACTGCTCTGTGACAGTCATCTTGCTGGAATCCTTGGAAAACTCGTTAAGAACAGAACCACAGCCCTAGAAAAGAAAAGGACCAGGCAGCCCAAAGTGGCAAAGAACAAATGATCCAAAAGTCCACCCAAGTTTATGGCCACACTCACTGCCTTGAGAACAAAGGTCAAATTTTATTTATCTAAGTGTTGCTAATCACTCTCAGTGTTCTCCTTGTACCAGTGAGGGGACAGAGGCTCAGAGTGGCTCCAATTCCAAAGCTTATCCTAGTCTCCCTATCTCCTGGGCTTCACCATCTGGACAGGTGGAGAGGCCCTCTCAGATTTGGGTTCAAGTTCATGTGCTCCATGTCAGCATAAGTCTATAGTTATTAACCTTACTACCTTCTCTACCTGGTTTCCAAATAAATACCTTCCTGAGTTTTTTTCCTGAACCCGTTTTCTGTTGCTAGTCATACATACTCTAACCTGGATAAGTTATAAAACAAAATGGTTTCTTTTGGCTGGTGGCTCTGGTCCAAGGTCAAGGTCCTGCAGCTGCTGATGGATGGCCTTCTTGCCAACAGAATCCTGGAGCAGCTCAGGACTTCACATGGTGAGGGACAGGGGAAAGGTGAGAAACCTTGTCAAACTGGTTTTTATGGCAGAATCAGACTTGAGGTAACTCTTCAACCCATGAATCACATAGATGGATTAATCCTTTCACAAAGGCACAGTGATAATCACCTGGTTCCACCTCTTAATATCTCATAAAGCTGGTTACATTTCAAGAGGAGTTTGGGAAGAGACAAACCATAGAAAAATCACAGCAATTCCAGTAGGTAGCAGATTGGGATTTGTGTGTGCATAGCACTTAGAAGGGTCAGCATTTGATTTCTTGAACATTTACATAAAGTGCCAATTTCCTTTCTCCTAAACAGTGAAGAAGTGTTGTTACACTAAGCATTCCTATGACTTCCAGAGAACTTTTATTTTCAGATGACAAACAACCAGGCCTTGGGCCTACACATGTCAGAAACAGTCAGTCCTGTGTTCCAACTCTGCTTCTCCCGGATACTGTGACAGCACCAGGGTTGGGCCTTCACTCCTTCCTCCTAACCCGGCTGCGGTTACCCTCATTCCTCCGGCACTGGCCCAGTGCTAGCTGTAGAGGATGAGCTGGTGGCTGACCTAGTGGGAATTAGGGGGCTGTCCCTATCAGCACACGCAGAGGAGGCACATCTGACCAGGGAGCGGGCCACAGAGTCTGAGAATCAGCAATCAGCCACCCTTTCTTTATCCCCCCCCCAATTATTTATATGTGGGGATTATTTTCAGAGTAATTTACCAAGTGTATTCTTGCATTATTAACCAAACTCATACAGTGGGACACACCACATGTGTATTCAAATTAGGAATATTCAAGTGTAAGTGGTTGTGGAGCCGGGAGTGCAGTGGAAGAGTACTTGCCTGGGTTAGACCCCATGGTCACACATAGGCACACAGAGGTCAGAGCTTGGGAGAGAGAAAAAAGAGCAAGAGAAGGAAAGAGGGAGAAAATGAGACCGAAAGAATATGAGGATAAAAACTTGAGCTACATCCTACATTTTTTTTCACTCTACATACTGAAATTCAAAGCTAAAACTCCAAAGAGATGTAATTCCTCTATACATGGGTGTCTCATTTTATGTAGACTTCTGAAAAGCTGGATAGGAACAGGATTTTTAAAATCCTTATTACAGACAACTTTGAATGCTCACATCTTCCAGGCACTTCATTTATGAGGACAAAAATCCTTTGGTAAAATGGAACATTACTTTCTAATCCCTACAAATACAAGCTTTGATAATTTTGAGTTTCCAAATCTGGAATGTTCTTACTTACATTCATGAAGGCAAAAGGTTATTAGCGGTTTCTGTGCCTTCCCTCTCATACAGAGGGAGGGTCTGCAGCCCTGAAAGACCTAGTGATTCACCCAAGGTCACACAGCGTGAGTCAGAGCTGAACCTCACACCTGGGAGTGGTGGTTACTGGCTTACGCTCCTTAAAATACTCATGCCAGTGCCTCGGGTCTGAGAATGCAGTTATATGACCCTGTAGTTTTAATATCCTATTTTTTGGAAGTCAAAACTATATCACCAGGGTGTTTTTCTTTTTCATTACAGGAGTCATCGCTATTTTATTTATGCTTTGCAGAGAAATGATTTAAATCAAATGTGCTTGGGCAAAACAAGTTTGGTGGTGAAAGGAGGGACAGCAGATACTTATTTCCTAACTTTCTAAGCCCAGTAACATCCTGGTACAAGGACATCCATCAATACATCTTTCATAAGGGTTTCTCTGCACAATGAGGTGGAAAATCTTTCCAATGACTTCAGTCCATTTGTAACTTTGCCCTGAGTAACAGAAGGGATTGATCAGGGCTTGGATCACTTCCATATCCACAGGGTGCCTGCACCCCAGGATGCAGATCCCACAAATGGAATGGGACTGGGCATTTGGTCCTGCAGAGAGAAACCAGAGTTGGAGGCACTGGCTACTAAGCAACTCATAGTGAAAGGTTAAAGGGACTCAACCTTCACTTGCTGGGGACTGCAGAGGGACTCAGGCCTGGAGGTTTCAAAAGTAGAGAGGCTTACGCAGAATCACAGAGAAGTCTGGGAGTTGCAGGCACTGCATCAAGGATTCCTCCTTGATGAATCACAACAGGCAGTTAACGGAATACAACCTCAGTGTGCCCATTTGTCAATCAGTTGAGGTTTCTTGAGCATCTGGCATGAGTCAGACAGAGTGGGAGAGTTGGAAGGCACCCTAACAAGGCTGTGGGGCAAGGGAGTTTGAAAAGGACACATACCATAAACCAGTCTCCCAAGATGGTGCCCATAAGTGATGGTTGCTGGGAGCTCAGGAGTCCTATGCTCAGTCCCAGACACTGCCACTTCCTGGTTACCAGCCCTGGGGCAGCTGACCTCTCTCCCTGGACCTTGTTTTCCTCTCCTATAAAATGGATGAGCTGCTGACCTGAGGGCAGTGACTCTCTATTGGAGCAGTAGTGATGATGGCATGAGAGGTGCCCCTCAGGTGACATTTGGGACCATCTGGAGGTGCTGAGCAAGGTGGTACCAGCCTGCTATTATGCCAGCACTCTGGGAGGCAAAGGTAGGTTGATTACAAGTTGGAGCCCAACCTAGGCAACTTGGTGACTCAAGATAAAAACTAAAGGCCAGAGATGTAGTTCAGAGTGAAAGTATTGAGTTTAATCCACAAAAAACAAGCACATATGGAATATTTTTTTGGATGTCATAACTATCCGAGTGGGACAGGGTGAGGTCTCATTACAATTGGTGGATAGAGGTGAATGATATGGCTAAACCATTGTAGTGGTCAGCTTATTTGTGACTGAGACAAAATACCTGACACACACAATTTTAAGGAGGAGAGGTCTGATTTGGCTCAAGTCCCACGCATGGTCAGCTGGCTCTGGAGCAGTAATATCATGGTGGAAGGGTGTGGCGCAGCAAATCTGTTCAACTCATTGTAGTCAAGAACCAGTGTAAGCAGGGAAGAGACAGAGAGACCAGGTAGAGTCCCCAAGGTCACAACAAATGACCCACCCAGGCACATCCGAAGTGTGCTTTACTAAATTCCTAGGCATCCCTTGAGACAACTAAGTTGACAGTGGAGACTATCACAACACCCAACAATGCGCAGGCCTGTCCCTTCTCCTCTCCCCTGGGCACACAACAAAGAACAAGCCAGACAGAGATGTCAATAATGCCCTGAAATTGACAAAACTTGCTTAAATGCTGCTATGAGAAGGGCCTGGGTGATGATATGGTGCAGAGCCCAAGCCAGGACCAGGACAGGCCCAGAATGAAGGGATCCTTCACTCTCCTCCTTAGACCTGTCCACTCCTCACCCACCCGCCCCGGAAGGTGAGGAAAAGACTCCGTGGTAGCGACTGTTCCCTCACTTCCCCTCACTTTCCCTAAGGAGGTTGGGATATGAAGACTATATAGTTCTGCCTGCACCCTGGCATTCTGACTCAGTCCCAATGTGCTGGTCCAAGCTTTTGCTCACTAGCCCAGAGCTTGCCTCAACCTCTTGTTTCTGTACTTCCTAGGGGTCTGAACTTGAATGAGATGCTACTCTTACCCAAGACCCAGTTTCTACGTGGGGATAAATGGAATTAGGAAACATAAGTCAAGTCTGACTTGAGTTGAGGATTAGAAATCTGTATTCACCCTAATACTTGGCATCAGCTTTCCCAGTTAATTTCTGTGGGAAAAAATAACATCTATCTTTTACTGTCCCAAGCATTAGAAGTAAACTAAAAAAAGAGTTTCACATGATGCTTGGTAGAATAGTAGATTCTGCATAAATCTAGGTTGATAGAGGCAAGCGATCTACAGATGAAGGCAAATGTCAAAGGAAGAAGCAAAGGAAGCCCATGGAAAAACAAATGTCTAGCACACAGCCGAGTTTGCCCAAAGAGAGGCAGGAAGGAGGCCGTGAAAACTGTGAGGGTGTTCGCAGCAGCCTCAGCACTGCTGGCGTCTGGGGCTGGGTCACTGTGAATTGGGGGAGGGGTCTGTGCACTGCGGCATCCCTGCCTCTATCCACCAGATGCCAGTAGCATCTCCTCCACCCCCAGAAGTCTCTGACCATTGCCCGATGTTCGCTGGCAGCATATTGGCTGAGATTATGTCTGACACCCGCTGGACCCTTATGTGGTGAGTGCTGGTTTAGAGAAGGCAGGAACTGTTTGAGCTGGCCCTGGGCTTTCCAGGCTGCCTCGGTCCAGCTCCCATCACGGGAGAGTCAGCTGTGACTGGAGCCTACAGGCTGTGCTGTGCCTCGTTAAGTGTGGAAATTTTCTGAGAATCTGTTTTCCCAGGCTTGAAGAGTTTGTGTGGATTTGCAGTAAACGTGCACGACACTCAACCCGCCTCTCCCGCTCTGCCTCCAGAGAGGCTCTGTGGAGATGACTCAATGTTCCTGCAGGAGCCACTGTGGGCACAAACCCTAAGAGCTACAGAATTAAGAAGTAAACTCCCGGCTCTGGCTCCACATGTGGAAAAACCCGTCTCTCGTATTTAAACTTAACTTCCCAGGCAGAGGATGTTGAGCAACTGTTATGATTTAGACCTAAAATATCCCCCCAAAGCCTCTGGTGTTGGAAGTGGGTCTTTTGGAGGTGAATGGATCATGGAGTAAATGTGTGGTCAGGAGAGAGCCTGGAGGGGTGGGATATTGGGGGTGTGACCTGGAAGGGCGTATTCTTCCCCCTTTTTATTAGTATATGTTTTGATGCATAATAAATACATTCACCATGGGGAACTGGCGCATATACCTTCCCCTTCTCCTTCTCCTTCTTCCTCTCTCCCCGCACACCCTCGTATTTTTGTTCTCAACTCCTTTATTTTCTCTCTCTCTGCTTCCTCGCTGCCATGGGAGAAGCAACTTTCCCTCCTTTGTGCCCCTCTCCACTCTATTTCTGCCTTGGAGCCAGACAACCGTGCACTAAAAGGCTAACCCAAAGTAAACTTCTCTGCCTTTAAATTGTGAGTGTTGGGTTTGTTTTAGCAGGAGGAAAGTGACTAATATAAGGAGGCTACCTGGGGAAAAGTAAACCTACAGGTCACAGATGGAGGGGTAGCTGGTGTCACATGGGAGCAAAGGCAGCTGGGTCTGGAGGCTGAGCAGGAACACAACACTCCCATAAAAATGAAACCAGATAGAAACTTTTGGGACCTACTCTCAGGAATGAGCTGCCACCGAATTCCCAGAGACTTGCTTAACCCGCCTCTCTTCCTCCCATCCCTACTACAGCCCTCTGCTGAGTCCAAGCATCCCTTGAGTCCACGCTCTTCTTGCTAGCCCCACTTTACCCTTCTGGCCTCTAAGCAGCCTCTGTAGTCCTTTCCCAGTTCTCATGCAAACCAGGGTCTTTGCATATGCTGCTTCCTCTTCCTAAACAAATCCTTGCTGACTCTATATGCTCATGATTCAGCCCGAGTCACACAGTCTCCAACCCTGGGATTTGCATCCCATTTCACTCTCAGTGGCTCTGCTTGGTGACTAGCACTGTTCCTGGCCAACACTGATGCTACCCAAGGGAAAAGCCCACATTTGCCTGCACACATCGACCTTCCATGTGTCTTCTGTCCTATCCACACTCCGCAACATCCAAGTTATAAAATGCATGAGAGGAGGAAAGGGAGAGAGGCCTGTCCCAGTTTAGACAGAGTGTGTCCTCTTCAGGGTCTTATCCCATGACTCTGTTCCCAGACACATTAGAATAACACAGAGCACGGTGGCTATCCTGCCTGGAGGGATGAGTGAGTGCTTTCTCTCCACCTCTCCGAATTCCTTTCCAAACTAGAGGAAGACAGGTGCTCCTTTCCCAGAGATGATCACCTCTAAGACTCCACTCACTGCTTCAAAAATAACAGCCTATCACTGAGCTCTGCTGCTGGTAGAAGGCAGGGTTCCCAAGGAGACGGGACCCCAGGAATCCGGAACCTGGGTCCCTACCTAGAAGCTTGTCAGAAACCAGTCTCAGACCCCACCCCAGACCTGCTGAGTGGAAATCTGTATTTTACCCAGTCCTCCAGCTTAAGGTGTGGGAACTGGCTGGAGCAGTGGATGAATCCGAATCACCCGACAGGTGAGTTACATTACACTGGGGGAGGGGGTTTTCCCCATGCGACTTCCCCACTGCCAGGTGCAGCAGATACAGCAGGTCTGAGGTCCCGGGAGACTGCACATTTCTCTGCTGCTGGCCCAGAACCATGCTCTTGACCCTTGGGAGATACCAGCAGAGGTCAGAGTGGCCTGGGGTGGGCTTCTAGAAGGGGCCAAGTGTGGACTGGAAGGATGAATAGGAGTCTACCAGACAGACAGTGGGAAGAGGGCCATTCCAGCCTGAGGGCCAGGGGGGCAAAGCACAGTATTTCTGTCCAAGGAGACCGTGCTTGGGGCTCAGGCCAGGTGTGAGCCCAAAAGGAAAGGAGGGGCAGGAGCTTACGGAACTCTGCTGCCTTTTAACCTGCAAGATCTTGGGAGTTCCCTGGTGTGACAGACTCAGCTGAGCACCCTTACATCCCTTCCACTTTGTCTTCACCATGACGAGTACTCACGTGGTGCTCACTGGGCACCAGGCCTTGTCCTAAGGCCTTAATGCATGAACATATTTTTCTTTCTCATTGTTCTTTTTTTTTTTTTTTTTTTTGATACTGGGGTTTGAACTCATGACTCCGCACTTGCCAGGCAGGCGTTTATGCTACTGAGCTAAATCCCCACCCTGTTCTTTTCTTTTTAATAATTACCACCTCAAAGAAAGTTGCTGAGATAGTACAAAGAGTTCAATGTCCTTCCCCCATTCTCTGAAATGGTGACATCTCACATAACTTCAGTCAAAAATTATGTAATGAGCACTAGTTCGATACCGGCAAGCTGAACTGACTGCATTTCACCAGCTTCCGATGCATGTGCATGTTTACTGTTCTTCACTGTTACCCTATTTTGCAGATGGGGAAACTGAAGCAGAGAGGGAATAAAGTGAGGCTTTCAAGGAGGGAAGGGGAGGCCATGCAGTTGCAGGAGTCTAGCACAAGGTTGCTCTGAGTTAGTGCTACTCTAGTAAGTTCTGGGAAGTAGTGCAAAGTCATGCATTAGAGATCTGTTCTGGGAGTCCACTCCCCAAAAGGGCTACTGGCTGCCACATGCTCCAGACTCAACCACTGGACTAGGTTCTCTGGGCAAAGCTTCCACAGGCAGAGGTACTGGAGAGAAAGTAGGCCCCCCACAGGAGCCATGGTCACAAGGACCCAGCCCTGTCTGCTCTTGGGCAGTCCCTCTCACCCCTAGCTCAAAGGCAGGCCTGTCTGTCCACCCCCAGTACCTGGTCTGGTGATGTCCTTGAGGCTGGGCTGGGCTGCCTGCCAACACCAGGACCAGACAGAACTCTGCTGTTTGAGCTTTGGCTCTACCCTAGCGCCCTGGCAACCCCACAGAGGTCTGCTTGTGAGGCCAGGAAGCAGGAGGCTCGAGCTCAGCATTCACCAACCTCTAGGCCCCTGGTACTGGGGCTGGGGCTGGAGCTGCAGGAGGGGGACAGGAAGAAAAAGAACACACAGGGAGGCTTTAACACCACCAAACAAGGCTTCCCTCATGAGCAGGGCTTTTAGGGGCTGCCTCTGAGGCCAGCGTTCTCCCAGAAGGGGCCCCTGCCACTGGCTTTTTATGGTATGCAGGCTCCTTGGAAGGGTATGTTCCCTGTGCTCAGAAGTACATAAAAGAGATCTAAGTGCATGGACAGGGACTGTTAGACCCAAGCACATAGGCTGATTTGTGGCCAGCTCAGCAAGACAGGGTGTGAGTTCTTCCCGTCTGGAATTTAGCAGTCTGTTAATGTTTCTACAATGCTGTCTGTGTTGTTTAGACCAAAAAAAGTTTCCTTTCATTAGAGGCAAAAACGTTCAAGAGGTTTATAAAAGTCCACGATTGCATGGAGAATGCCTACAGTGATCAGTCCTGATAAGTAAGTCTCTTAACTTCTGAAGGTCTAAGTTTCCTCAACTGAAGAGTACAGACCGGGCTAGAGGGAACCACACCACACTGCTAACCTCCAAACTCTCTACAGGGGAGAGTGGGATTGCGAAGAAACAGTTAAGGGGTCTTTTACATGTATTGTCTCTAGAAACAGACAGTTCAGCAGCTTCAGACAGCCGGATTAATGGGCACAACCATCAGCTCTAAGTCAGTCAGCTCTGGCTGGGGTGAAACACTGGAGGGGGCTTATCCAAGCCAAAGTACATTAAACCCCATTGTTTTAAGATAACCTGTACCTCAGCCAGACTTACTGAGTCCTTATTACTAGTTAGGACCTCTACTATCAGCCTTTATGTGGGAATCACCTGAAAGCCAAGAACTTGGACCTGGATGTACCAGACAAAGCTTGAAAAAAACAGACCCTGGGGGGGATGGATCACATCCACACAGATCTTGACTCTCTGGCAAGGAGTCTGGCAGGGCTCAAATTCCAGGGGCCTCCCTAGTCCATGGGTTATCTGCAAAAAGCACCCTTGAGGAGCAGCAGAGAAGGTAAAGTACTTAGGTAACACCCACCTCCTAGGTGCATGTGCGGAATCAACACCATTGTTAGAGTGCTCCAGTAATCAGTCAATTATAGTTTCCCAAATATGCATTTTAGGCTCTCCCTGGAGCCCAGAAGTGGGGTAAGAGTATGCTGAGCAGTATGTGGAACCAAATTACAATCTATGTCCTTCCATTCCATAAAAAGCAGACCAGCAATGAGAGACACAGAAGCCAGAAAACCACTATACTAGAGACAGAGAATCAATAACCACTTGAGAGCTGGGAAACTGCAAACTGAAGCAAACAGAATTATTATGATAAATAGTAGATCAAGCTCTGAGTTTCCTTGTGGCCAAAGCAAAAAGAGATGCACTGTATAACCTAGCATACAATCTGAACCCTGGAAGCTTAGACACAGAAAAGGGAACAGCTCGTTTCTGATCCCAGTGTGTTAGGAAGGAGTCTGTGAAGGAGAGAGCAAAAGGTGATGGGGTAGGGATGTGAGTGGAAGCCAGGTCAAACAGGATCGGATGGACCAAGGTTGGGCATTTGGCACAGACTGGAAGTGGCATGAGGAGCCACTGGTAGGTCATGCAGAGTCATGACTTAAAGGAACAGCCCTGGAAGCTGGCCTGAGCATAGGCTGTGGGGAGGAAGGTGGAGGGAGGAGTAGGATTTGGAGGCGACAGGGAAAAGCCAAGCAGGAGAGGCACGTGCTCTTAGAAGAAAACCTGTGTCCTTTCTAAGGCCTGGAAGCTCAGCATACTCTGACCGCACCTCTCTCTCCCACCCAAAGTCCTTCTTCTTTCCCTCTACCACCCTCTCTAGCCTCTTTGATCTGCCTACTGCAAGCTCTTTGTCCCTTTGAACATCTGCACAGATTTCCTCTCCTGGGAAAAGGTCCTCCTCCCCACCCTGCTCCTCTGTCTCTTGGCTGAAATGTCAGCTCCTTTTCTTGGGGTGGGGATGGGGGTGGGGTCCATTCAGAAGAGGAGGACACCACCCCATCACAGCCTCTGCTGCTTTCCCACCCCAGCCTCTGATGCCCTCCCTGTGGGCTGTTTCCCTCCTGTCTCTCTACATGGGGGCCTGTTACCCGGTGAAGATGAAGGGACATCTTTCTATTCCCCATGGCACTGTCTCCTACCCATAGCTTGAGATGAGGTGCATCACCAGTGCTTAATAAATTCCAGAGATGAAATGAACTCCTTGATGTAGGCAGAATGATTCTGGATTAGGAAAAGGAAGCTCAGAGAGGTCATGCAACTTGTACAAAGGCTAAGGTCAGGCACGTTGACCCCTTTTCCAATGGCTTTGGGCTCGGATCAGGAGATCTTGCTAGATCTTGCTTCTGCCACTTTAGGGGAAGCTGTTCCTCTCCTTGCAATAAAGGAGACTTTAGTGTGTTAACTCAAAGCTGATGAGAACAGGATGACAGCTTTCAAAGTCCCTAGCAGACACCACAAGATGGTTAAGGAACTGTAGCTATTCTTACCAGGCCCCGGAAACTCACCAGAGAGTAGCGGAACTAGGCAGCCCTCACCCAGCTGACCATAATGCTGCCGCTTTCCACTGCTCATAGTGCAAAACTGTCCTCCCTGAAACAGGCAGCCTTTATTTGATCAATTTTCCAGGCTGAGGCAAGCAGTGGAATCCACAGGAAATTAAGCGTATTGACTCAGTCTTTGGATGCCCCATGGAGACGTGCTCTTTACACGTGTCACCTGGGCCCTGGGGACGCCAGGGTATTGACAGTGTGTATTTATGAAGTTTCGCCTGGCAGGTCAGGTGGGAAGAATGACCACCCTGCCTGGCCCTCCTTGCAAATTTAGAAGGGACCCTGCTGCTGAGACTGCATTGCTTCCGCTTGGCTGGCCTGGACAGTGGGAGGATTTGGGAGTAAAGTTAATTGTACACAGAGCCTGTTTTGGAAAAAAACTGACTTTGAAACCCCAGTCAGACTTAATGGGGTGCTCACTGTTGGCAGCAATGAACTATGATATGACTCCACTTCTAGGTGTTTGTCTGGTGTCCTTTCTTCACAGTTCTTTGAGCTGTAATTTTTCTTGGGGTCATTCACAACCAGAGAGGAGAGGCCCCTTTGAGATTCATGATGGGTAAAACACAAGTGTGGAGAAGGATTGCCAAATAAAAGGCAAGCTCAATATATAATGACAAGAGCAGCTGTATTCAGGGGACCTGTTACACATGCTAGGTACTTTGCAGGGGCACAGGAGAGTAATTCAGCATGAAGGAAGGCTGAGGCAGGAGGATCAAACATTCAAGCCCAGAATGGACAATTTATCAAGACCCTGTTTGAAAATTAAAAATAACTGGAGATGTAGCTCAGTGCCAAGACCCTAGATTCAATCCCCACTTTCGCAAAAAAATAATAAAAAAGCCACAAGTTTATATGGCAGAATCTCCCTAACCTGGCATGTTAAATCCTCTGTCCTTTCGTAGTTAGGATAAAACTCAAGCTCCTCATTATGGTCTAGGAATGAGCTACTGCTTGCCTTTGTAAGTGCCTCTTACCTCTTCTCAGACCAAACTCATTCTTGCCTCAGGATATTAGCACATGCTACTCTCCTACCTGGAATGCCTTTCCCTGCATCCTTCAATATCTGTCTCCTTTATTCTCACCATCTGAAGCTGGGTTCAAACCTCACTTGCTTTGCAGCAGTCATTATGTATTAGGGTTAGGGTTACGGTTAGGGTTAGGGTGGAAGCTTTCTGACTTAGGAGTTTGCTTGGGTTTAAGTCTGTTTCCTTTGTCTAAGCTTTGTGAAGCCAAGGACTTTGGGTTTTCAGATTCCCAGTATGTAGATGTCTGATACGATAGCCAGCACATGACCTTTGGGAGGAGGATTCAATTTCATCACAAGGCCAAGATTTGGATTGATTTTATCAGTCACTTCCTGATAATTACCCAGCTCTTTTGCCAACATTTCCACTTTCCTTGGGTGCAGACTGAGCACCCTGACTTGCTTCTCTAGCCAGCTAAAGGTCTGCTTCCACAACAAAATGCCATGTCATGCAACTCTGGGATTAATGATAGAAACCCAAAGCAATGCTGTAATTCAGAACCTGGTCTCATAAATTCACTTATTGAGCTAACAAGTATTCCTAATGGGTTGCCAGCCACTCTGGACAATGCAGAGAGAAATCAGGAAGCAGTGTGAAAAAGAGCAGGGGCTATGTTGTCAGAAGTTAGGGGTCCACCCTGGGCTTCACTTACTCTTCTGCTGGGTGAAGCTAAATGAACCATTGCCACATGGCAATTCATTTCCACACCTGTGAAATGGGGACAATAACTACATGTCTATTGTGAAAGTCTTACTTTCAAGGTTTCAAGAAACACATGAAAAAATCTATGTAGGTGCCTGAAACTTATAGTAAGTAGTCACCAAATATGTTAAATGCCTATTACATGCAAAGTGCTAAGGTTTCTCTGTCAGAGTCCAGGAGTGTGACAGGAAGGGTACTGACTTAAGTATATTTCCCATGCTTCACAGAAGAATGCACAGACTGACCAAACACAGGGTCAAAGCATATGAAATGGGGCCATTCTGGACAGCGTACATGAAGACCATGTAGCCCAGATTTGAATTCTGGCTGTGACACTCACAAGCTGAGGCACCTCACCCTGTTTCCGGGTCCCAGCTTTCTTAACCAAGAAGTGGGGATAGTGGCCTGTGTCATGTGGTTCCTCCTCACTAACTTCATGCTCTAACCCCTATCCCTTCCTGACTGCCTTCCCCACTGGACTTCTACAGTACCCATGCGCATGGAGTCTCAGGGAATTTGCACACTATCCTTTCTGCCTGGAGCTGTCTTCTTTCTGGCTTCCCCATGACTGGTTCCTTTTCATTCCTCAGTCCTCAGTCTTGCCAAGCTGCCCTGAAAAAGCAGCCCCGTCCATTAGATCTGACAGCTGCTCCTAAACTCACTTACATATCACTATCAATCAGCAGAAGTAGTTAAATATTGTTTGTTTTTTATCTGTTACTCTCAGAGACTGTAAATATACAAAGAAAAGGGACCATGCTCCTATGGGTGAGGGATATGCTTCCAGAGTTCAGCACAATGCCTGGAACACAGCAGGTACTCACTAAGTCTAATACAAGAATGGTTGCTTTCTTGGCATTTTCACCGATTCCAACCCATCACGGTCTTCATTCTTCCCATTCTGTAGAACTCACACACCATTCCCAAAGCTCATATCCCGTCCTCTCCTTGCCATACCTCCCACAACAATGTGACATGCGCTATAACCAGTCCATCTAAGTCCATTTCTAATTCCACCACTTTTAGCTGTGTTACCTTGGAAAAGTGACTGAACTACTCTGTACCTCATTTCTCCTCCATAAAAATGGGTTAATTACATGTTCCTAACTCATAGAATTGTTTTGGTATTACATAATGTAATGCACATCTGGCACTTCATTGAAACATGTGTAAACATTTCACACTTACATTGCCACACACATGAAGACATGTCATCAGCAGGAGCAGTACACTTGTCCACACCATTGTGGCCCATACACATGAGGTTTACTCTTAGAGGCCTCACTTTTCACAGGAGAATGCTGACTCCTCAACTAGTTGGAGCTTCTCAACCCCAGTGGCCCATTAAAATTCCTGTGGGAACTTCATCTTGTCACTGGATCCAGACCAGCCACATCAGACTCTAGTGCTGCAACCTTAAGACTGATTTTTAAGTCTCATGATATGATTCTAATACAAAGCTAGAACTGAGGAGTACTGCAAATGTCACCTGCTCAGATCTCAAAACTGTCTGCTGCACAGTACCTCTCCTGTAGAGCTTGCTTTCTCTTTCTTTCTTTCTTTCTTTCTTTCATTCATTCATTCCTTCTTTCTCTTTCTTTCTTTCTTTCTTTCTTTCTTTCTTTCTTTCTTTCTTTCTTTTCTTTCTTTCTTTCATTCATTCCTTCTTTCTCTTTCTTTCTTTTTCTTTCTTTCTTTCTTTCCTTCTTTCCTTCCTTCTCTTTTCTCTTTCTTTCTTCTTTTTTTTTCTGCTACTATGGATTGAACCCAGAGTGTGTATACTAAGCAACATTCCCATCCATTTATTTATTTATTTATTTTCAGAGACAAGGTCTCATTACATCACTAAGCTGCCAAGGCTGAGCTTGAACACTACTAGCACTCTTATACTGACTCACTAGTTGGACTGTTTGTTCTGGCTTCTCCTAAAGCAGAGATTCTCCACTGGGGACATTTTGTCAAAAGGGACACTTGGTGATGACTGAGACATTCTGGATATCACAGCCTGGGGAAGGGTAATGCTACTGACATTTAACTGGTAGACCACAGATGTTTCTAAATATCCTGCCATGTCCAGTACAGCCCCACAGCACACACAAAAAAGAATGACTGAGCCCCAACTGGCAACAATACAAGATTGAGAAAGCGGATGATGGTGCAAGCCTTCCTCTGAGTGTGGTAGAAGACACAGCCTAGCTAACAGCAGGTAGAAAAAATGAAAAGAGACAATTTCTCATTCCTGAGCACTGATACCAGACACACACCAGGCAGATGTTCATGAATCCTGGCAACCTCGCCTATAGTGGGCTACCATGAACTTAACCCACACCCCAAAGTACTTAACCCACAGGGTAACTCAGTTAGGTAGTACTGCTCCCAGTGAGAAGACAGTGAGGTCATGTCACTAAGTGAATCACACAAAGCTTTTATACCATCTGTTTTGTTTGGCTTCTAAGTAAAGATTATGACCAAAGGGCTAATGATGGCAGCTCACACATCCTGAAGCTTACCATCTGTCTGGCAGCACCCGAAATATCTTACTCATAGAAACTACATTGACCCTCACTACAATCCTGTCAACTAGACACTCTGGTTATCATCATCATTATCACAAGCACAACCATCTCCTAAGAAAACAGAAGAAGAGTGGGATGAAGAATTTCACAGATCTAGCAAGTGAAAGAAATGAGGTTTGAACCTAGGGAACTTGTATGTAGAACCTGGCTCATTCCCACTAAATAGTCCTGCCCCTCACAGAATGACGAGCAGGAAAAATCTAACTCCACCCACCTGAGGACCTTTTCACATGCTGTTCCCTCTCCCTTATGCTCTCTTTCTCTGGCCTCTTTGCCTAGTTAATTCTTCTTTGCTCACTGGATCTCAGTTCATCCTTCATTTTTCTAGTATACTCTCTTGAACCCCACATTCACTTGACCTGGTGAGTTACCCTTGTTAAACTCCTTCCTAGCTCTCCTTCATAGCACTTCACAATTTATAATGAAGCACTTGTGTGTGCAAGTGTTTGAATAACATGGATCTCCTCCTCCAGACTACAGACTATGAAGACAGGGACCATGTCAGCTTTGCTTGATGCTATGTCCCTAGGCACCTGCCATGATGCCTGGCACAAAAGAAGTGCTCAGTAAAAGCTGCAGTTGAATTTGTGAAGCAGAGAACCTACAGCCAAAACAACAGCTGCTACCAATCCAGCCCATTTCCCCATACCTAGAGAGGGACAGAGCCATCCAGAGAGCCCCATTCAAATGCGGCTATGACAGGTCAGGGTCACAGGGGTCTCCATTTGGATGCCAGTGGGGACCGTAATATGACTCCCCAGAGCCATGGCTGCTTCATGGTGGCTGGTCTTTATCATCTTCCAATCAGCACTGGTTGAGTTCTAATTGATTTTCGAAGGTACCCCTCTCCAGAAGGGAAAGAGACTCTGTTTACTGGGGCAGTGTGTAGAGGACAGGCCTTTTCTTCCTGCTGTATTCAATGCTGCTGCTAATCACGGAGATTAGACTAAAACAATTACAACAGCTAATTAAAGAACAATGCGGTTTTTGGCATCTTCGTGCAGACGGCACCATTGGGAATTCCTAACTCGGGCAAAGCAGGGATAATTAAAACCCCGGCTCGCCTCTCCCAACTCCAGCAGCTGGATCACGCTGATTAAACTGCAAATAAAACACATGAAACCAACACTTTGTAGTCTATCCAATTTCACTTAAAAAGGCTTTTAACTGATTCATAAACAGAGAAGCTGTAAACAGCAAATTATTTAACTAAAGCCAGTTATTTCATCATCACTGTTCGCTTGATGCCCAGCACTGGACATGTACATGTAGCCCTGGGGACATCAGGCTGACAGAGCCTGAGAAAACATTCCAGAGCTTAATGTTACTCTCTCCTGTTCACTGACAACATAGCATCACCAATGTGCAGTTGCTGTCTCTGGGTTTTGCATCCTACTGAAAAAGACAAATAAATAAAATGAAAGACCAGGTATCGCATATGTCCCCAAATATGCTTAGTTTTACCTTATATCTAGGCTGAGAGTAGATTGTAGGGAAAAAGAAAGTTTCAAAGTACAGTTAACATTGAAAAGTTCATATTTAGCTGTAAAGCAAATTTAATCCAGGGCTGGCCAACTTCGGATCTACAATGTAGTCAGTAACTATTAAAGTAGGAAAAGACTTGTTCTCAAGCTCCAGAAAGGAGGGTCACAACAGCTGGGTATAAATGCATGTTCATTTCAGACAAAGATACACCTCAGCTCAGGCCTATGTGACATGCGATTGATTCCCAGCTCACTCTACATAGCAGGGTCATGTGCTTTTCTAGGTCTTTGTTTCTCTTCATAATCAAGAGCTAGGGGAGGGGTGCAGGGATGAGACAGGGTCAGAGGAAGAAAATATAACACTAGAGTATATGCTCACTGAAAGTAGCTACAAGTAATAATAAGAAAAATCAAAACTTGCAAGTGAGCAAACACAAAATTTTTAACAACTCCATACCACACCACAGTAGGAATCTGAGAGCACATATTCCTTAGCTGTAGACACTTATGCTAGTCATAACTGCCTTTCAGTCTAGCTACAGTGAAAGCCCTTTGGTCCTTAGTCTACCTGGGAGTAGCAATTTTGGAAAGTAAATGAAAAATGAAACCTTAAAAAAATAAAACCAAAAATGACGATATGCTTGGGTTCTGCGATGTGTCCAAATACTAAAAAAAGTTTCTAAAAGCATTTTTCTGAATTAACACATTTATGACAGGAGTGTAATTTGTACATCTTGCTGCAAGGTGGCTCTGAACCCCTGGTTGTACATGCATGACTGTCCAGATGGGACAGTTTCACCTAGTGGTACAAGTCACCTGATGGGACAATCATGCGTGTACCAACAACGGTTCAAACAGGTGGGAACATATTAATAAAATACCTAGTGTTGTAAAAATTTCTAGAAAAAAAATTTCTGACAAACACTTGTGAATGGCACCAGTCTATGGACCATACTTTGGGTAGTTAAAGATTTCCTGCAGTTGTTGGGAATAAGCTTAATCGGATTAATAATTCAGATAGAATCTCAGCTTACATGTACAATGGTTTAAGTTTTTTTGACTTTATGATGGTATCTAAGTGATATATAAGTGGTAGAAACTTTACATGGAATTTTGATCTTTTCCTGGGCTAGCAATATGAGGACAATTTCTCTCTTCTCTCTCTTGATATTGGGTGGTAGCAGTGAGCTATAGCTCTCAATCATCACACAATCACAAGGGCAAATCCAACCATGTGCTGTGTTGCTAAGCTGTGACACTGAATAGATTAGACAGATTAAATGCATTTTCCACTTAAAATACTTTCAGCATGCAGCAGATATACCAGAATATAACTATTTTAAATCAAAGAACATCTATATACTCTCTAATGTTTACTGCTGTTTGGTGAAAAAAAAATGTAAGCTCTTAAATGCTTTTAAATGTAGATAACGAAGACCATGAAAATGCACCAAAGATCATATTTCAGAATAATGAATTATCATATTTCAAGCTTCTTTAATAAAACACTAATTTTTAATACAAAACTAAGAGAATTTGTTTTAAAGAGAATATTCTATCTGTGAAAGCAAAGAATTAAGATGCTTTATAATACGATTTAAAATCACTTATAATTATTTATGAATAATCATTACTTATAATGGTCAATCATATGGTTCAATAAAAGTTAAACACCTGCAGATAATGACACGATGGAATTTTAAACAGGCATTAAGTGTGTATGGTTACAAAGAACGCTTGATGATTTTGGTAGATGTTTTTGCAATTTGGTTGAACAACATCAAATGTCAAACATTTAACTCTTGAGCTATGAATGCAACAATCTCAAACAGTTTAACTCACTATAATATAAAATGTATCTCAAAAGAGTTAACAGGAATAAAGAATCTGAGATAATTTTGTAAAAACTATGCATGGAAAAGAGGACTGGAAAACATAAATTTAAAAACTGGCATAGTGCCTTTTTATTCTTCTTGGTCATTTTCCAAATTTCCATTTGTGAGAATGTATCACTTTAACAGTGAAAAAAACTGCATTTGAATTTTTAATTCAGGGAAATTGCTAGCAGTTTTGACAGTTTATCTTCATGTTTATAATGTTAAAGAGAATTCTACTGTAATTAATAGCGACTTTCATATACTGGAGACAAAACTGATTGCTTATCTATACACACAAGTGGCAAATTTAAATTCACAGACATTAACTATTGGATTATCGCTGAATTCATTCATTACCTCTAAGCTTTATCTGGGAAGGATTCATAATGTGTATGCAGGGGAACGTTCCTACGACCATGATGGACCTGTAGATCAGTATCCTAGTTGTCTGTTCTTTACAGTCTGATTTATTGTTTTCACAGCTTTATTAAGGTGTAATTGACATACAAAACTTGCACATATTTAATATATGCAATTTGAAGAGTATGGACATATGCATAGACTCATGAAACCACCACCACAATCGAGGTACAGACATATCCAATGCCTCCAAAAGTTTTCTTGCCCCTTCCTTTGGTGGTAAGCGAGTGGTAAGCATATGTACCTTATGATCTACCCTTTTACCAAATTTTATTGGTACCAATCACAGTATTATTAAATTGGTGTGTACTGTCAAGCATATCTCCATAATTTACTCATTGCATAACTGACAGTTCATGCCAATTGGACAACTCCCTGTTTCCCCTCCCGCAGCCTCTAGTCCCCATGGTTCGGCCCCATACACCATCCTGTGACCTTGGACAGGTCATTCTCACTGAGTTTCAGTTCTCCCACCCTTAAAATGAAGAGTCTTGAAAACATAATCTCTAAGCTTTTTCTACCTTTGCTTTCATGATTCTATTACATGATGTTAAAATTGGCTCTTCATAAGACATGGACCCAATGTCAAATGGAAACGCAGGGTCTGTTATTCCAAAAATACTAAGAATTTCAGGATGGTGAACATAGAGCATTCACCCAAGTGCAGGGCCCTACTCAGCATGTAGCTCTGTGCGATGACATGGGACACACACTCATGAACCTGACCCTGCTGAGAGCAGAAGGTAAAGGAAAAAAATCACCATCCAAAACCAGAGTGGATTTAAAACTTGCACTTAGAAGGTGAGCAAGTTGTGGGGAGAGCTTAATGGATGTGTTAATGAATTCGATGGTGGCAATCGTTACACAGTATGCAGGTAACCAAATCATCATGCTGCACAGCTTGAATATATTCAATCTTTGTCTATTAAACATTTAAAAAAAAATTAAAGTGTTTAGGAGCCCAAGCATGCACATTTAAATAAGAATTACTCACACAGTAGATGAAACAGCTGTTCACACAGTTAACCATACTTTGGTCGAATGATTAAAAACGAACCACAATCGCCTTTTCATACATGATTAGGATCAGTTTCTATTTTAAAAGCATGTCTCTGCCTACAAAATTGTGCTTAGATTTCACAGGCCAGCCTGCTCTCTCTCTCTCAAGTCTTAAATTCCACCCCGGTGAGCCAGGCTCAGTTGAACTTTCCTCTGCTAACGTCTGTGATCAAGATTAAAGCAGTTGGCTTTGGCCCATGAAGCAGAAATGTCAGGATAAAATCAAGTATTTGACTGTAAGAGAAAATAGGTAGAAATCTTAAAGACATAGGTGTAGGCAGAGACTTTGTGAACAAAACCCAGATGGCATGGGAAACACAACAAAGAATCAACAAAGGAGATCTTACATTATTAAAAAGCTTTTGCACAACAAAAGACAACAATGACAAAGTGAAAAGGCGAGTGGGAAAAATTTTCTACCCATAGAGTGGGAAAAATTATAGCCAGTTGTCCCTCAGAAAAAGGACTTCTATCTAGAACATACAGAGAACTGAAAAATATCAGGCCCCCCACATTCAAAGACCCAATCCAAAAATGGGCATCTGAGATGAATACATACTTCTCAGATGAAGAAATACAAACAGCAAATATATATATGAAAAAATGTTCACCAGTATTGGTCATTTGAGAGATGCAAATTAAAACAACACTGAGATTCCATCTCATTCCAGAAACAACGGCCACCATCAAGAAATCAACCAACAACAAATACTGATGGGGCTGTGGGGAGAAAGGAGCCCTTCTCCATTGGTGGGAGTGTAGACAGATTCAACTACTGTGGAAATCAGTGTGGAGATTTCTTTAAAAAACTAGGATTAGAGGTCCCATTTGATCCAGCTATTCCTCTTCTGTATATTTTCCCAGAGGAATAAAAAACATCATATCACAGTGATATATATATATATATATATATATATATCCATGTTTATAGCAGCACAATTTGTAATAGTTAAATCTTGCAAACAATCCAAATGCCCATCAACTGAGGAATGAATAAAAAATATATATATTATATTATATTATATTATATTATATTATATATAATTGATACTACTTAGCCATAAAGAAAAACTTGAGACTTTTATAGGTAAATGGATGCGACTTGAGACAGTACTCATAAGTAAGACAAATCAGACCCATATGTGTAAACATCATATGGTCTCACTAGTGTGAGAAGCTGAATAAGAAATAGGACTCAAAATGTACAATAGCTATTGTAAATAGGGAAGAAATTGTTCAAAAGAAAAGAAAAACTGTGATGGGAGAATGGGGAAAGGAAGGAAGGGAAGAGGGATATATATATCAGAAAGTTCAGCTAGTTTTACAGCTAGTTTCTTGTTTCATTGAGCGGTAAGTTTTGTGCTAGTAATGCTCTGGACAATGTTTCATGGCAATATCTCGTACTCTGAACAACTAATATGAACATAACAATGTGCAATGTTGATTACTTTTTTTCTCCTACTAGCCTGTTTTGAAACTGTTTTATTGTTATTTTTACTTTTTTTCTGTTTAAAAAAAAAAGATCAGGTATTTGCAGTTTCTGAATCTAGCCACATTCCTTATCTTGCTGGCTGTGTTCTTGGTAATCATTAATCTGAACACTAGGACAGCAGGGCCTGTGAGGAGAGACATTTCCAGTCCATCTCTCTGCCTTGGAACTGCAAGAGGAAATGAACACAGACAGTGGGACTTTGCTTTCTTGGGAATCATCACAGAGCAGCCGGGAGTGGGCAAGACAGACAAGCGTCTGGTTCTCTACCAGAACCCACTTACTCTGTATATGGGTCTAATGAGTTCAGTTCTGTCAAGAGTTGAGAATCGGGGCCCACTGATCATTATGTTTAGGCAGATTGAAAGCAGTGAAAAATAATAGTGGGCAAGAAATGGAAGACCAGGAAAAATCATCAATCAGATGGACAAATAAAAAAGGACTCTAGATTCACTGAGTAAAGAGCTGTAATTTTTTGATGCCAAGTGATCCTCAGTGCTTTTAGCAAATGCCAAACCCAGTGCTTGGAATGATGGTCAAATTCTTCAAGGAAAGTTTAACAGAAAGTTTATACTCTGTTTAAGGATACGGGGAAATGGATGATATAATTTAGAAAGATTCCTCAGGGGTAAAGCTTAATTCTCTAGAAAATCAGGTTGCCAAAGCCTCCAGACAGTGGAAGTTTTATGTGATGCATCTTTATATTTTGCAACGTATCTACTTACCTGTTTCCAAAACTTATTTTTCTCTCCTGCCTAAAATGATGGTCTAGAACAGGCCCTAACAAATCTTTTCCATACAAGGTCAGATAATATGGATAGTAGGGATTCTCAAGGATCATGTGGCCCCTGTATCAATGGCTTGGCTCTGCCATCAGAGTTCATGAGAGCCAGAGAGAGCACACAGAGAGAGGGCCATTGGCTGTGTGCCAGTGAAACTGCTCACAACTCAGACAGCTGACCGGCCTTGATCCATGACTACCCTTTACCAACTCCCAGTATAGAACAAAAACATTTCTCCAGACATAGCCAAGTCTAGATTCAAGTCACAAATTCACCACTCTGAGACCTAATATCCCTCTCTTATAGTATAGAGGATGTAATACCCATTTTGCTGGTTACTGTGAGCATCAAATGGAAACCACTGACAACTGATACACGTCAACTTCCTTCTCCCTAGAGTTACTGTTTTCCTCAACCTGCTCTTCTTCTTGATTCTCCATCTGTAAGTTTCTTATCTGTCCTCAGTGGCCTCTCTTGTGTTTCATCACACTGCCCCACACCCTCCCTGTCTCATGGGCTACAGAGAGATCATTAACTCTTGTACTGAGGTGGAAACAAAGCCTCATGGAGGTAGACATTATAACCAAAGTGGGGAAGGATGCTCTCAAATCCAGCAACCCCTAGCTTTGAGGCTGTCACCTGTACAAACATGGCCTCTTGGGAGTTTGTACGAAGGCACGAAGGTAGAAATCAACACCCATGGTTGCAAAAGCAGCAGCACTGGTCCTTGGTCACTTGGTCAGGGTTCCCTCGTTTTTGAAATAGGGTTAAAAATGATAGGTTCTGAAGGGCTCTACCTCAAGGTGTTGATGTGCCTCATGGCAGAGATATGTTCAGCCATACCTGCTGCACGAACTGGTGTGACTGTGAGAGTTCACTGACAGCAGCATTCCTAGACCCAGTACCCAACATACAGGGAGTGCTCCATAAAAGCCATTACTTGTTGGTGATAGATGTACATACACTGAGATATGTAAGTAAACACACTTACACACATACATGCAGCACTGTCAGCTCCACGTGGGCAGGACTCATAGCTGACACAAAGCATGCATTCATTAAAGAACTCTTTGTTCCTTTGTGAGCATGCAAAACTCTCATGCACAGAAACAGCTAATTGAAAACAGCTAATAGTTGGGTTGGGCTACCCAAGGCCTTTGTGTTTTCTCTCCACATCCATTGGTTCTCTCAAAGGAGCCAAGAAACCTGCCGGACCAGACCTGAGTCTGTGGAATGTTCTGGCTGTTTTCCAGATTTCAGAACCTCATCACCTGTGCTGTTCAAAGAACCACAGCACAACTGTGACTCCAGGAGGACTGAGTTGGAGGCAACCAAGGGCAGGTGTCCAAGCAGAATGTCCCTTTTAAGATGGGAATAAATGGCAGGGGAGGCAGGGAGCAGGCAATCTGTGAGCACTGGAGGACTCTCCAGGACTATTTTCTTGAACATCTGGGAGGAGTTTCTGCCCCTGGATAAAGAAGGTCCATGTATTTGGAATAAAAAAGCCATCCGATGCTCCACTGTCCTGCACAAAGGAAGAACTTGCACTCAGCCAAGTCCTGGAAGGGCCCCTAAGCCACAGCTGATGGCAGCTCAGCACTGAGAGCCCCTCCCTCGACCCTCTGGGAGCCCTGATAGCAGCATGGCCTTGCACACAGGCCACCTCTAAGCCAACCAGGCAATCGTCCAAGCCAGGAAGAGGCAACAGCTCAAGCTGCAGCAAACAAGGCCCTCATAGGCACAGTGTGTCTGGGCCTAGCCTCTGCCTCTGCAGTCACCTACGCCTTGCCATGATGACGTCCTTGGAACTTGGACACTGATGTCAGAACAAGGGTGGAGGCCTCATCCTCTTAGCATGACACAAACTAGCAGGCTAGCCTCTTAGCTCAAAAAAATAGAATGAGGTAGTGTCTGCCTCTGGCCATGCAAACCAAGTCCTCCCGGGGTGAGTGGAAGTAGTCCACAGAGTGCCAGATGCAGCTTTTGGCTTCCAGACTCAGTCTGTTCAGCCTCCACAACTGTTTCCCACTCATTGCTGGTTTTGATTGTATTGTGGTTGTGTTGCTGTTTAAAGGAGTGGAGGACTAAACCACCCTTTAGGGAAGAAGAATTTATGTGTATGTGTAGTGTGTGGTGTGTGTGTGTGTGTGTGCGCGCATGTGCATGCACACCAAGATAGATTAACAGATATATACATATATATGTACACAAAGTAGACTATTAACATATCCATTTTAGTGATGAGCATGCTGACTGTCCAAGAGGTGGGCAATTAATAAGAAACACAGCTGTGATGCAAATCTAAACATGATTATTCTGCTGCCCACCATGTTGTGGTGTGAGGCCTACAGTGAATGTTATATTCTGTCTTGACATCTGGGGAAACCAAGAGGGCCTCAAGTGGCCTCAGTAAAAATTCCTGTGTCCACTGTGTGCCTCCTTGGATTAGGTCCCCTCCCCAATGATCCTCCTTATTTCAGGAACAACCACAATGCCTGCCTAACTCTATGAGCACTTGGCCTGGGCCCCCCACCAGTCTGTGACGTTATTTAGATATGACAATGACACTCCTTCAGGGAAACCAAGGGTCATGTCACTCCTGTCTAGTATGAAGAGTGCCTTCCTCCCCTTGTCTCACTGAGTATGCTCTGCTCCTGAGTGCCACCCTCATGTGCCCCTGCCCATGCAGCATCCACTTCCCCTGGGCTGTGAGTCTATGTGACTCATCAACTACTGTGGACCTGAATGTCCTCCATCAGGGTCATCACCATAGGGTGGGATCCCTACTTCACCTATGAAGAAGGTGAGAAAAGCATGGCACTGAGCTAGTGGGACGAGGAGTGCTCAAGATGTGGCCGCCCTAGTGAACAACATAGGCCCAGCAGCTTTCCCTTTGCTGGACACAATGCCCAACTTAAAGGAGGAAAGGCTTCGTCGACTCATGTTTTAAGGTTACTCCATCCATAGTCAGCTGGCTCCAAGGCAGAAGCAACCCTGAAGAAGGGCATAGTAGAACAAAGCTGCTCAGTTCATCATGGCCAGGAAGCAAAGCAGGAGAACAGTGCTAGACAGGAGACTATTTGAATGGTGATTGAGAAGTTGCTAGGGCCTAAATATCTCTGTCCCCCATGCAAGGTTAATGTTGAAATTTAGTCCCTAATGGCACATGTTAAGAAGCAGAAACTTCAAGAGGCCATTGAGTAATGAAGGCTCTTCTCTCAGGAGTGGGATTTGTTCCTTGTAAAAGGGATGGAGAGAACTATATCAATCCATTTCATTTTCCCTTCTGCCATATGAGGACATGATGTTTCTCCTCTCCGATCAATGCAGCAACAAGATGTCATCTTGGAAGCAGACATCAGTCCCCAAAATGCTAGTGTCCTGAACAAGGACTTCTCAGTTTTTAGAACTGTAACAAATAATTTCCATCACTTATAAACTAGTCAGTATCTGGTATTTTATTATAGCAGCACAAACAGATTAAGACAGAAGTTTGTTAACAAGTTGGTCATCGGTCAGCAATGGCTTGTTAAGCGCCTTCTCCCACTGGAACATCAGGCTTGACAAGTGGATCCTGGGCTCTGGTGGGCCTGAGGATTGTAGCAGTGACCACTCAGGCCTGTCCCAGAAGGCATGTGCCTCACCAAGCTTTTTTTCTGACTTGCATTCTCTGCACCCCCTTCCTAAGTGAATTAACACATTACAGCAAAACAAAACAAAACAAAAACATAAACAGAAGTTCTGTGAAAAAGTTCCACCAAACACCAGTAATGAGTAGGTTTGATGGTGCCTACAAAGACCTTCCCCCAAAGGAGCTTGCCATCTAGAAAGGACCATGAAAAATAGTTATAAAGTAGTGTACTATCCACCAGTTACAGTGGAAACTCTAAAGGGAGAGGGCCATCCTTCCCATATTTACATCAGCCATCAACTCACTTTTCCACATTTTCCCTATCCACATAATGCTGGGTTGTTTTCTTTTATGTTTATCTTCTAGTGCTCTTTAAATCAGACTATCTATGTTGTTACTTCAGTGAATTAATTTAAAAAGGAAACATTTGTCCATAAATTGGAAGAAAACTAGAATAATTTGCCACAAATAGAATGTAACAAGAAAAGTACACAGACAGCTATTAATTTCTTTAAAGTTTGTTCATGCATTGCTTAAAAGCATCTTGTACATCTTCAGCTCATATCTGATGGTTTGGAGAGGGCTACAGAGGAGAAATTGAGTCCTGGGCTTTGCGTGACTGGCTTGGGACACTGAGACAGGGATGAAGAAAGGCTCCCTGGGTGGGGGTGACAGCATGAGGCAAGGCGCAGAGGTGGTATGCAGGGAGCCCTCCACACAGAAGGATGAGAGGAGACCACAGCTGTCTTGGTTAACCAGCACAGACAGTCAGCCCCCCATCACAGACTGAGCACACTGGTATGTGGACTAACACAGGCTGAAATTATTTTAAAAGCTGGGTTGTGTTTTGTCATCCCAAGCTAACCAGAGAACAGTGAATCCAAGTCCCCACTGGCATGTTCTAGTTTCTCCCAGGACTGTCATTTGATTCTACTTTTCCAGTAGGGGAAAAATAAAATCTGTTTCCTGGATGATGGTGAATTCTGAATGCAGATGTCCAAAGACTGGGGGAGGCAAATGGAAAAGCAGAAAAAAAAAAAGATGTAGGCGGCCAAAGGCAATCATGGAGTGTCGATGCAGGGGCTCCATCCCTTGCTGGTGTGCGTGTGTGTGCATGTTTGTGTGTGTGTGTGCCTGTGCATGCACATTCTTCCCAGGGTCATTCCATGCCATCAAAGAGATACACTTACCTTGTAAAAGGTCAACTTCTAAATTGATCAGGGAAACTCTAACCAGACCAGAATCCATGCAAAAAGCAAGTCTGAGTCTTAACACAGCATAATGAACATCTGCAAACAGCGGGGGATTTTGTTCATGTGTTGGATGGAATCCTTTCATGCCAGGGATGTCTTCTTGGCTCTGGAATCCTTGACAATGTCAAGTGGTCCCAGAAAAAGGGTTCTCTTTTCTCAGATGGAGTGCTATGCACTTTTCTGCCTGCACAAGTTAGGGATGAGTTTTTAAAAGCCCTTCCCAAGGAAAAGCATATATTCTGCAACGTGGCATCCAGTAGGTACTATCACAGCATTTTATAAGACCATGTATAATGTCAACTGGAGCTAGGAAAAATAGTATTTAGCCCCAGAAAGGCATATAAATACCTATAAAATGCAGGTTTTCATTTTTAAAAAATGGTTTTGTTCTATTTTTGCCTATGTTCACAGTTGAGAGACAGTGGCCTGCAGATCTGGTACCAGTAGTGACTTCCTGAGAACCTGGAACTGAATCTGACTATGCCAATTTTGCATGAGCTCCTGGGTATGGGATTTCCCCACCACCAAGTGTAGAGCAGCCCTCTGAGCCTCAGTCTTCTGGAAAAGCCGGGTAGGAGGCTGCTTAAGATCCCTCCTAGCACAGATGAGGCCTGGGGTTCAATCCTCAGCACTAACAAAACATCAAACTCAGGGTCAGTCCTTCCTGATCCACCCACTGCTTGACAACTTCACAATGCAGTGCACAAATCCCTATCTCCAGGATAATTTCTTCTTATTCTTCCTTCCACACCCACCCTTTATTTATACATTTCCCATCTCACTTTTTATTTTTTGGCCCAAATCCCACCTGTCAAAGTCCTGCCTATCCAATATGTATCTTAATGACTCTCAAATATATCCCCTTCTCTCCTTTCCCAATGTCCTCATTCCAGTTCAGGCCCCCATTACTGCTCTTCTGGACTGAAGGGTCTCTTTCTGGTCCTGCTTCCTGGTTCACTTCTCCAATCCACTCCCCATGTAGCAGCCAGAGTGATCTTCTCACAATGATCTTAGACCAAGCAACTCTCCTGCTCAAACATCATCTGCAACCTTCTATAAATCTCAAGCTCCCAGATATCCTGTTCAATATCTGGCCCAATCCCTACTCCATTTTCCCCATTAACTGCCAATCCATGATCCTTGTGCTGTGCTCCACTAATACTGCATTTCTTGCAGTTTTCTTAAAGGACTCACATTTCCATCTCTGTTTGTTGGTGATAGCCTCTGCTCTTGGCTGATCCTGTTCTAGCTCCCATCCACCCTCTAGGGTGTGCTTTGGGTAATGGTCCCTCTAGGAAGGCTTCTGAGAGCTCTGGGTTGTACCAGGTGCTTCTCTATTATCACAGAACTGATAATACTTTATGGGAAAGAACCAAAAGTCTATGCATCACACAAAAATCCAACAGTACTTAGTCATTATTAAAAAAAAAAAAAGGATAGAAAGAGACAGTGAGACAGATCACAGAGTATGGTGATCCTGTTTACCAACTCACTCTGGGAGATCAGCCCAGTTATGAACAGCTTGGGATAATTCATGCCTTCATCCATCCCAGGGGTCACCATCCTTAAATCTCTGGACTTGAGTATCATGAGAGAGAGGTCTGGGGGGTCTTTGAACTTGTACATATTTACTCTCATAATCATTTTCCCTAATTCCAACTGAAATTCACCATGGCTTTTCACAGATGTGGTTAACAGACTGCAGTAGTAGTAGCCATACCTAAGATTTTGACATGAATGGAGAGAAGCTGCAGATATTTCCCTGTCACACCGCTTTGCTAGCAGATAACTCAAAATATTATTTGCATTTGTCACTATTTTAAAATTATAATAGTTATTAGACCTGCTGCCAAATCAACCTAATTAATGTGTTAATAAAAATGCTAATGCCATATTATGCTACAAATTTTAATATATTTTATATAGTGGTACTGTGATATAATAGTGCATTTCAAGATATTATTCAGAAATGGGAGGCACAGGTTTACTCAGAAGCCAAAGTGTCCAGGACAATGACCCTCTCTAGATGGTGACTTCACTCATGGCAAGGCCCTGGGTCCCTCATCTTCCAACCTGGAACCTACAGCAGTGGCTGGACATGACAAAATTGGCAAAAATGAAATGACATATCCTATATATTCATTCATTTCTTTCTTTCTTTTCTTTCTTTCTTTCTTTCTTTCTTTCTTTCTTTCTTTCTTTCTTTCTTTCTTTCTTTCATACCAGGGATTGAACTCATGACCTCATGCTTGTCAGGCAGAAACTTGTGCCACTGAACTAAACCCCCAGCCCAAATAGGTAACCTTTCTATTCTTACTTTTTCCCTCATTATTTTGTTCCTCCATCATCCATGTAACCATCACTCACCCACAATTATCAATCCTTTCACCCTTTCACAATCCATGCATCCATCCCCTCCCCCAATTCATCCATCCACTCACTTTCCTTCTTATCCACTCTACAAGTCTAAGAAATGAGCACCTCTGCACTCAGTCCCCAGGTTCAGTTCTGCGGCTCAGATCAGCACTGAAGAAAAGGAAAGGAGGAAAAGAGGTGACTCATTGTCAGGAGGAAAAGAGGTGACCCATTCTCTTGCCTGCCCTCATGTCTGTCACTGAACATGGATATAGTCTGAATGTCTTTCAGAGGCCTAATACAGAGCTCCACCCCCAGGTTCCATGCCACAGGATGTGGCCTAAGCCCAGGCAGGGCCCATGCCTGTGTGAATGCCCTGGCATCCCAGATCCAGGAGTGCTTCTTGCTTTCAAATGGTCACAGAGAGAGCAAGTCTTAAAAGACACTCACAGTTATTACCAAATCCATCTTTTGTGTGGTGCAGTGGTTAAGAGACTGGTGTAGGTTTAAATTCTGGCTCCCTCTTATCCTGCATGACCTTCAGTGACTGTTTTAACTCTGCTCCTTTCTGGGAAGGTTGAAGGGAATCTTCATCACAGAAAGGTTCAACGAGTTAATCAGTTGAAAGTTCTAGTGCTGTAGCTGGCATACTGTGAGTGCCTATCCAGTCTCAGAAATTGTTATGCAGTCACTTACTCAAGGGAGGCAGAGGATTTAAACACTGCCATCAGAAATCCTGGAATAGGGAACTAAGGAATGAATCAACAAATATCACTTTTGCAAAATGCTCAAGCCATTCATATCTACAATGGAAATCAAAACAGAAAGATACTGTTTTCACCCATCTGTTTGTCAAAGATTATAAAGGCTGATAATCACCTGTGCTTTTGAGAGGGAAACAGGAAATTGCATACACTCTGATGGACTTGATGGGATCTCTCTTCAGGACAATTCAGCTACGCCTCTCAACATTTAATATGCACACACACTTTGCACTAGCAATCCTAAATTCATTCACTTATCCGACAGATACACACAGATATGAAAAATTACATGTACAAGAATGGTGAGCGGCAGCACAGCTTAGAGTAAGAAAACAAAAAGGAAGAATCTAAATGTCTGCCAACAGGAAATCAATTAACTGGATGATGAGATATCTAATCATTCAATTTGTATTTTCTGAGGAGTTACTATTGACAATAGACTTGGAAAAAACAGAAAACTAAGAGAAAGAAAGGGTAATATGTACTGATATGAAATGAGAACTATGATACACGCATATATAGAGAGAAAAAAGAAAATTACTATAAAATATCATTTATTAGAGTTCAAAGAAACAGGACACTCTTGCAGGTCACAAAACATAGGTTAATATGCAAAGGAGAAATAAAATACTACCAGCAGTGATTACTTCTAAAGAATAAAGTAAGGGACACAGAGATTGACTTTTATCTTGATACTGCTTTTGTGTTTTGTTTTGCCTTATCACATGTTCGTGCTGCTGTAATCCAGAGCCAGTTCAGCAGGCTGCAGTCTCAAAATGTATCCACCTCTCTTTGGCACCTGGTCCAAACCATGCGTGCAGCCATGTGTCTACTGCAACAGTCCCTGCCCTTGACCACAGGAGCACACTTCAGTAGGACAACTGCCAATCCCATTTGTAAGTGTCAGGCCATGTCATCACTCTGCTCAAAATCTCTAGGGACTTCCCAGTATGGAGTGAAAGCCAAGTCCTTCCTAAGTGTGATAAGGTCCTAATGATGTAGACTCACCTCCATGCCTCTCTCTCTCTCTCCTCACCCCCTTACTCTGCTGTAGCCACATCAGATTCTGCTGTACAACAAATAGGCCAAGTTCAACCCACCTCTGAGCCTTTGCTGCTCCCTGCTCACCCATGTATTGAGCACTCGCAGGTCACTCAGGCTTGCAGGTCTCTGTTCAAACATTGCTGTGTAGCAATGTCCCCAGTAGAGCACAACCCTCCCTAACTTACCTGGCCCGGTCCACCCCTCCCCTGCATTCCTTTCATTAGTTCTTGTCGCAATCTGACATAGCACAGAAGCACCTTCCTCGTGTGATGTCCATTTACTCTGTGAGCTCGTGAGCATAGAGACTAGCATGGTGTTCGAGGGTAGATTTCTAGCCACTAAAACAGTATCTGGCACATGGTAGTCACTCAAAAAATATATATTGAACAAAATGATCAATTATATATAATACAGGATACTGTTGATAATAGCTACTATGAAAAACAGAACTTTAGAAAAGGGCTTCAAGTCCCCTCGCCCAATTTTTTTTTTTTTTATTTTTTTTAATAAACTGTTTCCAAGCCCGCCACCCTCCAAAAACAGGATGGGAGGAACTGCGCCAGCAGGACGGTGTAAACAGCTCCTGGCCAGCATGGCACACAGCAGCTGTTGTCTTAAGCAACTGCTCTGTACACAGGACTCTTTGACAGAGTCTGGGGAATAAATGCCAGCTGGGTTTGAGCACGTTACAGAGCCAACCCCCAAAGCCACAAATAATTTCCGGGTGTCAAGAAGGCCCATACCCTCCTGAGATAGAGCAACCATGCAAATCTCACACTCTGCCAAACCCCAGCCCTGCTGTCCTCAAGGTGACACGGCACCCACGACAAGGTCCAGAACTCAGACTAGTGCCCGTTGCAGAAAAGTGACCAGGCCTGAGGGTCTGGATGCCCAGGAGGGGCATGCGCATGAATGTGTGTATGGGGGGGGGGTCTTCACTCTTTGTGCCTTAGGTCCTGCTGGCTTTGGAAACAGGAAAAGTCACAAGAATAGCCAAGTATGCCTGCAATCCTAGCACTTCAAGAGGCTGAGGCAAGAGCAACGTAAATTCCAGCCCAGCCTAAATAACTTAAGAGACTCAGTGAGACCCGGTATTAAAATAAAAAATAAGAAAAGAGCTACTAATGTAGCTCAGTGAGGCCCTGGGTTCAATCCCCAATGCTGCTAAATAAATAAATGACTATAACGTTAGAACTTTCCTCTGTGTCTTCATTACACGCCCCACTAAAACTTTTGACACATATATACAAATGTGTGTAGAACCTCAGCCCATATGAGGTCACTTGGGAGCAAAAACTCAAAGCCCAATGACATTTTTAGGCAACAGTCCGAAAACAGATGTCACCAGCACTATTTCATTACTAAAATCAGCAGCTGCTGCTTTTGCAGGCCCTGTATGCTACATTAGCTTAGACCAGTGGTTCTCATGCTCTGGCAGGGATCTTTCCCCAGGGCACATTAAGCCAAGTCTGGAGATGTCTTGGGAAGCAGGAGGAACCACTGGCACCCACTGCTCGAGGCCTTACAGCACACAGCAAAGCCCCCAGCAGGGTGCAGTCCTGGAAAGTGAACCAGCAGAGCCTAATGAGCAGCCTGGGACCCTTGTCCATTGCACATGTCAGACCCGGAGGACTTCAGACGCTGTGTGTCCTGAGGCTGTGACAAACATGACGCCAGGGACCTGTGTAGTGAGGGAAGGAGGGCAGCATGCCTGGTGGAGGCTGTGGTGAACAGTTGACTTCCCCAAAAGCCCCACCCCTAGAGGGCCAATAGGATGTACCACACCACTGCCCGGGGCCAGGAGACTCAGTGTGGTTTTACATTCCAGGATTTCAGAACTTCTTCCTCACAGTCTGCAAAGAGCCACCATGTTCTCAGGCCACAGAGAACCCACGTGCAGGCCGGAGGTGGCCAGGTAGAGTTCTACGGCATTCCATTGGGTCTCGGACCCTAATCCTACCCTGTAACTGGTGCCTGATTATAATCAGGGCAGAGCATGTGGACGCTGGTAACCTAGCCAAGAAGTCTCTTTCAGCCCTTTTGGAGTTGGAGGTTCTTCTCCCCAGCACAGAGCTAGCTGGGTTTCTCCTTAATAAAACAGTATTTCTACATTTCTGTCGTTGGCCCCACCCATTTAATCTCTGCTTCTCCCTGGATGCCCCCTTTTCAGGAGACAGACAGAAGCTGCAGTTCTCAGAAGAGAAGAAGGGTGTCATTACCCACAAGACATTCCTTTTCAGGAGGGCAACCAAACCCTGCAGGGAGGGGTGCATTGGGCTGGAGGAACAGTGACACACTGACCCTCCCCACTGGCTCTCAAAGCCACAGAGGGAGGTGGTAGCACTTCTGAGAAATCAGATTGAAGTGCTAGGACAGTTACCATTTCCTGGAGTGTGACAGAGGACAAGAAAAAGAAGGTCCATGTAGGATTTGCTTGCTGGAAGCAATGACCTGCCTTTCCTGTCTCTGTCTGTCTGTCTGTCTGTTGGTCTATCTGTCTGTGTGCCTACCTGTCAGTGCCAGGCCCTGAGGAAGACGCTGAAGGCCTGTTTTCCTCCTCCTCCCTGCCTTAGATCTCTGTCCCTCCCTGGATGAAGAAGTACTTCATAGCCCTGTGGCTATGACAGACAGAGGGGTGTGACCAAGTGACAAGACTCGGAGCAGCTGTCCCCTGTCTAGAGCATCTCTGCACATCCATAGTCCTCAGATACTTTTGTTAGCACAGGACTGTACAACATGTTGGCTTCTTGGTTCCATTTTTAGGAGGAAGTTATCACAAATAGAACAACAGCTAAGATCTATCCTCTAGAAAACTCTGCAGGTTCCCTCCCAAGAGCTTCACGCTCCTCTGGACTCCATCTGGGCCTTGTTCTCAGTGAGAAGACCTGCTGCTTTATCAAAACATGGCAAGAACAACAGTGACTCATCCTGAAAAGTCCCATTGGCAGTACTACATCATCAAAGGGAGGGCCTCAAACTAGAGAGAAAGAGGGAGACAGACAAAGTGAGAGAGAGAGACAGAGACAAACAGAGAGACAGAGACAAAGACAAAGAGACACAGAGATAGGGAGAGAGAGAGAGACAGAGGCAGACAGACAGAGAGAGACAGAGAGAGAGAGAGAGATTAAGAGATTATTGTCCTACTAAGGTATCATCAAGAAAATGCCACAAAGAAGTGTCAAAAGGGACACCAAAGGAGATGTAGCTCAGGCCTGCAATGGGGGAGAGCTGTCACCATCACGGGACTGGAAGGGAGGAAAGAATAGCTGTGGCCATGGGAGAGGCAGGAGCTGTAGTCCTCTCGAGGACAAAGTCAACCATGGAAAAGTACCCAATTCTTTTTTTTTTTTTTCCCCTATTGCATCTCCTCCCACAGCAGTGAAAATCCATGATGATGAAGTCCAGCTGGGGGCAGAGAAAAGAGGGAAGGGCAGAGAGTAGTCTGATGGGGCCAGGAGATTAAATGAGAGTCAGCCAGTGGAGAGACACACAAAGAAGCCAAATAGGACTATTGATCTTCCATTGATTGTCAGCCTACAGTCAGCAGGAATCACATGTTTCTAAGGTGGCTGGCTACTCCAGAGGAGGGCCTGTAGGCAGCACAATGAGTCAGGGTGCAGAAGGACCAGCCCTGGTTCAGCCATCTGTGCCTGGTTCTCACATAAGGCACGAGTCACTCCAAGGATGTACAAGAGGGCAGAACCCTCTGCCATTCAGGAGCTTGAAGGTTGTGGATAAGTTCCTTACCCTTTTGATGTCACAATATCTTCACATCCAGTTCAAAGGAGGGGACAGAGCTCCTCCCCCCACGGCTGATGTGATTAATGGGTTCACATGTACGAAGCACTTACAACAGTCGTAGGCACATAGAAAATATGCAATAAGCACTAGAGCAAGTAGCGCTACGATCCTCTGTGGCTCTCCAGTGGCCCAGTTTAGGCCCCATGTACGAGTTTTTATGTCCCTCCCACACCTGGACTTTTGTGAAAAGGATATGGTGTGAAAGGGATTTACTTGACTGAAATACCCTGGGATCCAGAACCCACAAACCCAGCCCAAACTTTCTAGCACCAGAAAATCTCTTTAAACTCCTTAGTGTGCACAGCCCTGACTTGAAAACCCCATGGAGAAGGAGCCTAAGTCTCAAAGATCCTGGTATATGTAACACTGATGCCAAATGTCAGTGGTGCCTTCTTGTAAGCCATATACTACATGCTAGATACAGGTCTAAGAATGATTTTTTACAGGGGGGTCTTCTCGTTCATATCTTACCACTGTCTCATATGGAATATGTTATTATCATACCCATTTTACAGCTCAGAACCCGAGGCATAAAGAGTAGCAGTTATGTGCCCGGCTTGCAGTGGTGCCTACTGCTTGTAGGTCCCGGCAAATCCAGTGGCAGTGCCTTGTCACATAGCTGGCAACTCGCTGGGCTTCTGCCTCAGTGCCTGCAGTGAGTGGGGATGCCACTTTGTGTTAGAGGGTTACCCCAGGGTGCCACTGCCCTGTGCTACAGCCTGGAGCCCCAGCTGGAGAAACATGAAGAAACATCTGCTTTCAACCCATCTGCTGTGGGTGGCCATGTGAGCGATCCATGTCTGCACCTAATCTGAATCTATTAATCAGATTTCCATCACTGCGACAAAATACTCAAGATAAACAAGTTGGAGGAGGAAAGATTTATTATAGTTCGTGATTTCAGAAGTTTCAGTCCATGGTTGGTCGATTCCATGGCTTTTGATCCATGGTGAAAGACAAGGCAGAGGAAAGTTGCTCAACTCATGGCAGCCAAAAAGCAGAGAGAAAGGATCAGAGTGGAAAGAGCTGGGGACATGGTATGTTCTTCAAAGTGTATGGGCCTCCAACCAGGCCCCACCTTGCAACTGCCATTCAGCTATAAACTCATCAGTGAATTAATCTTCTAATGTATATAGCACCCCCTTAATCCAATCCCCTCCCCGAGGCCTCACGTCTGAACTCAAGAGTCTTTTGGAATTTTTTTTTTTACCTAAACCATTATATTTGTATCCATATTTATTCTATATGTGGTCTATTCATATATCTATATCCATATCTAACTCTAATCTGTTCCACATCTATAAACATATTTAATTTAGATCTACATCCACATTTAACTAGAGGTATCTGTTTCTGTATCTAATCAAATTTACATCTGTACAAATAACTGTACTGGATCTACCTCAGCATCTAATCTTTAAGGAATCTGTACCCATACTGAATCAATATCTGTATCAAGCCTGTGTTTATATCTTTTTTGTTTTGGAATCTTAGCAACAAGCAGTAAGGAAGACAAGTTTCATCTGTAACCTGGCTATCACTGACTACATTAAAAGGAAACTTAGTCTCTCATCTCATCTGTGAAGTGGGGCTGTGGTTAGTTTCCTGACAGTGAAATCTAAATTGCCAAGTTCAAATCCTGCTCCATTTGCCACCCGACGAGCACATAACTGTTACTCTTTATGCCTCGGGTTCTGAACTGTAAAATGGGTATGATAATAACATATTCCATATGGGACAGTGGTAAGATATGAACGAGAAGACCCCCCTGTAAAAAAATCATTCTTAGACCTGTATCTAGCATGTAGTACATGGCTTAATGAAAGCTACCTTAAAGTACCAGATTTATAGGACACATACAATATATAGTTTTCATCTCAAAATGAATATAGAATATAGCCAAAGAATGTGATCATTGTTGACACAAATAGTAACTCTAAATGTTCTCAGCTAAGAGTTAAATTCAGACATACAAAGTCTTAGGCAAAGTCTGGTCCCACCAAGAATAGAGGGATAGTGATCTGAATGTAAGCTATTTTTCGACACGTTGCCTTTGGCTGGCTGTGCTTTGGGAAACTTACTGGCTATTTGTGGAATGCTGCCTCATATTCCTCACCCTGAGTCATGCACACTAGAAAGGAGTCCATAGCCCCAGAACCACAAATCCTCCCCAGATCGGTGCCATGGTCCGAATGTAGCATCCCTCTTGAGCAAGCCAAGTCCTTGTCCAGGCAATGGTCCAGCCAGCCACCTCCCTGCCTCCACCAGGGCTAATTAAAGACCCAGAAAATCAGAGCCAGTGGAAAGAAAATCATGGTAAAGTGACATGGCCTGTCCACAAACCAGCCTCATCTGCCCCAGAGAGGAGCAGCTGCCTAAAGGATGCTGCTGGGTTGAGAAGCAATTCGGTCTTGCCTTCTCTCAACAGATGCTGGGCACCATAAGAATTAATGGGCTGGAGATTCAGGTAGGAGCCATTCAGAAGCTCCCTGATTACTCCACAAACCACTCTCTGCGGAGAGAAAGGTTAATTGAAGCCCAGATCTGGAAGAGCGGCAAGGAGGCAGCTATTACTTTATTTAATCCTGCAAGCTGGGGAAGAGTTTCCAGAGAAAGTTCCCATAAAAGCAGATAAGGTCTGGCCCTGAAAGAGGAAAGGCCTAAAAACAAGATGCTCAAAAAAAATCTATGCCTGTAGTCCAGAGCAACAGTGGCGGCCAAAGTCCCTCAGTACCCCCAAGTAGCTGGATTTTTATTTTTATTTCTACTTATTTTGCAATGCAGAAGATGGAACCCAGGGTCTCACACATACTAGGCAAAGCTCTATCACTGAGCTACACCCCAAGCTGAATTTAGTTCTTTTTAAAATCTCTGTATATTCTATGTACTATCGAGCCATAAATCTCTCAGGAAATCATCTCTTCTGATGAAATTTTTTCCCTAGAACTATCCAACAAGACACACTGGTTAAGGATGCCAAGCACATATGTGTAGGATGGTTGCTGGGTGCAGAGAGTCATTGTCAATGCAGACACAGATATGCTGGGAATGAACGTGTCGCTGGCAGACCCTGTAGTCTGAATAAGGTCTGACCTTAACCAGAGAAGGTGACCTTTAAACACAAAGAAGCAAATACTAGGGAACTCATCAAGATGTGGCTAGAAATGTCTGTAAAGTGAGCTACTGCGGAGCAAATGAGGTTACACTCCGGTGTCTCAACCTTGAAACAACTGACATTTGAGGCTGAATAATTCTTTCCTAATGTTCCTGTGTAGCATTCCTGACCTCTACCCATAGATGCCTGCAGCACCTTCTGTTTACAAGTTGTAACAGTCAAAAACATCTCTGTTCATAGCCAAATGGCCCTTAAGCAGTCAAAGTCACCCTGGTTGAGAGCTACTGGTTGATACTAAAGTTTGAGTTCCACTGAGTGCCAGTCCATTAATTAGCTAATGACAACTATTAGCAGGATTTCTGACATCAGCCCCCATGCAAGCATAACACTGCTAAGATCCAAAACTCCTTTGACCTATCAAAAGATTCCCAGCAGACAGAGTGTGACCAGATGGCCCTGAATGTAAACCCCTTAAATTCCTCTTTCTTCACACTTGTAGGACAAAGTAACTCATTCATCTTGGCATAATAACAATGCAAGGACATTGAAGGAGCCAACACTTTCACTGACTGTACGGAAAACCAGCATTATTTTTATAGAAACCCAGACATAATGTGCAAAAATTTCAAAACACTACTCTTACCGGTGTCTTGGCAGGGTTAAAGTTTTAGTGTGTAAACTGGCAAATTAGATCTTCCCTACTGAGAGACACTTTGCTGAGTAAATATCTTCCACCTTTCCCACTCTCACAAACTCGCCTGTTTTCTTTCCGTTTACTTTTTGCTGCTTGAAATTAGGGACACATTCATTTGTGTATTTCCCATCTGACTCCTCCATGGGGAAGGGATGCTTCATCAGCAGATGCTTCCTGTCTTGTGCAGTACTTACCCTTACCATCCAGCACTCTCCTTACCTGGTCTCTGCATGGCCCAAAAGCTGTCTACTGAATAAGCAAAGCAATAAATGGATTGGTATAGATATACTTCATAAAACATTACTTGTCTTTTCCATTCAGGGTTCATTTTCTGTATCAGTTTTGCTGCAAATCCTCATGGCCCCAGCAATACCTTTAAGTAATGTGAATGTTACTCTCTGCTATCCCCCCAGTAAGCTGATCAAAGAAATTCAAGTACCTGGTTAGTTTTGAAAACTGAGCAGTCAGCTTTCCTCCTGAAGCCCTTGATCTTCAGGTCCTGAGAGGGATCTCATGTAAATGAAGGTCTATTCCCTTCCAAGTGGGGCCCACTTCACAAATACCCAGATTGACAAATCTTTACTCTACAAAAGAGCTCCTTTATTACAGCTCCCCAGGTATCTGCGTGTTTGAGCAGAAGCCATTAACTAATTGACAGAGAAGCTGTGGGGAAGGGGTGGGGCAGAGAAGCTAAAATTAAATGACAAGAGGCCATGCCAACTGGAGCACATTCAGAAATGATAAACCCTCTGGAGGCTCAATGAGAAAGAAAATCAGACACACATTCAAATTTATCAAAACACTGTTGATGTGCACAGAGATGTTTCATCCTTTGTTGTTCTAAAATAAATGTTCTAGTTAGTCTACTGTGGAAGCCATTTTACTCACAAGCCTTGCAGTAACCTGTACAAAGTATTCTGTCTCTCTGTCTGTCTATCCATCCCTCTATCTATCAGCCCATCATCCACCTTCACCTACACAACTAAGGAAATGTGTGGCTACTTGTCTGTCTCTGTTTGTCTATCTGCGGGGCTTGGATTGCAAATATGGAGCCTCACCTAAGCATTCAAATTTTTCTACAAGCCAAGGCAGTTTCATTTTTAGGCAAAAGAAAACAGAGGTCATGAAGAGATTTAATGTCATGTTTCAGACCCACCAATGCTACGTGCCTCCTGTGTTACTGTGGGCAAGTTACTCAATCTCTCTGATCCTTAGTTTCCTCGTTAGGAAACTAGGTATCATAAGAACAGCTATGTGATTGAGGCGTCTGAGAATACAATGGGAAAAGTCAATTTTCTGTGAATGAGAGATGATAGTGAGGGTGAGGATAATGATAGCACCAAGTAAATTCAAACTCCTTTCAAACTTCGAAGTTTTGTTTTGTTTTGTTTTGATTCTTTTCCTTTCATTTGTAGGTCACCTGGTTCCTGGGTAACCACCATCTGGAGACCAAGGAAGACTCCCCACTGAGAGTTGGGGCTTCCTGGGTACATCCCCAGGGGCAGTCTGCAGTTGAGAAAGCTGACACCAGAGATTTAAGCATTGTTCTGCTTTTTCATTCCATTAATCTGGCCATTAAGCAGAGAGAGTCCTGCAGATACCAACAGATGCAAAGCTCCACTGTGCTAATGGCAGAGAGCATTAGGAGAGTCCTCCATAGCCAACCAATCCATCTCCCCCAACTCACAACAGCTGCATGCAGACAAATTAACCAAGCAGTGGGTGAGGAGAGATACAGTTAATGCTAGGGCAAGCTGGTGCATGAAAGAGTGGGCCCTGTGTGCCCATGGTGCCATGCAGGCTGGGCCAAGCAAGCTGCTTTGTGATATTAGGACACAGTTCTCAGTGACATCCAGCAGGCAAGCCCACCTGTGACCCCCAGGCTCAGGACAGATCAGCAATGTTCTCCTGAGAAGCATGAGGCACTGAGGAAGGAAATGGGACCTGACTGCATGCTCAGAGCTCACACGCCATATCACCTCTGCTGCATGGGCTCTTCCAAGCTCGGCCACATCTGCCAACTTGCTCGTGGCATACAGGTAACATTTTGAGATGCCACTTTCTGCCAGAAAAACCTTTCCTGCCCCTCTTGTCTGACCTGCGTACAGGCAGCTGCACAGGCTCCCACTGCTCACTCCACAGCAAGCTAAGGCCCAGCCTGAAGTCAGATCTGGTCATAGGCCTTTGCCAACAGTCACACAAAGAACATTTGCACTTTGGTTCAGTTCCAGCATCCCTTTAGCATGGGAAATCAAAATCAGGGAAGGACAACAATATCCCACAGCTCCCCAAAGACCAGGAACCAGATGAGACCAAAGGAGCGTTGTTTGGAGACAAATTGAGTCATTTCCCCAAAGGCATGGCACGGATGCAGAAAGTGTGCCTCGTGCCACCGCTGGCTGCAGATACAGGCTGAGGTCCCATGGGCCAACAGATGGAGCTTTAGGAGCAGTCATTGTGCAGGGCAAGCTATTACCCTTATAATGTGCCAGCCAAAGCCATGGGCATGTGACTGCTTTTTCTCATGGAGGCTTGGAAGGACTGGCAGGGTTTGTCCAGAGTGAAGGACACAGGAAGGTTAGGGACAGAGCCAGCCTGGGGGCAGCTGCTCCATCCTGAGGATAAGACTTGGCTCCCAGAGTTCTGGACACAGACTGCTTGTCCCTGGGTTTTCCTGAGCCTAATCAATCTGGGGAACACTAAGATGTGAAGAGTCACCATTACAAACACACCTGAAAGTTCTATCACGATACTTTGGGAAACACAGAGTAAGTGGTGGAAGCAAACATTTTCCAAAGTGCAGCACATGAACCTCAGGGGGCACATTTATGACTTGAGATGGCACCCAGAGGAGCATTTTCACAGTTTAATGTTTATTTTAATGTTCTGCCCCTCCCTAAATGTAACCAGCACTTCAAACCCATGAATTTACCAATACGACTTCAAGACAGTGGTTTTCTACCTTGATGCCATGGCAATTCAGGGTGGATAATTCCTTCCTGTGGAGGGCTAGTCCCTGCATTTGGGAAACTGAGGAGCAACCTTGGTCTCCAGGAAGACACCAACCAAACCCCCTACAGCCAGGTGAAACAACCAAAATGCCTTCAGACATTACCAAATATCCTCTGGGGGTCAAAATCACCCCTGGCTGAGAACCATTCACTTAGAATAGTCTATTCTTTAAAGTAAAGTTAGTTCAGTTAGGTAAAAATGTGTTTTTAAGTAACTTGTAAAACAGATGAAATTGACGCAGTGCAAACAATGGCAAAGGGGTGTGTGAATAACAGGAGAATGAAAAGAAAGCAGACCAGAGGGTGGCCCGGCTGGTAGAGGAAACTGGACCCTCCTTCCTCCCACAGTCACACCCTCTCTTCTGCTGTGCCAGACCCAGAGCCTGGTCAGCCCTGGGGCTGATGTATCTGCTTGTGCGCTAGGGAACAAGAGGACAGGCAAGTGTGAAGGAACCCCACGAACTGGCTATTGCTACAACTTCTGGCCTTCTTGATATTCTGGCCACTGTGAGGTAGGATGGGTTTGTTCCTCCTCTCATTCCCCTTAGGGAGACCCAAGCAGAGATTCCGGGGAGAGACAAGGACCCAAGGAGTAGGGTGAAAGAAGAAGGAGGCAGCTGGTCTATGCCAGCACGTTCTAGAAATCCCAGAGGAGCTGTTATTTAGCCTTGAAATGTTCCAATAGCTTTGAGTACATCTGACACTTGAGGAGTGTTCACTGTGGGGCTCTGAAGGGGGGCCATCCTATCCTTCTTGTGTCTTTACTGTCAGATCAACTCACAGGCAGAGATAAGGAGATGATCTACCCAGATACAGCCCCTTCAATTCCAGCAGGAAAGGCAAGAGTCCTGCTGCTTTTTAAAAAAAACTAACACTCACAAGCGTTTAGTGTGCAACCTTAATTTTAAAGACATTATTTTTTATCCAGATCATTTCCTATGGTTCTCAGGGAAGGAGGCACGATCATCACCATGGCCATATTCCTGATGGGAAGAGACTGGGTTAAGTGGCCCCATAATGGCCTGGAAGACACAGAACCGGATTCTAGCTGGGCTCCCTAGATGCTAAGGGAGGTACTGATAGCTGCTGCACTGTTTCACCCCCAGGAGAGCATAAAGCAGACGTAAGGGTCATGCCATCCTCTTGGTCCCATGAGTCATCATCCCCACATGGAAACACCACTGCCTATGAAGCAGACAGAAAGCTGCAACTTCCTGCCCTGGCAGTTGGGTTCTGCTGCCTGACCTATAAGGGAGTAAAGGCACACTTTCTGCATCCATGCCATGCCTTTGGGGAAATGAAAACACAACAAAGTAACATCTTCCCTCTTCATCACTCCTCTCTATCTTGTCTTTTCCTTTGCATCAACCTCCTTGTGATTGCAAGGCAGAAGCACAGGACAGAGGGCAAATCAAAAGAAATAGTTATAGTTCTTGCCCAGGTAGGCAATGCATTCATGTACACGTACATACATACCCATACTGTTACACACACATGTACATACTCAGCCAGAGCGTGTGCACACATGTATATTCACCCACACACCCAGATGGGGCAACGAGACAGCCTTAATATGCCTGTGCAGCCCTTCTGAGCCATGAGGCCCAGACAATGCACAAACAATCCCTGGAGACCTGGTCCTGGAGCATCCAGGTGCAGATCAGTGACAAAGATCATGGGATGAAGCACTCACCTGGGTCTCCAGTGTGATCAGTGGACTTGGATGTGGATCCTGTAGGAAGAAAGGAGAAAACACACATAAGTGTCAAGGAGAAAAGTAAACTTACAAGCATCGGTTTCAAACAAAGCTTGGTTTTCTCAGTGCACAAGCTCTGGGGTAGAAGGCAGCCCAATCATCTCTGCAATCCACAGGATGTCTGAATAAGAACAGGTTGGCCTAGTCTGTTCCTTCTCTACCTCCGACATTTCTTTCCACACCCATACCATTGAGGCAGAGGACAGAAAACAAGGAAGTCCAAAAAAACTCGAAAAGCATTTTCCCCAAATATCTCCAAAAGTGTTCAAATCCTCAGTATGAAGGAGAAGTTGGGTCCTTAAAAGGATTAGAAATAAACCTGCATGAATACAAAGGCCTGATTCAGGGCAAGGCCAGCAGGTTGGGTCTGATCTTGGGAAGAATCAGGGAAAAAAAGGGGAGAGAGAAAAAGAAGAGTTTTATTTCTGGTTTAAGCAGCACATTCCAAAGAATGCAGGAAGATCCTTTCAGGACAGAGGAGGCCAGAGAAACATCCTATTCATTCACTCCTCACAAAAGCCAATTGACTGGGAATGCTGGGTGGTAATATCTCGGGTCATTAAGCACGAACGCCTTGGGTTGAGGAGGGACAGGGTAGGGACAGAAGGAGGAAGAGACTGATGCTGGGAAGTAGTGATGTTCAGTGAGTGGTTTCCAAGGAAAACAGGAAATCTAACACATAAAGGCTATTTTTGTTTGCCCTGTGTCTACTCCCAACTTCAGTTCAGGATTCCTGCCAAACAACCGTAAGCTGACGCTTACAAAGAATGGGAATGCTTTTAGGGCCCTGGAGTAGAAATCCACTTTGAAGCTCAGATTTATTCTTACGGATTTTCCAACACAGGTTTTATAGGAGCCATGCAAATTAGCACCAGCCCACTGGCATATGCACAACAAAGAAGCAAAAGATTTCTAAGCTCGTGCTGTAGATAACCTGCCATTTGCTTTCCTGATCCCCATTCTGTACCATCCTTATCATGATGACTAAGTCTGATGAGCATAACAGGTGTGATTTCAGGCACATTGTGAACTCTGGTCAATGCTGGCTTTTCTTTTAATGTGAAGAACTCATCTAGATGCAATCATAACACAGTTGGGGACTACCATAGGGCTGGGGACAGGTAAAATCTTGTCCCTTACCTGCTACTCATTACAAGACCAATTTATATTTTCTTCTGTGACAGGGACTTAAAAACCATTTCTGCTGTCTCTTCACTCCAGCCTAGAAATGCCCTGTAGGTGACTATAAGTAGAATCAACTTGACCCTCATTTTGTATTCTTGGTTACTATAAATCCTGGGACAAATCCCTTCTCAGCTCTACACAACAGTATGTTGATCATTTAGTGAGTATCTGTCTAAAAGCTGGCCATACAGGGGAGATAAGCCATGAACTGACATGATCTCATCCACCTTGAAGACTGAAGACACTATGGTGAGAGGCTTACAGGGATATTCAACTATGCCCAGAAGTCTCTGACCATGGTTCTAAACCTATGATCACTTGGATCCCAGAAAAAGCAGAGCCCCATATGACTGAGGCCACGAACATCAGAGACAATCCTTTCATTGGAATGGAACCAACCCTCAGCCAGGATTCCAGAGCTATGAAACCAAGACTGAGATAATAATTATCAACTGGACCCCAGCATACCACGTCAGCTCACCCTTAAAAATTGGCCTTCCACATTTGTAAGTGGGCCAGTCTGAAGCTACCCAAGCTGGAGTCTTTTCCTATCTTTCTTCTAACTTTGCAATTAAAACTTTTTCCTATACACTTGTGCTTTAGTTTTAATTTCCATTTTTACTGAAGTAAGGACCCATACTAGGTGACAACAATCTTCCCCCAGCTCTCACTGTGAGTCCAATCTCTGGCACTTTTACTGAGGTAAAAGTGCTCCAAGGAATTTGCCAGAGAACACCTCACTCATTTGCACTTTCCCTCGGCATCGAACAGTCCTCGGATGCAGGAACATTTTGAGAGGAACATTTTTACTTCTCTTTCCTTATTACCCATTGGCCCAAAAAGACCTGGAGAAGTCTGGAAGGAAACAATTCAATGCTTTTTCTTTAAACCCTCACCACTTCCTCCACAAAGGTGAAATGGCAAGTGTGATCAGTGAGAAGCCCACTTCAGGGGGTGTGAGCCTGCTCGTTCATTGAGCCATCCTTCCTGGGACACCCTTGTGCTAGTCAGATTTTCACTGCTGCAATTAAATACCTGAGAAAAACAACTTACAGGAGGAAAGAAATTTTTGTCTCATGGTTCCAGAGCTTTCAGACCATGTTCAGCTGGCTCCATTATTTTAAGCCTGTGATGAGGCAGAACATCACTTCAGATGGGTGTCATGAAGAAAAGCTGCTTGCATCATGGTAATCAGAAGGAAGAGAGAGTAAAAGACAGAGAGGAAGATCTGGGGAGCAGATAAAGTCCCCAAGGTCATGCCTCCATAATCTACTCCCCTCAACTACACCCCTCCTATTTCTTCACATCCTAATAATGCCATCAAATTATGATGCCATCAGTGAATTACTGTACTGATGAGGTTCAAGCCTTCATGATCTCATCACCTTACAAAGGCTCCTCCTCTGAACACATGAGTCTTTAGGGGGATATTTTGGATCAAAGCCATAACAGTCCTTCTCTCTAGCTCCTTTATCACTTATGTGCAGAAAGAGTTAACCTTGTACTTCTCAGTTCCCTGTTAAGTAAGCAGTAGGGCAGGGTCCCGTTTTCTTTTGGGGAAGCAAAGTCATCCTTGTGCTCTGTGGCTGGCATTGTGTCAGCCTTGTGCATGCTGCTCAGTGAGTGAGAACACGTGGCCTTTGCTCTTCATGTCACTGCCATTCTATGCCTATCTGTCCATCTGTCTGTCCACTCAGATCCCACCATTTAGATTTTGATTAGAAAATAAGAAGCTGCATCTAGTCTTAAAATTAGCCTAATTCTCAAAGCCAAGTCCTAGCAAAGTGCTGCACTGGGGTGTTGGGCGCCTGCCCAGATTAATTAAGCTGTTCTTCACAGCCCATTTGGCGATTGTTTGGGACTTATGCTTCATTGCTCAGAATCCCAGGATGGTGAAGAGGGTTGGGGGGAGGCCTTCCTGAAACCCTAAGAACAACTTCACTGGAAAAAAACTTTCCTTGGAAATACCTGTCAACCATATTGACAAAACAAAGAGCCCAGTCCCTTTATATCATGAAGCACCAGCTCTTTATTTTGTGTTCCAAGATCACAGACCAGATTGGTGCATGGCCAGGGGTCCACAATTAACAAAAAAGCTTCTAGAAGATAAAAGAATATGAGGTACCTATTCAGCATCTTAATTAACCAGCCAGGAAGAGGATAAAGTAGTCACAAGGGGCCATGTCATTAACACTTCGGATTCACTTGCCAACAAAATTTTGTTCTCCTTTCTCTGAGCACACTGGAAATGTAAGACTCTCCCTAAAGAGGCTCAGTCCAGAGGATTCAAGGTATGACTATATATCTGTGAGGTCTCACTTTCAGCAACATCCTCCTTAATTGGAAAGGCTAACGAAGTGGAACTGGGTCAATGATGCTGTCTGCCTAATCCATCGTGTCTGTCTAAACTGGGACTCTTTGGTTTACAGTAGAGTAAATTCCTGTCTGTCAGAGGAAAGGCTCCTGGAGACCAGAGGGGAATTTGCAGCATGCCTGCCTGCTCTGGTGGAGTGCACTCAGAATCTTAATGTTGGTGCCAAGAACTTCAAAACCTCTGAATGCAATGGAAGACCTTTCAGACCATCTTCTGCAGTGACCAAATTGGAGAAGTCAAATGGGGAACTAGGGAGACTGAACTAGTGATCCTCCTAGAGCCACCCCCTCTAGACATGTTACTTTGTAGTGCTTCAGGTGTGCTTCTCTACTCCTTTTCAGCTTGTGATTGATCAATGAGAGGTTAGCAGAAAATGACTTAAGCAGAAGCTCAGAATATGCTTGAACATGACCTTTCTGGCTTTGTCAATAGGAGAACATGACCAAGGTGGGATGCTGAGCCAGAGAGTGAGAGTCATGAGAAACAGACCAGGAACCAACATGTAGCTTGGACCTAAACCCAGCCTAGATCAGTAGATCCTAACCAATCTTTGGCAGAGAAAACACAAGCTATTTTACTATTTTAATACACTGAATTTGGGGTTGTTATCCAGTGTATTTGATAATACACTGGATAATTTGATATGCTGTCTAACTACTGATCTTGAGAGAAGCAAAAAGTAATATCATCACAAATCCTCACAGCATTGGGACAAAAACAAGCCAAAAAATGTCTACAAATGCACCCCAGCAAGCTGAAATAACTATAACTAGTAGATATTTATCAGGGGCCAGGCTCTGTCTATCTGCACTACAAGCAAAGACACACTAGGCTGGGAGGATCTAGTACTACCATTGAACTAACCTCCAACCCTCTTTGCCAAATATAGTAGTATAACTTAGATGCCATTGCAACAACATTAAAAGAGATGATCATTCAGAAGCCTTCTGCCTTGAATATAAACTCTTGATTTTTCTGACTTACCCTTAACTGTATTCTGTGGGTGTATAACTTGACTAAAGTTTGGAACTGTTGAAAAACATAGCTTGAGTATTTCTCATTCAAAATGATTGAAATCCAAAGTGCTTCAGAATTTGGAAGTTTGGTTGTTTTTTTTTTATAGCTTTCATATATTTGTCATTGTTTTGAGCAGTAACAAGATGTTCAAAAGTTTCTGATTTCAGAGCATTTTGCATTTCTCCATTAGAGATGCTTAACCTGTAATAATAACTGGCACTCATTGGAACGTTACCACGTTCCAGGTACCGAGCTTAACTTCTTTTTTTAAAATTTTTTAATTTTTAAAAAAGTTTTTATCGGTACCAGGGATCGAACTCATGACCACATGCTTGCAAGGCAGGCACTTATGCCGCTGAGCTAAATCCCCAGCCCCTCAAGCTTAACTTCTATGCATATATATTTCATTTACCTTTGTAAAAATCTTAAGAGGTTGGTACTATCATCATGCCCATTATTAAGATAAACAGGTGACCAAAGGGGCAGATAGCATTGAAAATCCAAATTTGATGCCTGCTCTTGAGAAGCATGTTTCACTGCTTTACAGCAGCTCTGTCAGAGAATACAGTCCTGTATTAGAGGAAATAGCCTTACAGTTTGAATCAGGTCAACCCAAGGAAAGAATATTTACAGTGACGAAAACTTAATAGCAATAGAACAAAGGATACTTATACTTAACCAATAAATGCATAAGGTAAACACTACCTTAAGAAATACTGAAATGCTTTTATAGAGTCTGTGTGTGTATGTGTGCGTGTACATGTGTGTTTAAGGTCATGGACGTGGCAGATAGAAATTAACACGTCATGACTGAAAACAAAAAAGTCACTCTTCCTCATCAGGAAACCAAGTAAAGGAAGCTACTACACATGCTTCCTGAGTTCTAAGTAACTGGCACTGCATCTGCTGGTCATTATAACGAAGATAGAAGTGAGTTCTAAATGAACTTGTGCTCATTCCTATTCCCAAAGTTAAGTAAGAGGCAGAAGCAGGCATGGTAGTACATGTCTGTAATTCCAGCACTGAGAAGCTGAGGCAGGAGTTTAAGACCAGCCTCCACTACATAGTGAAGGGCAGGGCTGGGGAAGTCTGACTGGACGTTTTGAAGAAATAAAACTTGTTTGTCCCTCATGAGTCTTACTTATAAGACCAGGAAGTCAGGCTCAAGTATCCCATCAAGGCCACGGGCAATTAAGTTCCAGTAAAGAAAGTAGGGATGAAGAATGTGCCCCTTACTATTCTCTATATGTATATCCACATCTCTTCTTTTACTCTGAGGACAATGTAGGTAGTTTGTTCTTGGGCATGAGGCAGAAGTTTGAGAGTGGAGACGACAATTTTGTGACTCATATAGTCTGAACCCAATTTCCCCAGGAGGCCCATGAACTCAAGAAGCCCCTAGAGTACACCTTTGGCCATCCACAGTCCTCAGAGACATGCCAGAGTGCTGATATGGTGCTTGCTCCCCACAGGTGCTCTAACTGGGAACCAAGATGTTTCCACCATCGAGAGCTGGGGTGCCTTCCTTAGTCACTATCAAACAGGGAACCTGGAGAAATGCAAAGACACCTCCATGGGATCACAGACAACAGGAACAAACATTTATCAGCTCACTAGCCTGCCAGCGATCACTGGGTGGAAGCTGAGTTTGGGGACCAAGCCACTGAGTCTCAATGGATGCTGTCACTTGTACTGGTAAAATAAATATCAGGGGCAGGCATGAGACAAGGAAGGACCCTTCATTGGAAAGGAGGGAGGCTTTGAGTTCACTGTGCAGCATAGAATTTATTCTGTAATTTAGTCTGGGACCTTTCTGTAAGTAAACAGTACCAGTAATAGCACCTTAACATGTGTAGAAGCAGACAATGCTAGACAGATCCATTCTCCTCATTTTGAGCATGGAAGACCATTATATCAAGAGTTATTAAATTAAAATAGATATTTAAACTATGTAGCATGTACTTTCAGGCCCAAAATGATCTCTTTGTTTCCTTCTTCTAGGCTGATGAAGGCTATGTAAACTCCCTCAACACCAATCCTACTGAAACACAATTTTTTCCAATTGGAAGTTACTATAGACCCTAGCTAAATGTATCTCGTTTAGTTTTACTCATTGAAATGAGTAAATTTAGCTAATTCATTTTGAATGCTTACTTTGTGCCAAATGTATCCAATAGTTGCAGCCCTGCCAAGGGAGGTATCAAGCTCCCCATTTTAGAGATCAGATAATTGATACTCACAGAGGGTAATTTATTCAAAACACAAGGCTCAGAAGTGAGGGAGCTAAGACCAGTGGGCAGACTTTTAAGTTGCCAGTAATGGGTCCATTAACCAATATCCTAGTGTTTCTCAAAGTATGAACTTACTGAATCAGGGATTCAAGGCAAGAATCCAAAGAATCTATGTTTTTATTAAATTTCTTTGGACTAAATTAAACCTGAGAGCTTCTGCCCTATGCCATGGGTAATATCAGATGAAGACATTCAAGAAGACAAAGAACAGACCCCCTACCTCTGATACCCCATCAACCACCAGGTCTCTGATGTCTGGTGCTTATGCTGTGTCCCCAAGAAATGTCCACGACTCCTGCCAAGTGTTTTTTTTTTTCCTGTAGTAATATGGTGGAGATATCCCTCCTGCTCTAGCAGCCTGTGCTCACCCTCCTCTTTACAGTATTTCCTCCCTAAGGATGCGAGGCTCCTTCTCACCTCCTTTTCAAGGTCTATTTGCAGCAGAGTGTCACATATCCGGGCTTTCTCTCTCAGTGTCTCTGTAGGTTTCACCATGAGCTTCTCTCACATGTCAGTGGCTACTGAGATGAAGACAGGGTATGTGCATGGCTAGTGGTACCAGGTGGTGAGGAAGGGATGCCAACCACAAGGAACTCTCCATATTTTCTAAGAAAGACTGTGATTACCTGAGATGTGACTGCAGGCCCAAAACAGGTACCACTCACCCTACTGGAAAATGCTAACTTACCTTCAGATAGGGCCCAGGGGAGAAAACAAAAGCCCCACAGAGTGGGCATCGGCCTTCTCCAATCTTTATAGAGGTATTCACAGATCTGTAGAGGGCCTTCATACTGGGGGGATTTCTCTCTCTTTTGCTCTTTCATGTGAATAGTTTTAAATATTCCTTCCAAATTTTTCAGCCCAGACCCCAACAATGAGCCACAGAACCTTTGCAGCCAGTAATTAATCTTCCACAGCCTTGGAAGACACGAGACATTGCAGACACAGGCAAAGCTCAGGAATTATTTAATGTTCCACAGCTTAGTGTGTAGGTCTTTGAGCAAAAGCAGTAACCAAAAAACCTCAACCATTTTATGTAACGTCTTGTTCTTGTGTGTCTAAAGAATCTCTGTCATTCTTTAAAAAGCATCAAGAATCACAATTCTCAGAACCACCAGGCTCTGAATCTACCTGCCAATAAGATTAAAGGCCACAGGTGCAGCATTAACAGAGGAGGCCAATGGCTGGTCTGTGGATGCTTCAGGATGGTTTCATTTTGGCCTCTAGCACTTATGAAATACAAAGTGTGATGGAAAAATATAATATATATTTAAATACAAAAGAGGTTGGTTAAAGCACAATGGCATGAATTTTCCTCAAAATACTTCCCATTGCTTTGAATACATTTATCATTTCTGTAACTTGGTAAGTATCTTTAGTTGCATTGTCATGGCTCCCACAGTGTCCTCAAGTCAAGTCTAATTTTCATAGTCATTTTGACTTTGGGGGAGAACCAGAAGTCACACAGTGCCAGGTCTAATGAATATGGTGGGTGAGGACACACTGCCTTTTTATTGGATGGTACCTGGCAGCAGCATTCACCATATTTATGATCGTACCTCATAAAGACACTCATGATGGAGGACTTCCAGAAGTGCTTCAGAAAGTTAGAGAAAAGGTGTGTTCAAAGCAAGGGGATAATTTTGAGGGGGACTCATTGTAATGTGTCTTTTACTGTAATAAAATGTTTAATTTAAACATTCATTGCACATTTTGGTCACCCTTCATATTTGAAATCATTGTCAATGTTTTAAACACAGGGCACTTCCAATGCAAATTCAGATTTCTCCTTTTTCTTTTTAAATATTTTTAAATATTTCAAGTTACTGTAGAAATTAGCACAACCCTGAATATATAATCCTGCAGGACAAGAAAGCTCTCATCTGAGTGACTATGACCTGGCTGCTGTAAGCAAATCAATTTGCCACTCCTCCCCATATCAGTGCAACTTTTCCAAGGCCATATGGCCAGCCAATACCGACAATGACCAAAATACTACCAATATCATGCTCCTCCTGACTGCAAGACATTATTGTAAGTAGCTTACAGGTACTACCTTATCTAAACCTCAAAACTATAGGAGGGAGACATTAATAGCACCATCATGCAGATGGTGAAACAGCAGCTCAAAGAAAGAGTTTGCTGCCATACACTAGTAGGTAGCAGAGCCAACCCTTGTACAAAGGACAGCCAGCTTCCACAGACATACTTTTGGACCACTAAGAGATACTGCTTCTCAGGTGTTTACCACATCAAAAGAATCCTTAATCCATAGTTCATAGTCAGTGAGCAGCTTGCACCAGGAAAGCCCATGGACCAGAGTCTGGATCAGATGTTCTCACTACCAGAGCTTCTGATTTCCTCACTGTGGGTCTTCACAGTCACAACTATTTAACTTATTACCACTGATGATTATAATATGATAAACCCTCTCACTGTACCATGAGGATTGGCTGCAGTAGTGCCCCAGAGTCTGGCTCAGCCCTGGCACAGAAGGTACCAGCTAGAAGTGTGGTTCCCCTCAGAGCATAACTGCTATAACTTTTCAGTGCCCTGCTTCTCACAACAGGGAGGCATTTCAGACCATAAGCAACACCAGCCATGCGGCAAGAACAAACGAGTTTTGCAGGCTTCACCCAGTGCGAGGATTTCAGTCCTTGTGAAGGTGGTCACCAGGCTCTCCTGGGACCCATGTCTTCCTGCAGCTGGGAACACAAGCCTTATCTCTAGCTCAGACCAAAACTTTGCCTTTCCCAAGCACAGGCTGAAGCACCTACCAATTTTGCACCCACTTGCTGTGGTCACCACAACGGCAGGTGGTCCACCAGAATCAGCAGCTCCAGGTGTACTGCAGACAATACCCAGAGCTCCAAAGACACTGTGCTCTGTTTTACTGGATTTGGGGAGTGCTGGGCAAGTTCTCTGTTCCATGGGGAAGTGGTTCAGATTTGAGCCTCAGAGTCCAAGATCACCACAAGAAAGAAACTTAAAGATGCATGCAAGGGATGCATCTGTTTCCTTCTACAGGCCCAAGGGATACCACGAAGCAATAACTTGGCTCAGATTCTCAATATGGCTTCATTAGAAGACATTACCAGTAAATTCTCATTTTTCTTGAGATGACACTATCTTCATCCTTGACTTGATTCCAACCCAACACATCCCTGGTAAATCTACAGTCCACATACAGTTTGCATCGAAACTCTGTCTGGAATCCAGATGTCTTGATAGTAAGTCTTGGGCTTTTGCCAAAATAAATTTCTAGGTGCCTCTCTCCCCATTTTTTTCCCTTTTCTCCTCTTGGAAAGCCTCTTACTAGGACATTGATTATTCAGAAGATGCCAAGTCCAAGCCCTGGAAAGACTGTGCCTTATGTCAGGAAAGTTTCCAGGGAGCCACACACAAAATTACAAACTCAAATCATGGGCAAAAACTGATCCTAGGCAAGGGGAGGGGTGAGCTTTAAGCTCCACGCTTTAGCTGAGATGAAAAACCAAGATTGCAGGCTGGGCCTTCAAGGGCAGAGAGGCTGCTTACACTTGAAGTCAGGATCAAAGTCAGGGAGCTTCAGCAGGGGAGGGTCTCTGCCATCTCTATGGCTATTATTTGTTAAGCCCTTATGTGGCACTGTCATCACCAACATATGGGCATTATCTTAATGCATCCTCATCCTAGCTTTATGGAGTGGCTGCTTCATGGAGATGACAGAACATCTAGAAATGGGGGTGGCTTTGTGTTTTGATTTTACCATCAGGAGGGTGTGTGTGTGTGTGTGTCTGTGTTACTAGTGCCTTTCCACTGAGCTACACCACCAGTTCTTTTTTTTCTTTTTTTTTTTTTATCTATTTTGAGACAAGATTTCACTAAATCACTAAGTTGCCTAGGTTGGGCTTGAAACTGCAATCCTCCCACCTCACCTTCCTGCAATTCTAGAATTACACAGTGTGCACCATGCCTGGCAGGACATGGTCTTACATGTGCACTTGTTCGCGATGCCTCAGAGTTCTATTTACAGAGGAGGAAACTGAGACTCAGATACAAGAGTTGTTCAAAACCACAAAGCCAGGGCTGTTTAACCTTATTACTTTCACAGATAGAAGCAAGGAAGGAAGGAAGGAAACAAGCAAACAAACTGGATATAGCATGACTTGACTGACATGATGTACAACACATATTTTAAGTAGCTGACAACATTTAAAGTTTGGATGACATTGAGATATCCAAAATTCAATATGATGGCCTTTCCAAAAATGATGGGAGATGTGACCACGTGGGTAGGCGGGCCCACATGGTCACAGCCAGAGTCAGGGGTCTGTTCTCTCCTTGGGGTGGATTTACACATCAGTTTGCTGCATCCCGTCCTACCCACGTGCCATCTGAACCTGTGATTCCTCCCCACAGTTAGTCATTCTCCCCAGAAAGCAACAGTGCACTTTACCCACTGAACTAACTGCTTTTCAGCCTAATCCCACCTCATCCTCGGCCCACAAATGAAAACCTTCAGGATCCCATGGTGGATGGAAGCAAAAGAAAACTCTGAACATCCCTAAGTGGGCTGAGCATGGCACTGGATTCACAGAGAGCCCCTGTGCGGAGCTCAATGGTCCTGCTCGTGGGGCCATGGGCCAGAGGAAGGTGGCGGTGGGGAGATGCTGAGCAGAAGGCAGAACAGGAAGAGGTTACCAGCGCCCACTGCTCACTAGCTTCCTGCAGCTGCCTGCCACAGCCTGGCTGTTTTTTCTCCCAGCTCTCGGAAGGAAGTGCTCTCCTCCCCCATGACAACAGAGTTGGCCTAAGGAACTGAAAACGTGTGTGGGGGCTCTGAGCTCAGCTTTCCTTCTATGCAGAGCAGCCCCAGAGGCAGGAAGATGGGAAGAAAGTGCGGCCTGGGAGAGAGCACTCTCCTCACAAAGCCCCAGCTGGGGGGAAGGGAAAAGGATGAGCAAGGCCAGAGAACGGGAAAGGACCCTGGGCTCACCGATGTTGTACAATGATCTCCTTTCATCAATGAATAGAGGACCCTCCTCATCTCTGGTTCAATGGCTTTGTTTCTGAAATGACCAATTCTATACTCAGAAAGCCAAATTTGGCAGTCCTCGTGCCAAGGTCAGGCAAGGGCCTGAGATCCCCAAGCAAGTTGATAATCAACACCCAGGAGACAACCACTGTGCTAAGTCCTTATTGGGCTGATCCAAAGCTACAATGATCCTCTTTATTTCTAAGCTCTTCTGCACAGGGGGCTGGGCGGAGGGACCCTGGCCCACATGCCTGCCATGTTTGGTGTCACTGCAGGCTCCATTCAGGATCTCTAGTGCCTTTTTCCCAGGAACCTCACTGAGACATCTGTGGGGAGGGGGAGGGATGGGAAAGGCTGGAGACACAGATGCAAGTCGAAGTCTGCACTTTCTGGTTGAGCACATTCGTGATGCAGTGGGAATAGTCCCTGCTGTCTAGCAATAGTTTCTGTTTAGTGGACAGTTTGGGAACATGATCTTCCTGAGATTTTTACAAAGGTGATAAATGTAAACAGTATTCAGCTCAGAGAGGTTTTGTGCAGCCTGCAATTTCTGTCATTGTTTCAATACTAGTGATCAAAGTCAGGAGTGTTCTAACACAGAGCTATACCCCCAGCTCTTTTCATTTTATTTAAGACAGAGTCTCGTTACATTCCCTAGGTTGGCCTCAAATTTGTGACCCCTCTCTTCCCTTGCCCTTCCAAGTAGCTAGAATTATAGGCCAATGCCACCACACCTGGATATGCAGTGTTTTAAAAAGAAACAAAGCTACATCAGATGTCCAAAACTTGAAAATTTTGAGGTTTACATTAAAAGTACAAAGCTTTTAGCATTTCTTGGGAAATTAAAAGATCTGGCAACGTAAATCCAGCTTCTTCCCCTGAGGCACAGCCCATCTGAGACTGAGCAGTACCTGTTCTTTAATACATCCTCCAGTTTGACATGGTCCACACCCCAGGCACACTTCCTTCACTTAAGCCTGCCTGTGTGCATGCTGTGGGCACTGGAGTTTGTAATATCTAATTTACAGCAGGTCCCAAACTAAGCCCAACAATTTCAGCTGGAGGACCTGGGCTTAGACAGAGGTAGGGGCCATATACTACAGGCTAGCTGGGAAGGAAAACTGGCTACATGTTCAAGGTGATTTAACTCAAGGACAAGATACAAATATATAACCATGAGCACCTGGAAAGGAGTAGAGTCCACCCCCATGGGTAAGGATGGCAGTCCTGTGTTCTCATCACTGTTACAAATGGCTGAACTTTAAAAATATGTGAGTTTATTTCTAAACCACTCCAATAAAGTGAACATTGCAGCAAAATGAGTTATAAAACTTTTTCAGTTACTTGCTGTCTATAAAAGTTATGTCTGCACTATCCTCTATTAAGTGTGCAATAAGCAATACCTTAATTTAAAAGTATTTTGTTGCTAAAAGATGCTAATTATCATCTGAGAGGGTAGAAAAATGGTGCTCACAGACCTTTCTTAGCAGCAGGGTTTTTGCAAACCTTGAATTGGTTAAAAAAAAAAAAAAGCAATATCTGTAAAGTTCAGTAAGACAAGGTATGCTTGTACTGGTTTGACAACCTGTTCCACTTTCTTCTTTATTGTTATGTTAACAGAGTCCTGGAACCACCACATAGAAAGCCCTGGGTAAATTTCTGTTGAACCCTATTGATTGAACCTTGAGTTACGTGAGGTTGGAATTTAAGAAATGAAAGCTCAGAACCTAGCCAACGTGTGAGCTGTAGGATGATCCCCTGACTGCCAGGCAAGCTTTTACTGCCATGGATAGTCTCATGTTTAAATGGCAGAGCAGAAGTGGATAAGTTCAACCTAATTGTTCATCAGCTAACTTCTGAGATGAGGAAGCAGAAAGGTGAGTCTTTATGGGACACTAATACATCTGGTGAGCTGCAGTCTGCTGGGAAGATGCAGGTGCTGACATCATAAAATTCAAGTATGTTGCAGGGCTCTGGATGTAGGTCAGTGATACAGCACATACCTAGCATGCATGAGGCCCTGGGTTTGATCTCTAACAGCACAAAAAATAAATAAAATAATTTTTTAAAAATTAAAAAGAAGTATCATCCCAATTTATTAAAGAATGAAAAAAATCTCAAAAAAACCCATAGGTTATCTAGAATGGTAACAGCTCTGTTTTTCTTTGGTTGGCTGATTTTGCTTGTTTATTTGTTTGTTTGTAGTATCAGGGCCTGGTATGTATAGATAAGCCCAAGCTCCAGGCACAACATACTTGTTACAGCTTCTCTAGGTTAAAGGAGGAGGAATAAGGTATTTGGCATCTGTTTGGGCTGTATGTATAGCTACTGCTGTATGTATCCATGACTGTTTTACCACAGTTAGTCTGTGTATGCACACATATACATCAGTGAGCATTCAAGTGAGTAGCCACGTACGGTATGGTCTCCTTCTTCCTAAAGATCTCTTAAAAAGCACCAGTGTAATTCACAGGCTTTGTTTGCTCAGCATCCCTAGCATCACTCCATTCCTGGGACAAATTTCAAATGGCTGCTGGGGGAGCAAAGGAGGACAGTGTGCAGTGAGGCTCCACCAAGTAGACTTTGATTTCTGAAGTGAGGCAGAAGCAGGAAAGAATAAAAGGAAAAGCATACAGTATTTCACTCCTGCACTTTGCATTTATGATTATTCATGCAGGAGCATCTTTAAACACCAAAAGGGGGGAATATTAAAGTTGTTCTGATTTTACACGCTAACTGTGTTTACATGCTAACAGCGTTTCCAGGGACAATTATCTTATTACTAGTGCACTAATCTTTTCAATCTTTTCAACACAGTTTACAGCTGCAGACTTCAAAAATTAAAGCTAATTAAGACCCTGCTTGCTGCAGGTAAGGTAAACTACACTCTCATTTTAACAGAGTACGAGCAAATCAGTTTGAGGAGAGCATGCAAGGGGCACATGGCAAAAGTAGAGAGAAGAAACTATACAGCTCCAATCAAATTAAGAGCTCCATCTCTCTCCCAAAGCCCATACAGCCATCTCTTGGTATCCATGGGGAATTTGTTTAAAGAACCCTATTGACAGCAAAATCCTCAGATGTTCCAGTCCTCTCTGTCCCCTGGTATAGTATTCACATATAACATATGCTCTTCCTCCCATTTACAGTCATCCATCCATCCATGAAATTCTTTCCATGATTCTGGATGCAAACAAAATCAGATGAGAACCAAATCAAATTCAATAGTTAACCTTACGTGGAAATTTGATTTGGCTCTTGTCCAATTCACTTGGCAAATAGAATCATGGAAAGAATTAAGTTCGTGAACTGAGGTACCACTGTACTATAAAATATTTCTAGGTTATTTATATCTAACACTGTTTAAACATTATATAAACAGTTCTAAAACTGTATTAGAGAATGATGACAAGAAAAAGGTCTGGACATTTCATTTCAGACATTCTTTCCTGAATACATCTGGTCTATAGTTGGTTGAATCCACAGATGTAAAACCTACAGATATCTCAGAACTGTATTCCTAAATCTAGTAGGCAAGTTGCACTAATGGTGAGGCCTGGTAATTTCAGGACCAAGGACAGCTGGTGTGATCCATTTGGAAGTGGATATTTTGTACTGGATTATCTATTTTCATTCATTATATCCTTCCATGTGACTTCAACATTGAGCAGTGGCCTCAGACATGAACTCTTGTACCAGAGAACTTGTGTTCAAATGCTGGATCAGTCAAGTACTCTCTGTGACGTTGAACAAGTTCTTTGTTCCTGGTACCTCAGTTTCCTCCTATGTGAACAAGGGACATTAATATTACTACCAATTTCCCCAATATGTTGCTGAGATTGATTGAATTAGTATTTGTCAAGTACTTAGAATAGTGTCTGGTTCATAATAATCATCATCTTAGTATTTCCTTAGCAAGCGTGGGCTGTAAGGACTAACAACAGACCATCACTTGCCTAAACATTTGTTCCCTTGACCTCACACACTCACCACATTACGAGCCAGTTGAGAACTCCTAATATCTAATCACAGCTGTATTTATTGTGTCTGTTAGTAACACATTCTCCAATCGCTTGTCCTGCTAGCCCACAAACTGCCACATGCAGCCCCATCTTGAATCATCCATTATTATTTCATGTTTGAGTTACAGGGAAGCATTTTGCAATGGGACTAAATGGTTATGGTGAGGACTTGCACTTTCATCCCAGCCTCTCAGATCCCAAGTAAGTCTCTGGTCTGCCACATTGAGACACCTAAGGAGCCACTATCAGTGTCTTATGGGGCTTGGGCCACTCTTCATTTTGTGGACACATACTGAGTGCCATGACCTATGCTGGCCAGGCCATCTCTTCATACACCCCCACCCAGGTAGTGTAGAGCCCACATTATGGCTGAGAAACTGAGGCTCTAAACAATTCCTCTATGAATATACAGCTTGCTAACAACCAAGTCACAAGGTGGCACCAATAATTAGCCCTCCCTCTTGCAACATCTTTTGGCTACATTTCTGCTACTAGTATTACCATTACTGGAAGTAATAATAGTAACAACTACCACCAGCACCAACGGACTGTTCCAAGATCTATTCTAAGCCACTGACATATATTAAATCACTTAATCCACACAACTGCCCTTTGGGATGGACTATTTTCAGCTTCTGTTTTCTATATGAGGCCACTGGGTTCTGAAAGCTTATGCAACCTGGCCATTATATAGCAATGGAGTATCACAGCGAGAAGACAAAGTCCCTACCTTTACTCTACTCCTCCACCTTTACTCTAGAAAACTGAGATGAGGGTCTAGACCAGTGATGGCAAATCTTCTAGAGTTTTTAATGATACAAAGAGCCCACAGCGGCACATGTGCCATAGTTTCACTATGACTGGTTTAGACCCACCACTCTTGAGCACACTGATCTATGGCTTCTCATGATGCCAAAACAATTTGACAACTGTCTCTTTTTCAAGGGGCACCTATGATATAATGAGACAGAATAAAGATTGATTAAATCCCCATATGTTAAATGACTGATTAAAAATTTGTGGTCTTGTTACGTTTGTGATAAGGGGGCAGTGTAGGAAGGATGGAAAATGAAGAAGCCTCCTTACAATGGAAGATATGAAGATTCTTTCAGGAACTAAGATTTAAACCAGGCTGCAAAGAAAAAACAAGAACCAACTCACATACTGTGGGCAGGGGAAAGCATTTCAGGCAGTAATGATGAAGGCTTTATGGTGGGAAGGCACATACAATTGTTGAGAAACAATGGAAGACTGAACCTACAGCTTCAAGGGTGGAAGTAGAAGGGCTGGAAGGAGCTGGCTCTGATCAAAATAGCAGCATGGAATCAGCAACAAGATTTGTATATGGCTTGATATGAATCTTCATTAGAAATCAACTTTCAAGCTTATGACCTTGGTTATATTTACTCTGCTTTTACATAACTGGATCTGGAGGTGCCTCTCAATGCCTACCCAGCAAGCTAGCATGTTGATGAGTTTTCAGATAAATTTTAAGTAATTCTCTTCCCCAGTGTTAGGGATTGTCATACACCCCACATTATCAAAACCTACGGTTGTTACTACAGTTCCTACCAAGCTTCACAAGTTATCAATCTTCCTTATTGCTGTGGACTGTGAGGATACTGGGAGGTGATCTTTGCAGCACACTAAAATCTGATAAAATATCTTCTGCCCAAAAAGGAAAGTTGAAAAAAAAATAGATCTAAATTAGAAAAAGGTCACTTTGCGGCTCTGAGTCCTATGGCCTAGGAACACACTGGTATTTGTAGGTTCTAAGAAATGAACAGCTAAAGATTCCCCACCAACACTACCCTTAACCAAACTGGGTAGACTAGTTCCTCAGCCCATAACTAGTGTAATCAGCCATGTCTCTTTGTCTAGAACTGAGAGCATGAGACATTTTGCGCCACAATCAGGAATGTGCCAGACAAACTAAGATGCATTGGTGGCTGTTAATATAAGGAAAATATAAAGATACTTATTAGTATCATACAGCAGATAAGAAGCAGTGATCAAGGTTCAGTTCCTGATCTAAGTAAATCAAGATCCTTCTCTTCTATAACAATAGCTGATATTTCTTGGGCATCTAACTGTATATTACATACTATTTGACACTTTTCTTTTTGGCAGTACCTTGGATTGAATCAAGAGCCTTCAGATTGAACTACATCTCCAAATGTTTATTTGTTTTTTATTTTTTATTGCTTATTTTGATACAGGGTCTTTGCTAAGTTGCCTAGGCTGGAATGAATTTGTGATCCTCTTGCCTCAGCCTCCCTTCTCTGAGTGCTATGATTATTGACATATGCCACTAGGACCAGCTATTATTTGAAGCCCTTCATAAGCATGAATTCAGGTAATCTTCATGGTGTTTCTATGAAGTAGGTACTTGTGTGGGTCCAGGTGGAAAATCTGAAGCTCAAATTAGCTAATAACTCATTTGAGGCTTCCCCTCCTGGTGGTGAGGGGGGCCTCAATTTCAGAGTAAACCCTGATATTTTGTCCCGTGCTCAATCTCACTCCATTCCCAAACTTCCCAACAGGAGCACCACCCCACCCCATAGATGTAGCAAATGTTAGGATATTTGCTGGGTTTTCTTATTTACAGTAATTTAAACACAGGAGAGATTATACAAGAGCTTTGGAAAAACAAACTGCTCTATGTTTCACAGCCAACATGAAACTGGATTTGCTAAATGGTGGCTGACATACAAGGTTCAAAGGTCCTAGTGCAAAACTGGAAATACAGTAAGTTGCAGCAAGGCTGGACAAGTTTAGAGCTCAAGGGCAGCCCATGATCCAGAGAGGACAGGAACCTGGGACACAGAACCCATCAAGTAAACCCCCACCAGCCTGTTGAATGGGTCTGCCATTGGCACAGGCAACCAGCTCCAAAGTTCTCCACTTCCAATATAGAAGGTTTCAGTGCTCTGCCCCGGAGTCTCATATCCAAAGACCCTGACATGAAGAACTGGGGTCCACATGTCCCTGCAATGTTCAGGGAGGTGCAGTAGCAGTGTCACCAGGGACCACCACCAATACCATTAGTGCTAACCCTAAGACTACACACCCAGTGCTAGGCCCCACACTAAACCGCAACCTGGCCATCAAGCCGGTTCACTGAAGAAGAAGCAAGATCTAGACCATGAACTGAGATGTCATTGGACTGTATCATGCCTGTCTCACATTGAGGGCAGTGGTTTTCAACCAGGGATGACATTAGACAGTGTCTGGAGATATGTCTGGATCTCCTAACGCTGAGGGAGAGGGTGCTACTAGTATCAAGTGAGTGGAGGCCAAGGATGCTGCCCAGCTACCCAACAAAGAATGAGCCTGACTCAAACATAAATCCCATGGGTGCAGAAAGCCTGGCCTATGGGATCAGGGACAGGATAAAGAGGCCAATAACAGCCAGTCACACTGCAGCCTCACAATGAGTCCCTGTCCTTCCCAGGTCCTTCCTCTCACAGCTGTCATTCAAGCTAGACCCAGGCCCTTCAGAAGAAGGGCCAATCTCACAGAGGTCGTCTGTGAGGGAAGTGCAGCCTGTAGGAACCCTATGAAGTCAGGTGGGTAGCCTCTTTCCGTTAGACATGGTGACAGTACACACACCATCCCCATGGCAGGGCCTTCCTGTTGCAGGAATGGAATGAGAAGACCTGGTTCCTTGTCTCTATCCTCCCACGAAGAGAGCTGTGAGACCCACCTGGTCAGCTCATTGTCCCCTACCATACTCCTAACACCATTTCTCAGTTCCCAAAGCACACACAAGTGCCACCCCAACACACACACACACACACACACACACACACAGTATCAGGAAGGTTGAACTCTCTGCCTTTTGTAGAATGGAAGACATGATCCCACTCCCCAAATCCACCATGTTATAAGGTCCCTGTTTCAAAGATAACCAGGACAATCAGGGAGTCCCTACACCTAGGTATGATGTATGATTCATCCTGCTCTTCTGCCTTAAGCATAAATCTCCTGTGACTTCCAGTACCAGACAGCCCCAGGTCACATTGGAACTGGCTCTTCCAGAAGGGAAATTGAACAGTTCTGGATCCACCCACTGGATTCAGAATGAGGAAGGGATTCTTCAGCTTGCTGAGTTCTAGCACCAAAGAGCCACAGAGAACCTAGGGGCCATCAAGCCCAACTCTGTTCCATACAGATGGACAAGTGGAGGCTCTTAATAAATGTTCAGCTGTCACTTAACAAAAGTTCAGTGAAAGAATGAGTATCAGCAATTATTTAGTAGGAACTTTCCTCTAAGATTAAAAACAACAAAGAGCATTGATGTTAGAGGGGCACTGTGTGAAGTGTGCAAATTAAAATTGTGTGTGTGTGAGAGAGAGAGAAAGAGAGAGAGAGAGAGAGACAGAGACAGAGACAGAAAGAGACACTGCAGCTCCTATACCAAATAGGTGGTCATGTGTTCCAGCATCTTTTTTCTTGCAAGAAAATATTTTACTACAGTCACTTCTTAAACAACAGCCTCTGTTCCTTAAGTATGTCTGTTGAGGTTGATCAGAGGGCGGGCCTTTCCAGGGAGATATGTGTGAAGTTGCTTCCTGCAGGGTCACCAGTAAGTGTCCGTATTCCAAATGGTGAACTAATAATGCTTGCATTCTTTAACCTAAAATCTTAGTTGGTATCCTACTAAGAAATCTCCTAACTGACATCATTTCCAGGAAGATTCTGTGGATGACTTCCTTTCTTGCAAATAATGCAGCAGTGTTTGCTACCTATTAAGCATCTATTAATGTGTCAGGTACTTTACTGGCCTAGTGCTTTTTATTTGTTGTTTGCATCCTCATGACACCATTGGAAGGCAGGTATGACCAGTTCCCAGCTGACAGTGCTAAGGTCAGGAGACAGGGAAAGGTAACGCATCCTGTGTTGCAAAGCTGGGTCTCAATCTACAATTTAAGCTCTGAACATAGTACCCCATTAATCTCAGATTAAATCCCCTACTTCCTCCTGCTCTCTTGTTAGTAGTTTTTTTCAATTTTTATCAGAAGGGGTATGAAACAAACAACTGTTTGTTAAACCTACATCCTATCTCAGCTTGATTATATATAAGAACTTTGCAAAACTCCTGAGGCTTAACTGCTTCATCTGCTAAATGGGTCGTCTGTCTCCCTTCTGTCTCTCAGGGTGCTTGCCAGAAACATGGAAAACCCAAGCAAAAGTGCATTTTGTCCCAGAACTGTCAGATGCCAGGGAAGTTTCCTGCAGGATGTCAGCCTAAGGAGCTGCCTGCGCTCTCTGAAAGCATGAGTGGCCCTGCCCCCAATCCCCACGCCCTGCTTCAAGGAGTTAGCTCCCAAAATAAACCTTGCTAACTGCAGTTAGCTCACCATAAAGACTATATATAGCAGAAAACACTGGAGAGTTCCCTCTGGCAGAAGCTCCTCCAAACTCAGTTCAAATGGTTCATTTCTAACTTAATCAGCACCATCTGATGGGCACCTTTAAATCAGAGATGCCTCTGAGAAACAGGGAAAGCCCTGTAGCCAGCACTTCGTGGTCAGCACTGTGTCCTGCAATGACACCCTAAGGCTTCTGGGCAAAGCACAGCCTCATGGAAGTGGGATTCTTTCCGAGGAGAGGGCAGCCTGTGGGACTGGAGGGAGCCTGCCAGGCCACAGGGCAGGTCCTGGGAAGCCCATGGCACAGGGAGTGATCTGTACTCCAGGAGCTGCCAGGAATTCTGAACCTTGGTGTCTTGTAAATCTTTTGCTATCCGGGGATGCAAAAGGAAGCCAATACCTCTTCTCAGTTTCCCTATCAATGACATGGGGACCTGATTTGGGTCTCAGTTGACACACTTGAAAATGTTGATATTTTCCCACCAGAAGGGAATACCAGAGATCAAATGGTTGGCAATTGGTTTCTTTTAAATGGAAGGATAAATGGTAGTTCCACAGAAATTTAAACACAGAACACCACAGAATCCAGCTATTGCTCCTCTGTGGGTTCACACTCAGCAGAACCAAAAGCAGGTGTAAGCAGGTTTTTGCACACTCAGGCTCACAGCAGGATGATCACAATAGCCCAGAGAAGGAAGCAACCTAAGTGTCTGTCCCAGAAAGTCTGGATGGATAAATAAATCTTAGCCTACATGTACAATGGACTATTCAGACTTAAACAGGAAGGAAATTCTAACAGACGTGGCAATGTGATGCACCCGAAGACCTGCTGCTAAGTGAAGAGTTCACATGCAAAGGACGGTGATGGTGTGACTCTGCTTAGGTGAGGTTCCTCTTAGAAATCACATTCAGAGAGGAGCAAAGTCCAATGCTAGGCGCCAGGGGATGGCTGGCGCTGGCGGGAGGGGAGCCAGGGGCTATTGTCTAATGAGCACAGCATTTCTGTTCAACAAGATGAAAAGTATCTGGAGATGGACACTGATGATGGCTGTATAACGATGTGATTGTACTTAATTTCACTGAACTGTGCACTTAATGATGAAAGCAGCCGATTTTTATGATGGGTACATTATGGAGCACTGTAAAAAGGGATGAGCAAAACACTGAGGGATAAAACTGAACTGATAAAAATGGATATTTCTGAGTTCTTCTTTTCTTCTCTCACTGTAAGATTCAAAATTCTTGGTGGCAGGGGCTGGTGGACCTCACAGACAGGGCGACCGACCTGTGGGCCTCACACAGCAAATGTTGACCTGAATGGCAATGCTGAAACGAAATTGATTTAAAGGAAGTGAATATTCGCATTTTAAGAGTTGAGTTCAGAAGTGGCTTCGGAGCTATGACTGAAAAATCATAGTGTGTTTAAGGTTTTAAAATATTTACTAAAGTAAAAGATACACTGCCATCTCTCACAAAATACGCTTCCCACTTCAAATGCACTTATCCCATTTTTTTTTTTTTTTTACTTTCTGAAGCAGTTCTGGAAGTCTTTTTTTTAATGTCTTTAGTGACACAGTCATGGCTGCCTTGATGTGAACTGATTAAAAACATTTGCCCCCCTTCATGGTCACTTTAAATTTGGGGAAGACTCAAAAATCACATAACATCAGATCTGGTGAATAAGGTGGATGCGGACACTAACTGTATGTTTTTTACAAGCCTGATTTTCCTTGGGTGGCACTCAGCAGTGGCATTCACTGTATTTTTTTTTTAAACACATCTTGTAAAGATGCTCAAGAAAGATGACTTCCAGATCTGCTTCATAAGGTGATGGGATAAGTGTGTTTCAAGGGAGGGAAGGTATTTTGAGGAAGATACCAATCTGTCTTTTACTATCCTAAAGTTAAAAAAAAAAAGCCTTAAGTATTCACTGTATTTTGATCACCTGTTGAATATTAGAAAGAGCAGTGAGGGCCTTTCCAGGTCTCAAGCCAGGAAATCAGGCCCAGATGTGCTTCCCACTCAGCTGTGTTCCAGCTGTGTGAACTTAAGCAAGGCAGTCATTTCCTAGGTCAAGCCGGGTGTAACATTAGGATCTACCTCCCAGGGTTGTGGAGCTCTCCCGAGCTAATGAAGCTTACAAACCCTTGGTGAGCCCAGGTTAGATTAGTGAATATTCACAGCGCCTGGCCAGCCACTGCCAGAGCAATGCAGGCATAGGACCCTGTAGGGCAACCACAACCCCGGCCAGCTCACAGCTCTGTGTCACCAGAATAGAAGCAGGTCAGTGTGGAGGCAGCCACAACACAACCCATCCCAGATAAAGGAGTGAACTTGCCAGTTTCTTGACCTTTACTTCCTACCAAGTCTGGGCCCCTTCTGTTTCTCAGATAGCCAGACCTAGTTTTCAGGGACTCTCACATAAAAGCTCACCAACTGGTCACTTGTTAACAAAATCTGGCTCTCAGATACATTTTGTTTTGGTCTGACAAAAACTTCCTATACATTTTTTAGAACTGCTAATATTTTAAACTCAGGAAAATTATACATCTCTATCCTGAATGCCCAATATCTCTTGCAAACTCTGAAGATCTGGCCTTATTAGGTCCAACCTGTAAATTCAACAGAGCTGAGAAGCAGCTTCCACCTCACATGGGATATGCTACTTACTCCCTGCCCCTACTGGTCAACACAACCTTTCTCCTTAATTGCCCTGCACAGAAAGCATGGACATTTGCAGATGAGCCCCAAGAGAGGGGTGTGGCCTGAAGCAGGCTCTTCATTTAGTAAAAGGGTTAGCAGACAGCAGAAAGCCACCCAAAGACAACAATCCCTACTCCCAACCCACCCGCCTTCTCTCTGACATCATCAGTAGGTAAAGACAGAAGAATACACAGTACTGTTTAATAATAAAACCGCACTGTCTCTGTGTCTCTCACCAAGAAAGCTGAAAATACACCACTCAAGGCCCAGCGTCTCCATCTGCAGCTGACAGTGCCTGTCAGGTGGTGCGGCCTGGGCCCAGCATCAGCCTGAGGGACGCCTGGTGTTAGGGCCTGTGGGGTCCCTGGGAAGGGAGGAGCTGTGATGCTATCTGCATTCACTCAGGTTGTGGGACAAAGGGAGAGCAAGCAGCAGATAGAGGAAGGCACAAAGGCATTTATGTCACTGGCCTTCCTGTCTAATCTAAAATTAACATAGCAAACAGGTCCCTACTCCTCCTTCCTGTCCCTATAACACACAGAGGCCCATGTACACACACACACACACACACACACACACACACACACGCACGCACGCACGCACGCACGCACTGCTTCCCCCAGTGTCCACACCTTAGGATTTGTTTGTGCACTGTCCCTTCACGTCCCTTCAGCTGGATCACACGCTCCACACGGCCAGCAGCTTTGTCCATTTCCAAACAGTTGTCTGAATCAGGTGCCTCTGATAGACCTTGGTCCTCATTGAAAATTTACTAAATGAATCCTTGACACAACACATGCGTCCGAACTTCCCACGCTGATGAGTGTCCTGATTCACGGCAGTTTTCTATCACCCAGATAACAACTTAGTATGTTCTTCATAAAACTCTCTCTCTTTCCTCCTTTTTCCTTTCTCTCTCTCTCTTTCTTTCTTTCTTTCTTTCTTTCTTTCTTTCTTTCTTTCTTTCTCTCTGGGTCTTTCTTTTCTTTGCTTTTCTCTGCCTTCCCTCCTTCTCTTTCTCCTCCTCCTTCTTCTTCTCCTACTTCTTTTTGAGATACTGGGGATCGAACCCAGGGCCTCACACTGAGATACATCTCCAGTCCTTTTTGATTTATTTTTGAGACAGGGTTCTGCTAAGGCACTAAATTGCCCAGGCTGAGTTTGAATTTGTAATCCTCCTGTCTCTGCCTCCCAGGTCTGGGATTATATCATTATTTAATTAAAATAAAACTTTTTATTTAAAAATAAAGCTTATGGCAGCATTTTAAGCAAAGGAGAGAGGGCTGTAATCAAAGAGTTTGGGAAATTATCATCATATATTATCAGTATGACCTTATACAGGTGCATTTATTTCCTTGTGTCTCAATTTCCTCATCTGTAAGACAGAAATGATAGCATTAACCACATACAGAAGTCAATAATGTGTAAATAAATTATAGAACATAATGTTAATTCATGATGAATGCTTTAAACAATCCTTGCCTGGCAAAGAATAAGATACTATGATTACTATTTTTATTAGCATTATTTATTGGGGAAAACACAGTACCACTGGCCATATTAAAATAAACATGTGACAATTAAAAGAAATATCATCACTTAAGTAACAATAAAAAATGCTTTTGAAGACAGGCTGAGCCATGCTTTGCCACTACCTAGATGTGAAAAATTAACTTAGTAAAGAGGTCTCCACTTCTTGTCCCTGTCCTCTCCCCAAGGTCCCACCCTCAGGGGTTAAATAAAGATACTGGGCTGAACAAACTATGATTCCATCCACCTTCAGGTTCTAAATCTGTGATTCTCAGTCCATGGATGATGCTACCTTGAAAGAAATAAAACCAGAATCCCAATTTACACTCTGGGAGCAAATGGGAGGAGCTGGGTGAGAGGAGGTTATGCACATTCCAGAAGGATTTGCTTTTACAAAAGGATTAACAACAGAACTGCTTTAAATAGCAACTTAAGCCTTGTTTATGGATTACTAAATACTTGCTGGAGAGGTGGAGGGGCCCAAGAACCTGAGTGAGTCGGCCCAGCCAGAAATGACTGTTTTGTTTAAAATTACCACAGACATCAACAGGACAGGCTATTTCACTTCAAGGTACACGATTCTCATTCAGTTTTAATTGCAATCAAGAAGGTGTTTCTGTCGCTATGAGCTGGTTCACAGCAATAACCCCGCATCTGTATCTCTAAACCCCTCCCTAAGAGCATGGATAGTTTATTAAATGTGACAACTGCTCACAACGCACCAGGCTCTGCTGAGCACAGGACAGGAGGTACCTCATCTACTTTTCCCAGTAACTCACTGAGGCAGGTGCACTGCTACCGTTTTATAGATAAGGAAACTGAGGCTGAGGGGGGAGGGGGTGACAGTCACGGTGAGTGGATGGTAGAATTAACAGTCTGTCAAAGGATTTGAATAAGGCAATGCAGTTAGATTATAAAAGGTAGGGTTTTTGCTTCAAGGAGGATACAGAAATGAACCAGGGGAGCAAAAGCCTTAGGAGACACTTGCATGGGAGCAGGAGAAGGAGAAGTTATGGGTCTAGGTTTACCCAAAGCCAAGTCTGACCCAACAGACCCACAGTCCTTAGCCCATTTTCCTTGCTTGGGCCTTTCTAAGCATCCAGTGCCTAGATTTCCCTCTTCCATTCCTTGCACATCTTCATCCAAGCTTCCAGACCCAAACCAAGCTATCTTGGAGTGCTCTGCTTCCAAAGAAGGGCTGTGGCCCCAGAGGTGATGGGAGAGGAGGAACTGGCTAGCAGGATCTCTCGCAGCATTGAGGTTGCCCCATGAGGCTGTCTGTGAGCTGCCTTTCTCCTCATTTTCCTCCCTTGGGAAATGGGGATATTAGCCCCTCCCCATGGTGGGGGAGCAATCTTGATTAATTAGCTAACATCTGGGAGGCTCCCAGCTCTCCAAGATGGGCACCTTGGGAGAGATGCTACGAAAACACAAGGGGCAGCCAGCCCTTCATCAGCTGGATCATCGTCCTCATCGCTTTCCTCGCAACATTCTCTTACCTGATGCCCAGGGGCAGTGGCTCACACTGTCCAGAAGCGGTCAAGCAAGGCCACTGGCCCTGCAGCTGTCCTGCCGCCAAGCTCTTTCTGGTTCCCATACATCTCTCTCCAGCCAGCAATCCCCTCTGAGAGGACCTGCAACCCCCACATGCACCCATTCTGCAGCCTTGCTGGGTCCTGGCACCTTCCCAACCCCAGGCTGCCAGTGCTGGATCCATCCATCCGTGTGTCCATCTAGGTGCAGATCCCTTATCTTTCTTCTACCAAGGGTTGTTAGTCCTACCTATACAAAACAGTGCTCCTGTACTACTTTCCTTTTCCTCAGAGTTATAATCCAACAGTATGTATTTTTTATGTTTTTATTCCAGCAGTTACACATTAGAGCACTGATAATTTATGAAATGTAACAAGCACTTACCAGGTAACCAGCACTCCCGAGAAGCTGCTCTTCACAGCAACCCAATGAGGCAGGTATAGTGTTATCAGTTTTAGTGGGAAAACAGGCTCAAGAAGGCAGGTGATAAAAACAAAAGTGCTACAGAAACTAAAACTTGGCCATCTTCTATATCAAACTAGGCCATGAGAACTCTGAGGACCAGACAGAAATCAGGCAGAGCCAAAAGTCCAGATGAGAGCCCTGGAGAGCAGTTAATGGCAAGGTGCAGACTCTGGATTCATAGGGACCAGAACTTTCCATTCTACCTCTTCCCACCTCTTGTACCTGCCCCACTTCTCTGCAAAATGGAGTGCATGACACAGGCCAAAGAGCACACAGATCTGGGCTAAGGACAGGCTGCATTTGAAGAGACTATTGCACCAGGGACAGTGCACCAGATCCTCTGAGCATAGGATCTCAGGGAGTCCTTGGGCACACAGTGTTCAATAAAGGAATGCTTCCTTCCACAGAAAGGAGCAAGTAAGGCCAAGGAGACCGGTGAGATGTGGGATATGAAGCAGGGCAATGAGAGAGTAGATCAGAGTGTTAATTGAGACGTGAGCAGCCTGTTCTCAGGAGAGACTGGGAGGTGCACAACACAAGCCTAGGGGAGGGAAAAGCTGAACCAAAGCATCTCATTCTGATTGGTCAGTGAGACCAGAAGTTCATCTAATCCTTTAAAAATTAAAAGGGAATTTGTAGGGTCTGGGATTGGCCCTGTTCTGGGGAAACAGGGAAGCATTCATGAGTGGTGCCTCAGTTCTCTGGGAAGTACCATGCTTTGCAATAAACCATTTTCTACAACAAGAACAGGTAGAGCAAACCTCTACCCTCTGTGCTCTGCCAGAAGACTAAGGCTTGGTAAAATTCATGTGGTCACTACCATATCCAAGAGGGTGTTGGTGCTGATTCAGTGCAAAGATGCACAGAGGTATCCAAAAGAAGTTCAATGCTTTTGTTTTTTGCCAATTATCCTTTGTTTCTATATTAATGGAGAAGAGATATTCTGGAGCTGTAAATACATAACCTGGGAATAGTCTGCTCACAGCCGAAAGGAAGACACGGGCTCTGCTGACTCACAAGGAGCTCCTTCTCTGCTCAGCCCCAGGACATTCCCACATCCTCTTCTCTTAAGTAAGAAATGCCTGAAATACATTCAATGCATGCCTGGCCATTGTTAGGCTAAAAGAAAAAGAAAGTGAATCTATAACCCTGACCCCCACCCCACACAGAGCCCTCCGTGTGCAGCATCTCCATCCACCCAAGAATCAAAGGGGACAAGATCCAAGACAGGATTTAGAACCAGGAGTTAAACAAAAAGTGTTGCTGGAGAAAAAAAAAAAAGTCTCTACTAACTTTCTATCCTTTGCTATAATCAGCAGCACACAAGCAAGCCTGTTTTAAATTTACCGACAGCTCTTTAAGCTGCCACCAGCTCTTGAGGTATTTTTAGTCAAGTAGAAATTCATGTGGAGCCTTAAGTCGGGAAGTGGAACCTTGTCAGGTGCTGCTGTCACGGATTCCAGTCCTGCCCTTTGTCTGCCAGATTCTCCACTTCTCATTTGCACACAATTAAATAATCACTTCACCCCCCACTTCTTTGCATCTTTAGCATCTCCCACAGAGTGGGGAAAATGCCAGGGAAGTCAGCTCTGGGTTTAAGAGATCTGTTCTTAATCTGAACATCATTTCCATCTGGAGGAATAGTCTCAGTGGGGGAGGACGTTACAAGGAAAACAGGGCTCTGGACCAAGGCTGGGAAGAACAAATTCCTCTTTCCCCACTGCAACCAGACTCATCCAATAAGGCTGCGGTTATGTCTACACACACTGGTTTCCAGACAGAGGGGAAGGAGATTAAAACAGTGCTGTGGGGCTGGGAGCGATGCGAAGCTACAGAGCCCGTGAGAACACTGGCCACCCTGCCACCGAAGCCACACATGCAGAAGCGACTTTTGTGCCTCCTTCCTCGGATCCTCGAGACGACCATCTCCAATCCAGTGGAAAGCCCGACAGCTCTTAGTATAAGAGCTGTCCCCTTCTGATGGTGACCATCACTGCATTAGCCCAAGGAATGGTCATCTTACAATCACAGCATCTCTCGTCTCCCCAGAGTCCCTTCTCTGCACAGCAGCCGCAGGGACTTTTATAGAATCGTAAGCCACAAGACCTATACGATGGCAAATCATACATCAACCACGCCAACCACCATCCCGCCCTGCTAGAAACACAATCTAGACTTCCCAGCCTGGACCACAAAGCGTGACTGGGTCTTCTCTGCTTGTCTCTCAAGTTCACGTCTCACACCACACTTCTGGCTTTCTCTCTGCTTCAGGATGGTGGCCTTTTGTTTCTAGGGTAGTTCATCTTCTGTGATACCTCAGATACTTTTCCTTCTGCTTGGAAAACTAACCTTCCAGGTTTTTCTTATGATCATTCAGGTCTCAGACTGTCACTTCTGCACATAGCTCAACCGTGACCTCACTCTCCATCAGTGTCCTTTTTAATTCCTTATATGACACTAACCTTCTTAATATTTCCTACTTTTCGCTCTTGTCTTGCTTACAGACATATAATCATCATGTCTGTCCATGTCTTCCCATAGCTGGACTCAATAAAGAGTGGCTGAGTGAATAAGCGACCAATGGAAGAGAACAGAGGGGCACATTTTGTGTCAATTGGTGACCTAAAGTGTAGGTGGTATATATATATTTTTTATTTCAACATATCTCAGTTTAGATGCTAAATTTGTATCAGAAATATGTTTCCCCTATTTAGAATTCACACAAATGTCAAATTAATAGGTAAATTCTCTGCCTGAGGTTGTTCTAAACATGTTTAGCTTGCTTTCTCATTACTGAATTGGATATGAGGTTTTCAATGCAAATTAATGAAAATGAAATAAAATTTTAAGTCCAATCCTGCCTCACAGTAGCCCATTTCAAGTGTTCCCAACAACCCTTCATGGCTGGTGGCCACTGCTGGTGCCACAGCTTGGCCCATACCACCTACCACATTGACAGTAATACTCACAATCCAGTCACTGTGTATTGAGCTCTCTCCAAGTCAGACACTGCTCATAAGCCATGGGACTCGCAGAATTCTTTACATTTACTCAGGAAGCTGTCATGAAAATCAGCTGCTTCTTTCATTCCCCACATCCAGCTCATCTAGTTCCAAGTTATGGCTAAGGAAACAGACACTTGGAAAGGTGAAACCTTCTGCTTAAATGGCAGAGCCAGGGTTCAAGCTGCTGTGTGCTATATGGTTGTGGCTCCCACTCAAATTAATAGCTAAAAGGCCTCCTCAGTGTGATGGCATTTGGAGATGGAGATGGAGATGGAGGAGGTCATTAAGTCACAGGGGGGCAACCTCGTGAATGGGAGATGTGCCCTTATTAGAAAAGATGGGAGAGCAATCAGGATACGGTGGGAAGGCAGTTGTCTAACAAGCCAAGACTCAGGCCTCTCCAGACACCAAGCTGATGGTGCCTTGAATTTGAACTTCTCAGACTCCAGAATAGTAAGAAAGAAATCTTTGTGGTTCAAAGCCACTTGGTCAGCTGGATGTGTTGGTGCATGCTTGTAATTGCAGCACTCTTGGGAGACTGAGGCAGAGGGTCACATGTTCAAACCCAACCTGGGCAATTTAGTGACTTACCAAGATACTGTCTCAAAATTAAAAAAAAAAAAAAATTAGAAAAAGTTGGGACTGTAGTTCAGTACAAAGGCCCTGGGTTCAGTCCCAGTGTCACAATAAAAATAAATAAATTAATCCACTCACTATATGGTATTTTTATAATAGCAACTTTATTTGGGGGGGAGGTACCAGGAATCAAAATCAAGACCTCATGCTTACCAGGCAGGCGTTGTGCTGCTGAGCTGTATACCCAGCTCATATCATAGCAAGTTTAATTAAGGCAGAAATTGGTACTAAAAGTAAGATGCTACTGTAACAAATACCTAAAAACATGGAAGCAGCCTTGACTAGTGCAGAAGATAAAGGAAGGCAGACTTTAAGGTCATCCTAAGAAAAGCCAGCACTGCCACAAAGAGACTTTCTAAAAGGTGATTGTGGGAAGGGCTGAGACAGAAAAGAGAAGAGCCATGAAAAAGTCTGGTTTCTCAGAACAGCATTAATCATAACACAGAGGGTGTTGGCAGACACAGAAGTGGTAATGAGCGTTCTGTCTCGGGCAGATATGAAGGCTGTGTCCTTGGACAGGGAGGCAAAGGTAAATCGCGTGATGGGGTGGAAAGAACGCTGCTGGCCTGTGTGCGCGCCAGTGCTCTGTGGAAGGCGGCACCTGGGGGTGATGAGACAAGATACCTTGCCGAGGAGATTTCTGCGCAAAGCATCAAGGAAGAAGCTTGCTTTCTCCTGATGGTGGCACAGATGGTAGGACGTGAGCAGAGAGACACTGTAGATAGACTTGCTAAGCAAGAAGGAACTAAAACCTAAAGACCTTAAAAACCCTGCTGGAACTATGAGACAGGGCTCGTGACTGGGCACACTAAGGGTGTGCCCACCTGGACTAAGGTCTTCTTCTTACAACAGTTTGGTTTTTAGAACCAAAAACTCAGAAGTTTTAGTTCATAATCAGCAGGTTTAATTGCTATTAGGCTTGTGGGGAGGCAGAGTCATTGTGGCAGAGGGTATAGCAGAGAAAAGCTTTCCACTCATGACCACCAAAAGCAAGAGCAAGGAGGAGCCAGAGGAGAGAGCTATACCCTTCAAAAGAGTTCACCCCAGTGACCCACTTCCTCCACTGCCCCACCCCATCAGCTCATGCAGCTATGGATGGGGTTAGCACACTTCTCTCCAACCACCTCTCTAATGACCCAGTCACCTCTCAAGGTCTCACCCCTGAACACCGTTGCAGTGGATATCAAGCCCACCATACCTCCTCTCTCTCTCTCTCTCTCTCCCTCTGTCTACCTCCACTTCTCCTCTCCTCCTTAAACTATAGCAGCCATGTACTCAGGTCATGGAGCATAATTCACTGCCATATGCTTTCTCCAGAAATCTTTCCTCCATGGGAGACAGAAGAGGCCTCTATGAGACCCATGAAATCCAGCCAATGAGACACCCCTTCCTATATTCTCAGGGGAGCCAATGTTTGTGGGTCATCCCACAAGGAGCTGAACCCTGCAGAACTTTCCTGGAGGCCACAGGCCGTGGCTATACCTGCTGACTTCCAGCATGACACCAGCCAATGCACATGATGCTCAAGAACCTCTGGAGCAAATAAGGCCACATACCGAGGCAACTTTGGAGCAGGAGGATGGAGCTCTGTCCTGGGAACTGGAATGTCCAGGGTTGAATTCAAGCACGCCATTCACTAGTTTGTAATCCTCAGCACATTATTTAACCTCTCTGTGCCTTGATTCACCTACAGGTAACAAGGTCAGCTCAGCATCTGACCCATAGAGGAGGGGAAATGGTCAAATGAGCAGGTTATAGGAAGCATCTGACACTGTGCCTAGCATATAACCAGGAGTTAATATAATCATCATAATCATTAAGGCTACTCCCTGTGATACCCTGAGTGCTGCTGACAGTCACACAGAACAATACAAGTGCCCCAGTTACAGGGAAGCCAGACTCCGGACGCAGATGAATTACCAAGTGATCATTCTGGGTACAGAGGGTTCCCTTGGGGTCTCCCACAGATACAGTGACATCTCTAAGGAGCTTCTCAAATAGCAATCAATTTACCATATTGACATGGAATTCTTCAGGGAGGGACCAGGTCTTGGTGCCCTCTTTGTCATTTTCATCCGTTCATTGGTTAATAGCAGACTCCACTCTTGGCTCCTCCCATCAGCCAAGATGGTTCCCCTGGCACAGCAGTTGAGATCAAAACTGCGATGAAGTCTTCCAGAGGTTAAAGCTGCTAAGAGAGCCTGATGTTCCAAATCGATGCAGGCAAATCCCAACCACAGCATCCACTCCAGTCTTGGCCAGCAGGGAAACAAAAGCATCAGCCTGGCAAAGCCTGGTAGCTGCTCTGGCTGGGAGGACCCTTGCAGTCCATTAAGAAATGGATACAAAGCAGTGTTTCTAGATACAGTCCTCTGGTACAGGTTTGCAAAACCAGAAATGATTCCCAGTGACTCCTGAGTGCATCCTTCCAGTCACTCCCTTGCTTGGTGCTAAGGAAACAAAGATGAAGGAAAACAAGGCAAGTTCCTTAGCCTTTCTGAGACCCAATCTCCTTATCTGTAAAACGGAGTAGCAACAGAATCTCACAGATAAACTTAATTTGAGAATCGAGGAAATACAAATGAAGGATAGAATACCTCCTGGCCTGTAGTAAGTACTAAATAAATGTATTAATTCTTAGTTGTAATAGACTGACTACAAGGGGCTTATTTATATAGTACTTAGAAATAGCACCTAACTATAAAGTTCAGAGTTCAGTAGTTGGCAAGGAGACTTTCAGCACATAACTGATTCCTGTCTGTACCTTTAAGAAAAGGTTTGTCTTACTCAGATCAGTAGGGATATGATTAGGGAGGAAGTGGCAACCTAGATTGTCTTTGGTGAATATTAATTCATATGTTTCACAGAGTTCTTGAGGAAGTTTAGACCAGTAGGTCTAGGAGCAGAAAGAAAGCAAGTATTGCCACTAACCTAGATCTGTCCTGAATTCTAACCTAGATCTGTCCTGAATTCTAATTCATGGCTGGAGCCAGGAAATGGTGATCTATGTGACCAAAAATGCTCTGCAAATTTATTCTCCATGAGGCTCACAGTGCTCCAAAACACCTGAAAGAGCACCAGGAAACTGGGAAGTATCATGGTAATCTGCCTCTCTGGTCCACTCAGGAGCTGGGTGTGGGGGTGCACACCTATAATCCTAGCACTCAAGAGGCTGAGGTAGGAGGATCTCAAATAGAGCCCAACCTGGGAGATTTAGTGACTTAATGAAACCACATTTCAAAATAAAAGTCAAAAGGACTAGTGATATAGCTCAGTATCGTAGCATTTGCCTGTGGAAGGCCCTGGGTCCAGTTCCTACTACTGCACAGAAACATACACACAAAAGCAAAATACTCAGAGACTCAGGCCATGCTGGGCCATCCTTTGTCCATTGACCTCTGGACTGGTAACAGGTTCCACACCTCTCTGTGTCCCCATGAGACATGGTTCATTCTCCCTTCTGCCTGTGTCTAAGGCCTACTTCACAGCACTCAAAGGCCTCTCATATACATATTCTTGGTCTTCTGCCTAACATGAAGTAGACAAGGCAATACCACACATCACAGAGGAAATACTGAGGTTCAGAAAGGCTGAGTCACTTTCCTAAGAACATCCAGCTAGAAAATGATAATGCCTGGATGGGAGCTCAAGTCCTCCACTGCCTCTCTTCACTGCCAGTTCATAGCCCTTCTTCCCACATACAAATAAAAGTATCAACCATCACTAATACTCTCCTAAGGCATTTTACAGTTTGCAGACCTCTTTCACATATACTCGGTGATACTGAAGAAGCAAATGGTTTTGGGTGTATGTTGCCCAAGTAGAAGGAATCTACTTATGATCACCAAAGCATGGACAGGCAAGAGGTTAAAACTCCAAGAAAATGAGAACAAGAAGTAGATAGGCAGAGCCACCAGCAAATCTTCTGAAGCACTAATTAGGCACCTACTGGAAGCAGACAGAGGATGAAGCCATCTGTCCTACTAGGGCTTGGTCTCATGGGAGGGTGTCATGTGCACACTAAAAACACACAGTCAATTGTGTTTCTTGCAATACTGAAAGCAGCTTTGGCTGACATGTGGGTGGCCCAGGTGGCTGATCCAAGGGCCTGCTCAGGGCACACATGGTATGTAGATCTCAGCCAGTCTGCCTAGTTTTTTCTAAGATGATGAGGTGGTCAGATTGCTGCAACCCTTGTATGGTGCATCCATTTCTGTAATTGCCATAACAAATACCATAGATTGTATAGGGGGCTGTATATACAATATGGATTGCATTGTATATGCATTGCTTCCCATTTCTAGAGGCCAAGATGTGACCAGGGTTGTTTCCATCTGATAGTTGTGGGGAAGATTCTTCTCCCTTCTGCTGATCTGCTGGCAACAGATAACATTCCTTGGCTTGTAGACATATCACATCAATCTAATCACATCTGCAGTGATCCTATTCCCAAAGAAGGGCAAATTCTAAAATACATGAAGTTGGGACTTCACCACGGGAATCTGGGGGCTAGGTGACACAAATCAGCCTATAACAGGACTTTTCTCAAGGTCAAAGGAAGGCATGAGGTCAGGAGCTAAGATTCTCAACGTTATCGTGTGTGTGTGTGTGTGTGTGTGTGTGTGTGTGTGTGTGTGCGTGTACGTGTTCTGTGGTACTGGAAACTAAAACCATGTTGAGCTACAAGCCCAAATTTTTTTGTTTGTTTTTTGGGGTTTTTTTTTTGGGGGGGGTGGACAGTATCTTGCCAATTCATTATGTTAGCCAGGCTGACCTCCTACCTCAGCCTTCGAGAGTACTGGAATTACAGACATGAGTCAATATAACCAGCTTCAATGCCATGCTTGGGTCTCTTCCCAAGGAAGAATAATACCTGGTTTCTCCTTGGCTATTCCGAGCACAGTGAGAATCTTCGGGGACAGCTAGAAGGTCTTAGACTGCAGAGAAGTTTGTGGACGGCTCCAGGCAACCAGCCCTGAGAGCTGCAGGGAAGCCCCTCTCCCTTTTCATTACACCGTGGAAAACAGAAAACTCAATTTATTTAAGAACAAACAGGCTTTAACCCGAAGTTCATTCTCCCTCTCAACGATTTCTCAGCATCTACATGCAAGATCAGCAGCCAGCACTGAGTCCCAGCCACACACTCCCAGGGACCTATATTGGGAAAATAATGGCATTTTCTCAACAAATTATCTCACAGTTGAAGTAATAACTTGTTTATAGATATGCCAATTCAGATTTTCATCCCCTTAACCTGCTTTTAAAAGAAAAGCTGTGTTATCTTCACAGCCAAACGGCAGTGGTTCCATCACCACCACATTCCTGTCACTGCCCCCAAAACCCCCCACAGCTGCACCTTTATTAATCTTAAACCATTGACAGTCTCTGGAAACCTCAGGTCAACACCCTCCTGCTCTGATACAATAAAACTCACATTGCTGTAGATAAAAGCAAATATTTCTTTTCAGAGAGGAGGGAAAACAACAGCCACCAGGATTCAGTCAACAAACTTACAACAGCTGCCACGGGGTTAACTGGCACTTGCTGGGGCTCACATTTATTATGCAACAAGGCTGTCACAGCCTCAGACTCTCTCCTAGCACTCAGTCTTCCCTGCCTGAGGCTATGAGGGCAGGAAGGGCAGGGGCTTGCAGTAAAAGGAATGCAAGGAGCCACATTAAGCATTCCATGAACAGACACTGAGCTCAGCTGTAGGTGAGCCATGTCCCAGCAGTGAGCTGGGTGGTGTATAACTTGGTGGAAAGTGTAGATTTGGTACCTGTGGCTCTCACAGAACTTACAGTCTAGGAGGGAGATGACAGCCAATCAACCCATCTGCAAAGTCAGCTTATAATAAAAGTGACCAGGGAAAGAGATACAATGTGGAGTTAGGGAGAGTAAGGCCACAGGAGAAGGGACATCTGATCTGAAATTTGAAGGATGAGAAACAATCAATCCTGGAAGAGGAAGGCAGGGGGTTATGAATGGAGGTGACAGCCCGGCCAAGAATGACTCCCTCTCAATCCAGTCTTCTTTCTGTCCTCCCTCTGGGTCTCTAAATTCTGATCTCTTACTCACAAAAACATAACTTTCCCTTCTACAACCAGTTCTGCAGAATTGATCTGCAATGTAAGTCCCTAACTAAACTCAGTCCTCCCTTGAACAGATTCCATATTCAGCTCAACCTTGGTGCCCACAAGTTCTTCCAGAGCATGAGGTTAGCCAAATCGCCAGGGAGAGGGTCTGTTATGACACAAGGCCCTTGCGGGTGGAGGACACTGCAAGGAGAGGAGCACAAAGAATCAGGAGCAGCAGATCTGGACTCAACTGCCTGAGGTTTCCAATGCATCCCGGTGAAGTCAGAAGGGACACCCTGCAAGATCGATCGCTCCTGAACCTACATGGGAAGATGGACTCACCAGGACCCAATTACAATTTCAAGCCTGAGTGTGGAGAACAGTGATAACTTTCTCCAAGAACTAGCCAGGGTAGCCTTGAGCTGGCTGATGTAAGTGCTAACACTGTACTGCTGAGTCCTTGAGCAGCCTTCTCCCATATTCCAAAGCAGGTAATGTAGCCACTCTTTGCCTCAGTTCCAGCACCTAGAAAACAGAAATGACATCCCACCAGAGGGAACAGGGAGGAGGAGATGTAAAAAAGCCACGCCAAGCACCTTGATATCACAAGGCTTAAGCATCCAGGGACAGGTTTGGGACTCCAGAGTTGTTACCATTGTACCAACCACCGTGAGATGCAGGAGCACTGGGGCACTTAGGGAACTGGCCCACTATTGTATGCTTGAAAATTTACAAGGGAAATGATTGAAAAAACATAAAATAAAGGCCCTGGATTCAAAAACATTGACAACATATTTATTTAGAATACCAACAAAAATCTACATTCACAAATGGGAATGAGGATGTTAGCTGAAATACATGGAATTGGAATGATTCATATGGAGGCTGCAGATGGGCTTTTCAAAGCATCTGTGAAGAGATATTAAGTGAACAGGAGCGGGAGAAGGTGTTTTGAGATGGGTGTAGCTGACACCGAAGGAGACTGTGAAGACGAGGGAAATGCACTGGGGTTGGAATGAAGAGCCATGAACAGTGTTTTAAAAAACCACCTTCACATGGAAATACAAAACAAACCAGGAAGAAATGAGTTTCAAACTTGTAAGGGCTTTCATTGGGGCTTCTGGAATATGCAAGTTCTTTGTAAACCAGTGAACGCAGAGAAGGCCTCAAGTCCGTGGGTCAGCCAGCATCCCACAACCGGGGAGGAAGTCCACCCAGCTCTCCTGTGCTGAGCCAGTTTTATGCTACAGACTCAGGTGTCCTTGTCCCCCTATCTGTAATTTTCTTTCCTCTTCCTTTTTTTTAATATTTTTTCTTCTTCCTTTTCTCCCTCCTACCTCCCCTTTCTCTTTCTTTTCTAGTACTGGGGATTGAATCTAGAAGTACTTTACCACTGAGCTACATCCCCAGTCTCTTTTAAATTTAAATTTTTGTATTTTATCCTGGAACAAGCTCTCACTAAGTTGCCCAGGCTGGACTTGAACTTGTGATTCTCCTGCCTCAGCCTCCCAAGTAGCTAGAATCACCACCTATTTTCTAATGAATGGAAACTCAAATAAGTCCACAAATATAAATTGAGTGCCCATTATGTGAAAGGCAGTATAGTCACTGCCACAACTCTAAGATGCAGGACCTGCCTGGGAAGAAGACAACAAGCCAGTAACTGAGGACAAGCCAGTATCAATGGTCCCTGTGTGCCAGGGATCACTGCAGGGCAGTTGTGGCAAACCTATGGCATGCATGCGTCAGCCCCTGTGTCACTGAAAGCTCTATATTGTGTTTTCTTTTAATGTATGATTTTTTTTTCCCCTAAACTAAGACTTCAGTATTCAGGTTTAATTCCAGTGTTGGTACTGTGCTATAAATAAGTGGGTTTTAGGTGGCATTTTGGGCACTCAGCCTCTAAAAGGTTTGTCATCGCTGCTCTCGGGATTTTACCTCGATAACACCCTTCATCCTCATATCCAACTCGGGAAGCTGCTGCCGTCATTTGACAGGTGAAAAAAATGAGACTCAGAGACCACATCTGTCTTGTTCACGTTCACACAACCAGTAGGAGCCAAGATTTGAGTCTTCAGATCCTCCTCCAAAACCCATTCTCTACTACTCACTCCTGATGACAGCCACAAAGCAGCTCACGGAAGCAGGGGGAGAGGTCCTTCCCAGATCTATCCAGGAAGAGCAGCCCATGCTGGCATTCAGACAGTCTCCAGCAAGGACCCGACCCATGCCTTAAGACTCAAGACTTTGGGAGCCAAAGGCAGGGCCAGGTAAAGAGCTGTCACCAGCTGGGTTAGGGGCAATGAGCTTGTCCGTGCAGTTAAGACCATAGTCACAGGGAATTATTTAAGGCCATCGTGACAAACTTCAGTGAAGTCAGAAAGACCTAGACATGTGTGTGTGTCTGTGTGTCTGTGGGTGTACATGTGTATATGTGTGAGTGCCTCTGGGTGTACATATGTGTATGTATATACATGGGTAGGGTATGTACATGTGTGTTTATGTATGTGAGTATACATGTGTGTTCATATACACAGAAATGTGTATATGCAGGGATCAGGGATAGACTGACAAGCACAAGAGAACTGAATATGACCAGAGCACAAGAAGGGACAGACACTGGTCCCCTACTAGTGTGGGCTGTACCAGGTGAGATCAAAACAGTCTCAGAGTTCACAATATTTGATCTTTCATCCAGAAAGCAAGAGAAAGAGCCACACAGTCTGTCAAAGCTGATGTGGCCCACAGCAGCTCATCTCAGACAAAGCAGCTGCCATCCCTGCATCACCAAAACAAGAACTACAGGATCCAACATCCATCAGGCCCTTACCCAGCATCACTTCATTAACCTTCAGGACCAGCTGTAGGTGGGGCCACGACGATCCCCATTACACAGGTGAGAAACTGCAGGAGACTGCCCTAAAAGCCCACACTGCAGAGCGGCCACAAGCTGCTCTGTCACAGGGACCACAGGGACCAAAGTCATGGCTGGAATCCAGGCAGCCTGCCTGTCTCAGGAAAACATGTGGACACACATACACACACACACACGCAAATAATATTCAGAGTAGATTCCATTCACAAAAGACATATGCAAGCACAAACATACAAACACAGCAGAAAGCAACATGGGGAGTGATCAAAATATACAGTATTTAAATTTTTAAAAAATTTCATATTGCCATTAATCCCGCTAAAAAAAACCCTTCACTTCACATACACTTATCCCACAGTTCTTGTGACTTTCTGAAGCAGTTCTGGAAGTTCTCTTTCATGAGAACCAAAGTGCAATCAAAAATATGGTGAATCCTGCCAAGAAAGCAGGCTTGTCTAAACACTACAGTGTGATCTTCCTCATCCTCTTCATCCACCAGAACTGGCATTGTGTGATTTCTGGCTCTTCTCAAAGTCAAAATGATCAGGAAAGGTAAACAAACGTTTTGAATCATTTAAGGACCTCAAGGCAGCTGTGACGGTAAATGCACTCACAAAAGAGGATTTATAAAACTGCCTCAAAAGAGGCAAGAACAATGAAATAAATGTGCTCACAGTGAGGGGGAGAATTCTGAGGGAGATGCATGGCAAATGTGTTTTTTACTATAATTTTAAAAAAATTTAAACATCTATCATAATTTTCCACTACTTCTCGTAAAGAGAGGCACAAACATGTTTACGAGGGTGTTGACTGTGTATCTGTATGTGTCTCCATCAAGAGTTGCCCCTGTGCACACCTCTAGGGGGCGCCACCCATAAAGAATACAAAAAGTACTTGTGATGCCACTCTGCACAGGACACGGTTTTCTGGAGGGAAAATTCAACCCAAAACAGTATCATTCAGAGCTTCCCTGGCTATGCAGCCATCCTCTTCACCCTGGGCCACCTCCACACAGCTGAAAGTTCTGATCAATGTCTCGGCTGTACAGGGCTGGGGGCTGATGCCTCAGAGCCGACTCCTGCTGCCCAGTGAATGTGGAGCTTGTCAACCAGCCCAGACAGGCACACAACACGAAACCCTGTTTCTCCTGGAACCGGAGCCCTGTGTCCACTCCAACCTTCATTCGCACGTCTCTCTTCCCAGCAGACACAAGGCCCGCTCAGTTTTGCAGAACTGGCCTGGCTGCCAAGGCCCGGTGGAGGGACAAGGCCTTGAAAAGTCACTTTATAAAATATCCCTGCCGGCAGAGGCCAAGCCACGAGGCCCAGGCGGCTGACTTTCCATTCACCACACACCCTATCCAAGAACGAGGGGCTCTGTCACAGGGAGCCTTGTTTGCGCCCGCTGGGAGCCCTGGGGAGTCAGAATTCATGGGGATAGCACTGGCAGCAAACCCAGCATCTGGCAGCATCTTTGAGGGCTGGAGCCTGTGGTCAGCCAAGCTAGCCTGATGCAGGAACTGAAAGGCACCCATTCACTGTGGGGCCGTGTGAGTGGGAGATATCCAGGAGGAGACAAGGGCAGGCTGGCTCCTTGTCACCTGCAGTGCTGAGACAGACTTGAGACAGGGAGAACTGAAGGCCTAAAGTCGCCAGAAACCAGACAGAGGGCCCAGGTATGTGACAGAATGACAGGCGGGCAGAGAGGTGAAAATTGGTCCTTCATTTCTCCTCCTTTCTCTGCTACCACCCAACTGCGGAGAGAGTATAGAAACTTTAAAACTTCCCTCATTCATGCATTCATCTATGCAGTCAGCAAATACTAATGGAGCACCTACTATGTGCTGGTGTTAGGATACTATAAAAAATGAATCATCTCTACCCTCATGCAGCTTATTGCAGAATTCTCAGGCACTCCCCGTAATCAAGAGCTGTGTGGCTCAGAGCACATCACTTCCCTCTCTGTGTTTTAAAGAGGGTTCTTGCAGGGTTCCTATAAATTACAATCTGGGAGCCAAATTTCCACGAGGCTCAAAGAAGGAGTCCATTTTCATCACCTGCAGTCCAAAGAGCAAAGACAAAAATCAGGTTTGAGAAGCTGCAGGAAGCTGATGAGTCACAGACTCATCTGGAAAGCAGACGGGAGACACGTGGGTCGAGGAGGCCTTGTGCTAGACAAGCTGTGCTCACTACATCTTCCCAGCAGTCTCAGGAGCGAGGGGTAAAGGGGGACCCCAGGCCCCTCCAGACAAGGAAGACAACACTAAGCAGCTAAACAGTGCATTCATGAGTAAACTGGAAGAAGTGACTTTCTTCTCCCTCTCCATTCGGTACGTTCTCTGTGCTGAGAAGACACCAGGTTGAGCGTGGAGACGGAACAGAGATAAAAGATCAGAAAGTATCTTTTCCCTCCATCTCCCCACAAACAGCTGTACAGGCTTTACACATCATCTTTTCCCTTTTTTTTCTTTCCTCCTTTCTCAAATTTTTCTTAATTTTTTCCTTTTATAATTTCGTTGTGCCTGATTTCTTTGCCTACTCACTGGCTGGCTGTGGGCCTTCTCCTGAACTATTCCCAGCATGAAGTTCTATGAGGACTTAGCCTTGGGTTTCGAATCCAGCCTCTGCTACTTCCTGGCTGTGTTCCTCTCAGCACATGATTTGGCCTCTCAGATTCTCAGTCATCTTCTTGGTAAAATGTTGATAACATAGATGTCTTTTTAAGGAAGCAGTGGGATCCCTTTTCTTAATGTGCCTCCCAAACCGGGCATAATGATGCAGCCTTGTAACCCCAGAACTCTTGGAGGCTGAGGCAGACGGATTAAAACTTCCAGTCCACCTTAAGTTAGTCAGTGACTTAGACCCTGTTTCAAAATAAAATAAATTTTAAAAGGGGCTAGAGATGTAGCTCAATGTGAAAGCTCTGGGTTCAATCCCAAATACAAAAAAAAAAAAAAGTGCCTGCCAAGCCCAGGGACATGTGCTTAGTAAGCACACACTAAATGATATGTATGAACATGATGAACGTGTTACAAATTGTTGTGAAATCTGCCAAGCCAGAGCCTTGGGAACTTCACAGGATTGATCTGTGAGGTTTTAAGGCCAAAAACTGCTTCCTCATCCAAATACCCTTCAGAGTTGTGTGTCTAGACACTCACAGTAGCACACATGAATCTCCTAAACAGTTATCCAATTTCCAACCCTCACCTGGAAACATTTTTCCAGTGTATTCAAAACTCATTGGATGGGACAATTTCTTTGCTTGACAACATTTTAGCTGCTAGGAGAACAAGAAGTGTTAGATACGGGTAGAAGAGGTCATAAGCTTCATGTGACATTCTCTGGCCTATTCTGAGTCCAGATGCCAGATTTAGACAGTACTGAGAGCCCAAATTGGGCTCTAGAAACTGGGCCAAAGAATTTGCCCATAATAACACATATTAAAACTGGAGAAAGCCTTAGTCAAGTGAAAAAGATGCAAATTACAAAGATCGTCTTCAGAGCCCCCTTCTAAAAGCGAACAGAAAGAACAGGAAGCCAAAGGGTGCCAAATCCTCCTCCTTCAGAGCTAGAAAGAGTAACAGGTCAACTTCCAACTTGCAATTTAATTCTATTTTGAAGTTTACTGGAAAGCAGAAAATAAGAAGGGGTTTGAGAAAGGCCAGCAGTTGGAACACAGGAGGAAATCAAAACCCACATGTTCAGCCCAAGAATTCACAAGTTCTAGCAGCTTGGGTCTGATGCATCTCGACAGTCCCTGGGGTCCCCTTTTGCATTAGCAAATTAGCAACCATGTGGGTAATATTGACCTTGAACCACAGCTGTCTCTCAGCTCTTTTTGTTAGGCAGCAAGATAGGGCAGTACACATTTCAGAAAGAATGTCCAATACAATTACACAGTTCGTCTTGAAATATTGATATGTACAGTGTGTGTGTAAGACAGGGTGTTAGTTGCAGACAACAGACTTCATGCTACCCAGTTCAAAGAAGGCTCAAAGGAATGTCCTCAACAATGTCTGATGACCTAGGCAGTCTTTGGGACAATCAGAACCAGGCTTCATCAACCAAACTGGAAACTGTCCCCACCATCACTGCTCCACAGTTCACATTGCCAGTACGAAGCAGAGATCCAAAATTTTGACCATCCTTGGCTGCCCTAAAGCCAGCACCCCTACAGCTGTCCTTCTCACTGGAATGGATTCTGGCAGCTTATTCACATCAGCTGCCTCCTCGTGCAATCCAGAAATGCTAAAACAAATGGTAAATCAGGGCCAGAAGTTCATAGGAAAAATTCCAGGTGAAATAAGGTTTGGATTTTCCATGGCCGATCATCACTATCATTGGCAGGTGACTTGGTGCTGCTCTGTAGTTTGCTGTCAGTGTTCTACTACAGGCCACATCATATACTCAGCAGCAAAGAACCAGGGCCCTGTAACCTACCTGCCCAGGCTCAACCCCTGTGGTCAAGCCCTTAGGAGCAGGAAGGCCAAGGGCTATCTCCCTCGTACCAGCTACAGAATGTGAATCCTTACAGCCCTATGTCAAGGGCAAGATGTGAGACTTACACACTCATTCAAGATAAGCACTGAACACAGTACCTGCAGCACAAAAAATGCCAACTGCTATTATTGATGCTAATAATAAAAATTTAAATAATAGCATTCTAATCCTTCTGCAGTGCTAGTTTCTTGGAGTGCCATTAAAGCAAAGCAGTACTTGTTTAATGCAATTTGCTCCCTGATTAATTAATAAAATTACATCCAAATTGAATTTTATTCCCTCATTTGCTTAGAAATGCTGGCACAATCACCTTGGACCACTAAGAACACCCAGTCACCAAAAACCACTCAGAAGGAATTCCTGTCATTCATTTCACCTGGTATACATGAAGTTGAGAATTTTTTAAAAGACAATGAGGCTTCATGATACTGAATGGAGAAAAAAAATAGCTTCAGAACAGCAGATAGAAACATACCCTGGGTTGTCTCTGGATTTGGAGGCTGCTGCCTAAATGGTGACTTTCCTGGGATGTCTCATCCTTCTTACTTGGGGACAGAGGGTACAACTGTTATAGCAGAACCTTGCTTCTGCTTCACCCTGTGATGATGTTCAGATGTCTACATGGATTTATAATGTAGCCAGGGGCTCTGGGAATCATCCAAGAAGCCACAGCACCTTGAAGGTCTCTAATGAGCAAGAAGCTCATTTTACTGACTTGGTGGACACAGTTAACCAAGCTACTGACTCACAAAACCCATTATCAACACAACCTAGCCCTCTGTTGGCAAGGGGAAGGAGGCCAACGGTGAGAGGGATGCCTTTGTTCTGAAGGCACATTATTTTTAAAAAACTCCTTCACACTTCAAGTGTGAGGGGCAAGAAAGGGAGAATAAGATCTCCCATCGCAACATGTTCTATGTTTTAAACACATTACCCACAAGTTTAAACCACCAGAGGTATAGCACTAGTGGCACAAACACATCTAATCACTTTTATCCATCTTTTTAATAATAAAAAACCACCTGATAGGACAATCATGCATATACCAATGGTGGTTCAAGCCACCTGCAACAAGCAATATTAATTATAAACATATTAATGGTCTGGCATTCAAAACCTCTTATACCATCTTGGCCTGAAGGGCATATATGAGAAGTGCACCCCAAATTTCTTTTCTGAGCCCCAAATTCTGCCACAAATGCCCTGCACAGCTCCTGGAGTTGAGGTTCCATATTCTGACAAGGTGGAATTCAGCCTGATGGCCTCCTTGTAGCCAAGTTCAAGGTCATCAAATAGCACCCTAGAGGGAGTAAAGAGGTGAAGGACGTAACTTTAGGTCCATGTGAGATAGTCCTGGTGCACATACATACTCTGCCTGCATACCAAGGATTCCAGAATCCCTGCCTTAACCCTGTCTGTACTCTGCACCATTCTCCATTCTATAGTTAAGAGTCATAATAAAATCCATGTAAACAGATTAAACACCATGGCAACCAAATTCCAACCCAACACCAACTATTGGAGGGCAGAGTCTCACTTTGAGATTAATATTAGGGCTAGGGGAGAATGGGAAAGAGAGAAGGCAAACAGTTTCTTAAGAATTTGAGACATCAAAGCTCTCTTCCGGCTAGAATAGGAAAGGGAAAGTCTCACACTTTGGTTCTCTCCATCAATCACTCTCTGCCATGATGGAAAGTGGGTATAAATGGAGCTTTGCTTTCACAGACAAGACATAAAGGGATGTATTTATTGACAATGTTTAATCATATTTGAGGTGTTTCCCCTTGCCTTTATTTCCTGCCTCTGCTACAGAACCTGGGGATTCCCCCAGAGGACTGCTTGGGTTGTTTGCCTCATCTCCAGGGAAACTCAGGGTAACATTAAGCTTTTCCTTCAGTGTTTTGGCCTCTCAATGTTTTGTTTTATAACTTTGCTTGGATGTGGCTCAGGGGTACAGCACTTGTCTGGCATACACAAGGCCCTGGGTTCTATTCCCAGCACCTCAAAACAAAACATGGCAAAAATCACCTGTGGGACTTAGCTCAGCAGCATAAGTGCTTGCCTGGCAAGCATGAGGTTGAGTTCAATCCCTGGTACTGGAAAAAAGCAAAAGCAAAAAAAAAAAAAAAAAAAAATTAAGGTCCAGGCGAGACAAAGGCAGACGCAAAGTAGCTGTCTTTATAAGTGCCCGACTTTTCCTCCCTCCACACCACACTTCCTTTGCACTCATGGAGAACCCTAACACATATAATAAGATAAAGAGCATTTCTGCAAAGACATATGAGAAACAAATCTCAGAAAGATAGCCTGGTGTCCTGGCTATGACTTTGGAGCCAGAGGACCTATATTTGTTTGAAGGGCACTTCTGCAACTACCACATCCTCTGCTAACTATTCAACACCCAGCACTACCATGTGACATTAACAGAGACATTAAGACTGTGTGAGGACTCAAATATATGAATCTGTGAACCAGTAAAGGATTCCTTACCCCACCTTCCCTGTTAAAGATCAGACCACCAAGGGATGAATTCTACTGTGATGATTAGAGTTTTCATTGGACCACCTGAATGAATGTGCAATTACACAGCACCTGGTATCAACATGGAAACCACTTTCAATTGGGGCTACAATGACCCCCACCCTCACTTTACAGCCAAGAACTCAGGCTCACAGAGTTTGAGCACGTATTTCTCAAACTGCAAAGGTAGGAATTGGAGGTACATGCAACCAGGATTTCTGATTCCAAACTCCCTTCTTCTCCCCCTCTTTCAATGCCATTTCTTGCTCCTTCAATAACACACATGGAGTGCCCTCCACATGCCAGGCCCTGGCTTAGGAATTGAGAAAATAATTGTGAGCGACATGGCTGCACGTGAGTCCTTATGTGCCTTACAGGTCAGTAAAGGGAGGATAACTCGGGGTAAAGGAGATTCGCCAACTGGGAGAAGGAGGATGAAGAAAAGTAGAGGTTTCCATGTGTGGCGGGAGGATGCAGATGTTAAATGAATCCTGAGGACCAAGAATCAAAGAAGGAATCACAGACATGAGGCCCTACAACAGGACAGGGCATGGCATGATAGAAGAGCTACCAGGGAGCAGGAGTGACAGTAAAATGGTGACAGAACTGTGACAACAGGGCAGGTTTTGGAGCATCCTTTGCAGTTTAGGGTCACCCTGTGTGCTGTCAGAGCTTTACTGGTGTTCCTGGCCTCTACCCACTAGATGCTTGTAACCCCAGCTGTCCCCCCTAGTGTGACAACTACAAGTGTCCACAGACATGGTGAAGCACTCACCCCCACCCCTTCTGGGGTACAGAGAATCTTCCCCATTATGTGATCTCAGGGCCATGTGGATACCTCTGTCATGATGTACAACCAGCTTTTTCAACACCCAGATGGTAGAGAGGGCTGCCTCTGCTTGCTAGAATTACCTAGGGGAAAAAATAAAGTGCTGAGCTGCCTAAATCCATCTGAGCTTTCCCGGAGCCTGAGATGCAAAAAACCAGAAAGAACCTGAGGAAAGAAGGGAGACCATAGAGTCCAGCAGGCACATCCCTGTCTCCAGAAGTTCCTGTGGCTTATGCAAGGCCTGGCACACAAGATCAGGTGCCAGCTTCGAGAATGAAAGAAGAGGAGTCACTGAAGCAGACCCTGCCCCCCAGCTCCTGTATGCTGGAATGCAGGTTCCAAATTCTGCAGAAAACCACAGCAGACTCACAGAGCTCTCAGCGGCTGCACCCACCAGAACGTCTTCCCGTCTCCCTGGCACACACCTGCACTATAGTAAATAAAACACTGCTTAAAAAAGGAAGTGAGAACGGTCACGTGTTAAGAGCACAGGAAAGGCGAAGAAGGTGGAGCCCTTGCTAATCAACAAGCAAAGAAATTGAAACTCTGTACAGTGTTCACCTCTGCTACAGAGGTAGTGGCTGATGTGGCTTCAAAAAAGTAACCAGGTAAAGGTTGAGTTTCATTTTGGACTTTTCACAAATCCCAGGACTGTACTTAACAGTTTAAGCAAAACTCCATGAGTAGCCTGCAACTGGGAAGCTGATTCTAATCCTAGTGAAGGGATGAGGTGAGAGAGAGAAAGGCTGCCAAGGGGAGCCCAGAGGCATAGTACTTCATGCGCTGTCATGTCCATAAGAAAGTATCACCGTGCAAGGATTTTCCAAATTTCTCTTAATTTATCTTTACCAAGGTCTTGGGTAGTAAATATTGCCCTGTTTCACATGTCAAAAAGCTGAAGTTTGAAGCTTAGGAAATGTGACCTTTTATCACCTAGCCAATAAAGGCCTTTCTCCTACCACACTCTTCTTACACAGGCTTGAGCTACCCAGGCCTTCTTGCATCCAACCCAGGACATTGACGCAGGCTGTTTCTTGTGCCTGGATTACTCTCTCCTTTCTTATCTCGCTAACTCTATTCTGCCCTCACATTCCAGTCTATTCATCTGCCAGAAACCTTCTCTGGGATTTTTCTAGGCCAAATCACCATTGAAAATTCTCTTAGTGCCAGGGATCCTTCTACATTTGGACTAATTAAAGATACAGTTGAACAAAGAAGCCTTTGTGAACTAGCTCACCATTTAGGCATATGTGCCAGATATAAGGTGGCCTTGAATTCTTTTGCACTCACCATCCATGGATAGGTATAGTCATATCCTCTCCTCTTGAAAGCAGGCTTGACAACAGAATGTGGTGGAAGTGGTCTGGGAGTTCTAGGCCTGGATTACAAAATTCCTTTGTAGCTTCCTTAAGCTGTTTAGAATATTCACTCTTGGAAGCCTTCTTTCAAAATCCAGATTCCATACTTCCAAAGCTCAGGCCACATGAGATCAAGCAATAGTTTCAACTGGGCTCCCAGCCAATCACCAGGCATAAAGATAACTCTAGCATTCACCCACTAGACCTTCCAATGGCCAGACCAGCCATTATGTGACTGCCATGTGAGCCAAAGCCCAAGGGAAACCCTTCCAGCCAAGCCCAGGCAGCACATAAAACCTTGAATGGTAATAAACCATTACTGTTGGGGCTCTTTGTTACACAGCAGCAGACACAGCTCTCTGGAGGATCCAGTGTGCTGAGCAAGTGAGCAAGTGTTCAGCTTGGATACACACCTTTGGCAGCAGCTATGATAAGGTGCTTAATAAACCATTAGGTGTGATTACATGAACAGTCTGATATGTGAACTTAATAAAAGCAGAGGCCAGATTTGAGCTAGATTATATATAACTCCAAATTCCACTCATTTTCCTTTTAAACCGCTAACTGAATGCTTTCTTAGAAGTGAAAATATCACCCTATTTCCAGGCTACCATATTTGCTAGGTTTGGAAGGAAAAGTGGAATGCTCAAACTGAGCATTATCACAACAAAATGATGGCTGTTTGTGCTAAGGAAAGAACATTCAGCTTGTTCAAGCTTGTGAATGCCTGTAAAACCAGCACTGTGGGAGCCCAAGACAGAGGGATCACAAGTTCAAGCTCAGCTTGGGCCACTTAGCAACTTAGAAAGACCCTGTGTCAAAATAAAAAACAAAAGGGGCTGAGAATGTAGCTTAAGAACAGAGCCCTGGATATGATCCCCAGTACAGAGGCAAAACAAAAAACAAACAAAAAGACAATTTGTTCTTGTGTTGTTACATGCTCAGGAAACCATTAATAAACAGTCCATTAGAATGAGAAGGATACACTCATTGCTATGAACCCATTCATCAATAGGGTTCAATCTGTGGGTGACGTTTACTCAAAGCAGAAGCAAATTCTTTTGTCTTTGCAGGCACCTTGTTTTAGAAAGTGCTATGTAGGTCAGCTGAGACTTACGAAATAACTGAATTTATGTATACATAACATATAAGTACCCAAATTATGGCTTGTACCCAAACTCTAATTAATGCCAGGGTTATATAGCTAATTTTTCTAACTTTTTGTCATCAAATAATTATACTCTGTACATTTAATTTTCAAATTATCCAAGAAGGGATGGCTACTGTCAATTCTTTGGAAACAAAAATTTACTATGTTGTATTAGCAATATAGCTCAATATGTAAAGAACTTTTAAACTTGCAAAGCAATTTTAAAAAGCAAACAGTGTTGCATTGGTTTAGTCTTAGAATAGTTCCAGAATTAGGTGAAATATATAGAACCATTTTCATTTTATAGCTAAAGGGAAAAGAGGCCAAGAGTAAGTTCAGTGAGCTGCCCATGTCACAGCAAAGACCAGACAGCAAACAGTCATTCTTGCCTCTGGAGCACTCCAAGAGCACTGGGTCGCTCCTCCTGGTTATAATTAATATGCAACATCTCTTTTGATTTTTCTTTGTGAAATTTAGCACTATTTTTAAAAAATGCTTGGTAATTATTCTGACTTTTTTTTTAGCTAACAGTGCACATTCAATATATGTGCTGGTTATTTGTTGCTCCATATTTTTAAAGAGAGCCTAGTGTCCAATAATAACTTAAAGACTTGGCTCCAAAGCAAATGTCAACCAAAAACATCAACTGACTGTCAGGGTTGGCCTCCACTCGAACAACTGACTCTTTCTTCATGGACTCAATAGAACATATTTCAGATTTAAACGCAAGGGTGGGAGGCAAGTTGGTCTTAGACAGAGCCTCTGGTGTTTGGAACCACACTAAATAGAAGATGGCTGCTTTTGTACCCTCTCCTCTTTTGTACACACATACACACATCCTCCCCGTTCCTATAACTGACTATAGGATTTCCATTTTGAAAGCTTATTATAATAACCTTTAAGATTGAAAATTAGGACTCCATGAAAAATTAAGAATTAGGCATATAGTTTTATTTTAAGAGAATGTATATGTCTTGTTACTCATAATTTTTTTTGAGAGTGTCTTGGTCCATTTTCTGTTACTATAACAAAACACCTAAGGTTAGGTTACTTTATAAAGAAAAAAGGTTTCACTCACAGTTCTAAAGATTCATGCTCTCTATGCCAGTCTTTTCTAATAACATACTTATGAGAGTTAATCAGGGGTCCCCCCCCAAAAAAACCCTACTTCTTACCAAGGAAATAAGCCTCAGTGGCCACCGCTACCAATTATGCTCCTTTTCTTAAAGGCCTACCACCTCCCACTATCATCACATTAAGGACCAGGCTCCTAATAATGAACCTGAGAGTCACATTTAAGCCATATATAGACCACAGCAGCGAGTTTGAAGTCCACAATAAAAGAATATGGTGAAGCTCCTGAAAACTTTCTGCCAATTAAAGGATGGCAGGCTAAGTTTTCCCAAGAAGACTGCATATGCTCTTCTGCAATACGACCTCGACACCTCCACTCCATTAAGAGATACAACTGATTTTTCCAGCCCCTACATACTGAGCGGACCTTGGGATGGTCTTGAGCAAATATCACAGGAAGGAAGTTGTGCTCAGTTCTCAGTTCTCAAAAGTTTCTGAAAGGAGGCCAGCTGTTTCAAAAGAAATGCCACTATTCTGAGTTCAACAAGCTGTAAAGAAACCAAGCAGTAGGAAGAGGTTCTGGAAGACATCATACTCCATGGGGAGGGGTGGTGGTAAGCAAGGCATGGGACACATGGACAGAGAGGCTCCTTCAGAAGTGGCTCCCCCAGCCACCTCCATCGCCCCCCAGCAGGGCCCTTTCTCACTCCCTAATCCACACAAACAATACAAAATACAGTGGGCATTCCTAATTGGAAATCTAAAACCCACAATGCTTCAAAGTCCAAAATTTTTTGAATGTCTACATGACGCCATCCTGACCTCACAAATGGATTGCAGTAAGAACAAAAGCATCCGAAAAATATACAAAATTACTCTCAGTCACAGATCAAAGGTACAGAGGAACTATAAATGAATTTCCTGTATAGACTTACACTTCGGCCCCGTATCTCATACAGTGTAATATTCTAAAATTCTTTTGTAAATGCCAAATTCCAAACACTTCCAGTCCCAAACACTTTAGATAAGTGATTCCCAGTTTGTAACACTTACAAATGACTAGGTTTTCAGAAGGTTTATTATACAGTAATAGATAACTATTATGCATATGCAGTTTTTCAATCACATTTTGGGACCTGCTATGAATAGGATCCAAAATATCTCCCTGAAAAGGCTCATTTTTGTTGAAGGCTTGGTTATTGATGGGCTTTGGAGAAGTGACTGGACCGTAAGGGTACTAATACCACCAGTATAATGATCTACTGATGAGTCCATAGTTAAATGAACTCTGAAGAGTTGGGACCCTGTTGAAGGGAGTAGATGATGGGTTCATGATCTTGGGTCCTCTTGGGGCCTATAACTTGTCTCAGTCCCTTTCTCTCTGACTCTTTCCCTCCTGCTTCCTGCTGACATGAAGTGAGCAGCTTCCATCCACCATGTCTATCTGCCTTTGACATTTCTCCCTTACCACAAGCCTAAAGCAGTGGAAGTGGCTGCCCATAGACTGAAATCTCTGAAATTATGCACCAAAATAAATGATTCAGCATCTCAGTTGTGACCCTCAGGCATCTTGTCATAGCAACAGAAAGCTAACACAGGGCTGCGGTGAACAGCTGCACAGTTTGTGCAATGCAGACTATAAACTCCAGCCTGTATTCTGCCTACCCAGCTGCACATCAGAAGGACCACACTTGCTCAGCAGGGCACTCTAAGAGGAGGACTTTGTTTTGCTGTGCATAGGTCCCAGAGAGACTAACAATGCCAGAGGTCCAGATCTGAGAGCTTCACTCCTGGTAACTTAAAGAGTTTGATGGAAAATGTGATTTCATCTCTGGCGACCTTGCTGGGCTTCCCAGCTTTATCTGATCCCTTCTTCCCTTGTGCCCCACTGCAACTCCCACACTGGGGCTGCTGCTCTTCCCACTCAGAGGTCTGCAGGCCTTTCCAGGACAGCCCAATGCTGCAGAAACATGCCCTGAGTCCAAGTCCTGCTTAGCACTGGGCCATCACTGCTCCAAGCCCAAGGCAGCTGGGTCTGCTCCCTGTCACCTTCCAAGGAGAGCTGGCAGCTGTGCTCATTCAGAATCCATTACGATGGGTTTTTCTCCCAAAGCACTTCCATGAGAGCTGAATACTAATAAATCTCTAATATAAAGGTCGGACCTAGCTATCCTAGGGCTGGATAGTGGCTCTGTGAGAATAGTCCTGTGCATTGTCCCCCTGGGATATTACTGATATTTTATGGGGTGACTAAAGATCCATCAGTCCATGTCAGAGCAAACCCCACAGTACACTTAAGTCCTTTAACAAAATCTATAGAAACCTGGGTGATATTGGCTGAAGTTGCTCCTGTCACCTGAGAGCAGGAAGTGGGACTGGCCACAGCCTCTGCACCTGGGCCTGTCCTAAAGAGCTCTGAGTCTGTTTGTCCAACCTACAGACACCTGGACTTCTTCCTTGTCTTCCTCTGAAAACCTGAAACATGCAGCTAGGGCTTTGGAGCCAGAAAGGTGCTCTGCTCAGATTCAGGTGCGGCCACTTCCTAACTGTGTAACTTTGAGAAAATGCATTATCTTCTCTGGGTCTCTGTTCCCTTACTTAGCAAATGGAAGCTATAACATCTTCCAGCAAACCATAAAAGACTAAACAAGATAAGGTCAAAGAGGCTTCAGATAGCAGCACTTAATTATTCTACTTGGCTTCTGAGAAAACCTTTATTTATTAAAAAGAGTCAATGGCCAGGTGTAGTGGTGCACACTTATAATTCCAGCACTCTAGGAGGCTGAGGCAGGAGCATCCAAAGTTCAAGACCCACCTGGGAAATTTAGCAACTTACCAAGATTCTGCCTCAAAATTTTAAAAATGGTTGGAAATGTAACTTAGTTTTATTGTACCTCCATGTTCAGTTCCTAGTTCTGCCAAAAAAAAGAGGTCAAAAGTTATATATTTATGCTGAGATACAGTAGAAGAAAACAGGCTCTCCTAATGCTATAGGTATCATAGTTTAGGTTCAGGCTAAATAAAAATTAAGTAATTTGAATAAAAATATTAAGTAACCATTGCTAGAAAATAGTTAAGCAGACACTATAGAAGCATGGTTCCACCCATAGCCCTGCATCAACATACAAGTTATGGGCACCTCCACCACCAAGCACATAGCAGGTGTTACATAAGGGTTTCTTTCTCCTGAGTGTCAGCCTCTGCCCTTGAACTTGACCCAACCTCCCTGGGTTTGGCCAAGGTCATGAAGTTGTAAGCAATCTCTCTGCAGTCCCAGTCTTCCCTTGCCAGGGGAAGAGGCAAAATAGTCTGCAGCTTTTCAGGTCATGATTTCCCTTTAAGCACCTCGTAAACAGCAGGGCTGGTCTTTCTTGGTAAAATTTTATTCGGGGCTTGCAATTCCCAAACCTTTTCCAGCCAGATGCTACCCCATCTCTATGTGTTTAGCTTCCCCCAGACACCTGATGAGATTCAGATACATAGCAGGGTGGAAGCCAAAGAAGGATGCTCATTAGTGTCATCTATATATATTTTAAGAGTCAAGACACCACTTTTCCTGGACTCTGATTACGGAGGACACCAGGTAGCTCCCTCCACATGCCGGCCAACTCCAGGAAGCAGAGGCTAGACCAGTGAAGCTGGAGTACACACCTTAGGCCCCTGGTCAAAAAGTTCTTGCTGGATCTTTGAAGTGGCAACATTTATAACAGTTTTGTTCCCAGGAAGCAAAGTTCACACTTTAAAGAATTTCAGAAAGGCCTCTTCCTATTGTTTACGGGAAACTCATCCCACAGAGCCCCCAACCTTAATCAGAAACCCTTCCAGTCAACCTGCTAAATTCATTACTCCCTCTGCTCTGAGCGCCTCTTCTTCCCGCAACTCACAGGCAGGGGGTTGCTGCTTCCACGTCTTCACCCACAGTGATCCACAATGCCCTTCCTGCCCCTTCTTTACCCTCAGAACCTAAACCCTCCCTTCAGATTCAGCTCAGATGCCACTAGCTCCAAGAATCCTCTGCTATGCTGGGCTACTTCCTGTCTCACTTGGCTTATCCTCTTTTCCCATGACCGGCTTCCACATCTGTGTGTGCACTTGGCTGTGAGCTCTGTTCCCGACATTCCACATGAGGCAAGGCGCAGTGAATGTAAGCACTGCCTGAGCACCAACACCCTCTCATGTACTAAGGGTTCCTGGAGGGCATCCTGTCGCCACGCGCTGGGGATGCTGCACTGAGCAAAATGGAAAGACCAATCCCTGCCCTTGTGGAATTTCTGTTCTAGACTGTAGTGTGATTAGAAAACATGGCAAATGCTCATGTTTTTCAAAAATTTTTACAGTAAAAGATATTGCCATTCCTCCCCTCAAAATTCTTCCCCCGTTTTGAACATACTTCTTCCAAAACTGCTTCAAAAGGTGGCGAAAACAACAGGGTAAGGGAAGGGAGTGTTTTGAGAAGGGTCAATGGTAATGTGCCTTTTACAGTAGCAATTTTTTAAAAATATAGAACTCAACATATATTGCGATCCCATCTCATAGGAGACAAAGTTTATGCACAAACTATCATTGTAGCTGGTGACAAATGTTATGACGACAATAAAAAAAGAACATAGAGCAAGGTCTGGCAAACAATAGCCAATGGGCCAAAACTCCAGCCTGCCACTTGCTTTTTCTACATAAAGCTTTATGAAAAGCAGCCACACACACTTATTCCTGGATTGTTTTTGGCTACTTTTGAGCAACAATGACATAGGTGAACAGCTGCAACAGAGACCATGCAGCCTGCATGCCTACACTAAATACTACCTGGTCCATCACAGAAAATATCTGCAGGCCCGACCTCTGTCACAGATAGTGGGAGGACTCTAGGGTGTACATGGAAACCCACTCTCAGAAAGTGATACTTCACTGAGGATCAGAATGTTAAGAAGGTGTCAGCCAAGCAGATAGATATTTGGGGGAAAGAGTTCCAGACTAAGGAACTCAAGTTCAGTGGTCCTGAGACAGGATTAGCCTTAGAGTGTTTTAAAGACAAAGAGAAGGCCAGTTTGGTTTGGGCATAATTTTGTGGCAAAAGGTATAAAACAAGGCACCACGGCAGGCAGAACACACATGATGGAGCCTCACAGGCCATGGGGCTTTTTGCTGAAACTGGTGAGTAACTGTGAAAGTCAGTGAAGTGTCTGGTTTTGGAAACAAGTAGTGACATCATGTCCACATAAGGAGAGAGGTGACAGGCGTGCCCAGAACAACATCTCTTTCTTTGCCAGCACACCCAGTTTACCTTTACACATGCACAACCTCCAACTTAGCACTGGATTGGAGCTCCGGCAAATGCTTCTGGAATTACCGAACCAGAGAGCTGCACATAGGTCTCTCCTATACTATTATTTTTATTTTAAAAGACTCAACTGTTTCTTTTCTTACATTCATGTTTGGAACTGGTAGTTCACTTTAAAATCACAGGTTTTACAAACCAGTCATACATATTTCCTTTAAATATAATAAATACACTTTTAAAAAATATTCACCTGTCTACCACCTGAAATCATCTCAGCTATGCTTTGGAAAATAATTGCTTACACTTCAAATCTGTTGAACCTTGTTAATGTCAACCCATAGTAACTTCTCACATCCTGATATTGATAGGGGGGCCTCACTGTCTTCAAGGAAGACAGTGAGAACAGCTTAAGAAAGCACAGCAGAGCCTCAGCCTGACCCTGTCACTGTGTGCTCCTGATTGAGTTAAGCCCGAGAGCCTTGGGCTCCCCATCTGTGGAATGAACAGCCAGGACTACAGTGAGAATTAAGAGATGGACATAATTTAATCTGAGACCCAACACAAAGCAGATGCTCAAGAAATAACCACAGCCCTGATTACCAATGCATCATTACTTACAGTCATAATTAGTTCATCAAATATCCTTTGATCTGCCTTGAACTTCCCACACTACTGACTGTCATTAACATCCCTGAGCATCTGAGCCATCAACAGCGCTGGTCCAATCACCCACTGATAGCCCCTTGTTACTCTAGACATTCAGGGACCCCTTTGCAGGGTGGTAGTTTTCCACTGGTTGCACCAAACTCAGTCTCCTTTTTCTTCCTTTCCTTTTATTTTTTTGTTTCCAAAAGCTTCCTGATTAACAACCTTTCAGAGAGGAGGAGGAAAGAAATTACAGCAAATGTTCCTACTCTGGTCCCTGCTGGGTGGGGAGACAGCTATTTCAGACTCAATCAGCTACCTGCAGGGTCACTGGCTGAAATTCCTCTCTGCAGGGATCTAAGGGAAGCAGCACAATCAGGAACCTTCCACGAGTGACCTGTGGCCTAAAAACCCCAATGGCTTCAAAGTCCCAAGGACCTCCAACCTAAACTGGGACAAGAGCCCAATTTTTTCTAGGAACATCCTTCTTAGAAAAGTGACACCTCTCACCTGAGCTCTGGGGGAGAAAAGTGCACAGTGCAGCCCCTGAAAGTAATTACCTTCAAATTGTGGGGATCAAACACAATTCTTAGCAGGAGATAATCCGAAATTCGCTTTGAAACTCCCTCTTTGCAAGCAGACTTAAGTCTCTAACCTCTTAATTTGAGAAATCATTAAAAGTAGTCTGTTTTCCCTAGGCACAAACAAATCAAAGTGAGGAGGAGAAGACAGGAGAGAAGCCCATTGGGTTCGTGATGAGCAAAGAGGCAGCCATAAAATCACTGGCCCAGGAGAATTCAGCCTGCCTGGCTTGAAGCCACATGCGTAGATGTCACCTCCATGGAGGGTAACATTGTCTGAGTTTTATGTCTCCATCATCACCGTCCAGGGTCACCCACTTTAAGTTTCAAGGCTTCATGCAAAACAAAAGTGGGGTACACTGTCTATGGGGCCATGGGTTGCCCAGGCTTACACCATTCCTGGGTGTGCCTGCGCAGTTATTTCTCAACGAGATTAGCACTTCAGTCAGTGGACTCTGTAAAGCAGATGGCCCTCCTCAGTGTGATGGGCATCCCTTAAATCCTGACAGCCCAAAAGCAGTGTGTGAAGGAGGAAGGAGGAACTTATAATTTTCTAGTCTCACCATTAAGGTGAGGCATCTACCATCTCACAGTCTCCTGTTCTCAGACTAGGACTGACATCATGGCCTCCACTGGATTGGAATGGAGTGTCATGCCCAGCTTTCCTGGGTCTCCAGCTAGCAGGTGGCAGAAAATGGGATTTCTTGGCCTTCACAAGCACATGAGCCAATTCCCATAACAAATAAGATAGATAGATAGATAGATAGATAGATAGATAGATAGATAGATAGACAGACAGACAGATAGAAACACACATTTGGTTACCCCTCAGCCTACTTCAGGGGTCGCTAAATCCATGGATGTTTGGGTCTCTTAAATAAAATAGCACAATATTTGCTTATTTCCCATAGACATTAAATATCTCCACATTACTTACAATACCTAATACAACACGAAGGCTGTGTACATTGTTGTTTTCCAGGATTTTTTAAAGAATAATGACACAGGAGAAAAAAACAGAATGGCCCAAAGTATCTAATAAATAGAAAATGGGAAAAGTTTCTATTATGGCTTGTGTTTAGATGCCAACCCCCTCCCCAGGGCTTTTTCAGAGGTGGCTAAATCTAGAGTGTATGATACTCAGATTAAACCTGTGTGATTACTAAACCAATCAGTATTGGCATCACTCTAATCCTTATAGTATAGATAGAATATAAAAGGGGCAGAAAGAAGTTGCTAAGGTTCCCTGCTTGCTTGCTTTTGCTGTCTTCTGCCCACCATAAACTGTTTCTCCTCTGTGATGTCAATCTACCTTGCCTTGATCCAGCCGATTATTGACTGAAACCTCTATAAACTGTGAGCTAAATAAATCTTTCCTCCTTTAACTTGTGAGTGTTGGGTATTTTGTCTCAGCAACAAGAACAGTAACTAGAACAGATTCTAACCACTTAAAAATACATAAGTAAATAAAAATAAAGTCATCGTCATAGCAACAGTGGGCAAATATTTATCTGTAAAAATGCAGCACTAATCATTGTAGGCTCTGCAAACCCTAAGGTCTCTGGGGCAGCTACTCCATCCTGTAGCCCAAGTGCCCAGCAGGCACCAAAAAATATACAAATGAATGGCATAGTTATGTTTTAATAAAGTTTTATAAAACAGGAAGCCAGCTAGATGTGACCCTTCAGAACTCATTCTGTTGACCTCTTGCTTGGGGCAGAAGTTTGCAGGTTTCCATATGCATGTACACCCTTCCAGGCATCTTGTAAAATACAGATTCTAGTTTGGCGGGTCTGACTGGGACCTGAGAATCTCTATTGCTCCCAAGCTCCTGGGGATGCTTAAGGACCCCACTTTGAGTAACAAAAGAGAGCATTCAAAAAGAAAAAAGGAAAACCTGAAGTTTCTAAACCAACTATAACCAAAGTTTAAGAAGCACCTAGCAGAACATCGTATAGAAAAATAATTTATTTTCTCACTGCCAAGGAAAAGTTATGCAATTTAAGTCCACCTTCAAAAGGGGACTACCATGTCATTGGTGATCAAGAAGGGAGTTAACTCTCATTATCAGAAAGCAAGATGCGACACAGTTTTTAAGCACCGCTTGCATTTTCTGGCAGCAGTTAACAGCAGCATATAACAATCAATGCAGGTAAATGAATCCATTCGAAGGCAGGCCATGGATGGTAAATCACATTGTTTGATCAAGTCGCTAAATTAGCAACAGTGTGACACAGAGCATTTTTACTATATATATATATATATATCAGTGAACCCTCTTCGGAATGAGAGGAACTGTAGGGTCCCTGGCTAACACTACCAGTGTGGTGCTGTGGTGTGGGAGAGTGGCCCTGAATTCCTCTGGGATCTGGAGGTTCTGACATCACCGGCGGGGAAGCTGATGTGAGATTGGAGCTGAGGCTCTTCCAGCTGCTTGCCAAAGCCCTGTGAGGGACTGTTTCCCACAGGCAGGTGCCAATTTTTGAACTTCATATACAGCAGTCTCCAGTAAACCTCTTCCTCATCCAGTTTATAGTAAGAGCAAGCATGGATGGTTTTATTCATCCACTGCTGGCAGGAGTGATACTGCCACTTTGGAAAACAGTTTGATGATTTTTTAAAAGGTTAAATACAAATTTTCCATATGACCCAGCAATTCCACTCCCAGGAGTCTACCCAAGAGAAATGAAAACATGTCCACACGCAGACACACAAGCAAATGCTCACAATGGCGTTATTCACAGTAGCCAAAAAGTGGAGCCCACTCAAGCATCCATCAGCTGATAAGTGGGTAAATCACATGTGGTTTATGTTCAGAGTGGGACACAGTCAGATCTAGAAAATAATGATGCAAAGTGAAAGAAGCCAGATGCAAAGACCACTTGTCCTACGCTTCCTGGAACGGGAAATGTCTAGGACTTTTATACACAGGCAGCAGATGCCTGCTTGCTTAAGGAATGACTCAGATGGACACAAAGAATCTTATTGGAGTGATGAAAATATCCTAAAACTATATTATGATGATGGGTGCACATCTCAATAAAATTACCCACAATCATTGAATAGATTACTTACAAAGGGTAAATTTCACAGTATGAAAACATGCCTCAGTAAAGTTATTTTTTAAAAAATGAAAGATTTCATTTTTTTTTCTTTGTTTTCCTTTGTTTCTTATCCTAAGTCTTCAGTAACTTAGCAGTAGTTGTAACAGACCCAAGACAGGCTGGTTATTCTGGATGAGGCTAATGAAGAAATTCCTCAGGCCCAAAGAAAGAAAATAAACATGCAGGGGGTCCAGTCTTAAGTTTGACACTGAATGCCAAATTTATCTATGTTCAGCACACTCCTTGAGCAGAGAGACCCAATGCTCATGAAAATGTCTCCTAGTTCTACCACAAATTCAATTCGACCCCAGTCCACTTTCTTGCAAAGGCCTGATCTCTAAAAGGAAACAGGAGTGGGTGTCTCAAGGACAAAGATCCTGTTCAAAGGCTCTATTGGAAAAACAGGGGGAAATAAAACTTACACAGAGTGACATATTCATATGCCAAACATCCACACCCATGAACTCACACGCTCAAGGCAGCATGTTTTGTGAAGCCCATGTCACTCTGAAAAGTCACTTTTTGAGGTTATACTGTGATGCCAGAAGCAACTCCCATGTGCTCAGAAGAAAACAAAACAAAACAAAAAATCTAACTTAGGGAAAAGATTTGGCTCACCTACAAATGGAACTAGAAGATCTTGAGACACTCTGACCTATTACAACATCCCTTCCATTGGAAAAGCAATATTTGCAGTTGGTGGAAAAAGCTATCACAAAAACTCAAGGGGCAAGGTTGGGAGGAGCATCTAGGATGATCCATCCACACTCTCTCCTGTGGCTTTCTTTCCTTAATTCACTTCATCACCCAAACACACTCCAAAGGAGCATCCAGTCCAGTTCCAAGGGAGAACATGGAGCTGGGGAGTGGGCCCTGATACATGTTCCTCAGTGATTGTGGTTACCTGGGTGTTGGAACAGGTAGCCAAGAGAACAGGTCCAGAAGGAGCCTGGCCAGGGAGGCCTGTGGAATGAGGATGGGGCTCCAGCTAGCAACTCCTCAGTAATTCTTTGTGGCCCCAGAGGTATCTGGATGAGGAACACCAACTTCACACCCACAGGTTTGATAATCTCTTTTCCTCTTTTCATGGAAAAAGAAAATATCTAAGATACTGGAGAATACAGCAAAATCCTTAACTCCATTTCTTTTTTTCCATTTTCTCCACTTTCCTAGTGACAAGGCTGGATAAGCTTATCAAGCACAGGCAAACTACATCTTAGCTCTGATCCTTTTGAGAAACCCATTTGGCGCCTTTAACATTTCATTTGGCAGATTGAATTTCGGACATGTATTTATGGAACTGGGTTTGCCCTTAACAGAGAATTGCATAAATCCCATTACAGTATCCACTTTAGCGTATTTGGGGTTTTCTAAGCCAGAGCTTTATCTAAGAGGACAGCCCCAGAATGACCTGCTCCAGCTCAGAACCTCACTCCTCTTTTCCAGCATCAACCTCTGCAGACGGTCTCCATCATCATCAATGTCAGATGTTGCTTTCGGGAGATTTTTCTGGGCACATCCTGGAATAAGGCACACCAGTTTCCAAGGAGATGCTGACAGCATATTACTGCTCAGGGGAGGTTAAGAGTTTCCTTCCAGGAACTACCTCCTTGAGGTCCCCCCTTCTTTCCAACAATAGAGGAGGTTTATTAATGCTTCTTTATAATCTGTGAAGATCCAACAAGTAGGGTGGATTCCTTGCAATTTCTGAAAACAAAACTTAATGAAGAAAACTGTAGGAAGAATATGAGAAAATAGAACAGATCTAGGTTAGTGCCCCTGCATAAGCCAGCTCTCTTTAATTCTCAGGTTAATCATTTTTTAAAGTGGAATTAGAAACCCTGATTTCATACATGTAGATACATTTATTCAGATGAAAATATCCCAAGTCACACATGATTTCTCAACCACAGACTCTTCACATAAACACACTCAAGCTGAAATGTGAAAGTGGCTGGGAGCAGGCCAACCTCAGAACCTCAGGTAAAGCTAAAGAATGTCACCTGGTCTTGTGGGTCTTTCTCTTTCCAAGTCACAGTCCTTCCCCGAGCCCATCACTCCAGCGCCTAGCCACTTTCTCCTACCACACAAACAAGTTTTTTTAAAAAGCAGCAGCTGGTGCTGAAAAGAAGAAGTGTGCATGACAGGGACCCTCTGGGTTATTTCAGGCTCTGTCCCTGCCTGACATGGCTATGGTTATATCTAAGTGTGGTCATAGAGTTTAGGAAGTAAATACTTCTGGATGTGAAAGTCTCAGAAGTCTTCATGGATTCATTGAACCAGTGTTTACAAAGTTCACACTGTGTGCCAGTGTCCAGGGGATGGTGAAAGGGATTACAAAATACTGAAAACCTGGGGCTCTTACCCTAGAACTCAGTCCTCTGCAGACTCTCTCCCCAGCTTCATCTTCCTCCTGTCTTACTTGCTCATGAGCACACACTGTACAGTTACTGAACTTTTATGTAGTAAGGAGGCATGAGGCATGTGCAAATCCATTTGAATGCAACCGAAGGCAGGCAGATGCAGAAACTGAGGCTCAGAGATGTGAAATGACACATGGATGATGATTACACAGAAAGAAAAAAGTAGAGAGATTGGAACCCAAGCCATTTGGCTCTAGAACCTCATAACTACTGTACCACCTTGACACTTGGAAGTTTTCTGTTGCTCTGACCTTGGCACCACTAACCTCTGAGCCTGGGGTATAGCACATAGTAGGGGTGCATCAGTGTTTGTTAAATTGAATTTGATCATTTCATTTAAAGCTATTGCAATCAAGCCGGATGTGGTGACGCACTACTGTAATCCCAGCACTTGGGAGGCTGAGGCAGGTGGATCACTGCAAGTTTGAGACCAGCCTGGGCTACAAAGTGTGCCCAAGGCCAGCCTGAACTGCATAGTGTGTCCCTGTCTGAAAAAAAAAAAAACCAAAAAAGCTATTGCAATCACATTCAGCTTTTAAACTGTGGGCTAGGAACAAGGTCATTCTATAAAAATGGAAAACAGAAATTTACTCTGGGGAGTTTCCTGGAGTTAGGGATAGGAGTCTAGAAAAGAAAGTATTTCAAATGGCTAGAGAGCTAAGATGTGGCCTCAATACACTGTGACTAAATGAGATGCACTGGAGAACTCGGTAACAGTTGAGAAATACAATTTAGATTCCTGCTAGCAGTTGCTTTCCTTCGTGGAAAACTGGCATCTCTAGTGTGTTAAGCTCACAACAGAGTGGAGCAGGGTCTTACACAATTGTTTGGCTCACACAGAGCAGAGAGAAATGAAGACTTTGGGAGTATTCTCATTCTTTAGATGATATTTGCAACATTTTGTACAAAGAGCATCAAAGATTATTATTATTATTAGGAAATAAAATACACTTGCCAAAATCCTAACATCTTACATATGAAGGCTGGGAATCTGGAACATCTGGGCCCATATGGGGTACACTCTGCCTGCTTCCCCCTTGAAGGGCATCCCCTGGTCTGTACTCCCACATGTGGCCACAGAAACCCACTTTTCAAACCAGCATCCTCTGCCTCTAATCATATTTGGCTCTGCAGAAACCAAGAAGGCATCTGGGGATAAGTGATCTTTATCTGTACCAAATGTTTGTTGGAGTCGCTCCAGGAAACAGTCCCAAGTTAAGCCAGTGTGCACGATGTCACCCACATCTGCTTGGCATTCACTTGCATCTCTATTGCAACACTTGGAATTCTTTCACTTTTGGAGCACCACCCTGGACAACTGTCACCAGTCCCCATCAGACTGGCAGCCTGCTTGGTATGGAACATTCACCTAGATAAGGAGAAGAAAGGGAAAGAGGAACCAGATTGCCCCTTCGAAGTACCTTCTCCATGCAACAGTTACAGAAAACTGTTCTTGGAGGCAGGCAGAACTCTCAGAAGAATGCAAAACATAAATTTGGCAAGATTTAAACACTACGATGAAATTCCCTATCCTGACTCTAACATCATGTCCTCTTGGCCAAACCAGGATTTGCAGTGATGGGCTGAACGCTGCCTGCCTGCTATGGTGTGGTGCATCCAGCCACCCCGGATGGAACCATGCACACTTAGCCAAGGCATTCTTGAGGTGTGCAGAGGAAACAAATTTTCAAACTGTCAGAGGAGGCACAACCCTCATATCAAGTCCCTAAGGACATTTAGAAAGAAAGAATCAAACAAACAGCACCTGAGTAAAACTTTTCCACCATAAAGGAGAGTGAGACACAGGCTTATAAACTATGAGGAATTCGCTAATGCTTAAAGACTTAGAATAGTTAAATGGTTTTCTAAATCTCCCCAAGAAATAAGACTGAATAGCTGTGCAAAGAACCTAATTACAGGGAATTATAGGGTGACCATAATGAATGTTAACAGTGTTATCCTCTAACTTTACTTTGGTGAATGACATACCCTAAAGCATTTTTCATGTCTCTTTTTCACCTAGTATGGTAATCATGATGATAAGAGAGACAGAGAGGATGGCCACTACTTGTTTACTTCACTAAAATACTCCCCTGCACGGGACACCAATGTCCTTATTGTGTACTGAGTTAACTAGGGTCAATGTAATTATAAAATGGAGAACAGGTTAAACCAAGCTAAACAGAGATGCAAGACTGCTGTAGGACTACATGTAACATAGATCAGGGTCCCTAAACCCTGGGCCATAGATTGATACAGGTCCATGGCCAGTTACAAACTTGGCCGCACAGCAAGAGGTGAGCAGCAGGTGAGTAAAGCTTCACCTGTATTCACAGCCACTCCCCATAGCTTGCATCACCACCTGAGCTCTGCCTCCTGTTAGATGAGCATAACATTAGGTTCTCACAGGAACAAACCCTACTATGAACTTGCATGGGGAAGTTGCATGCTCCTTTGAATTACAACCAAACCACCTACCATCCAACCACCTTACCATCACCACTCTAGTCTGTGGAAAATTTTCTTCTATGAAACCAGTCAGTCCCAGGTGCCTAAAACACTGGGACCACTGAAGTACATTCTGATAGTGTGAGAATTCGCATCACCATTTCTTCCTCCTGCATTCACTGCAGACATGACTAGTTGATTACAGAACTTTACTTTGGAGAGCAAATGTAGCCTTAGAATCTAAGTTCCAGTCATGGCCAATCAGAGCTCATGAAAAGAAGAAAGAAAAGTTTTCTATCACCTCTTAGGAACTCATTAGAAAACAGATGAAAGCAGTCATTTCTAGATAGTCAACATGTAGTTTGATGGCTGAAAATGATAGTTCCTAAATTAGGCATCCTTCCAAACATCTACATAACTTTTTCTGTACCTGCATCTAGTGTTATTAGTTATATAATATTTTCTCAAACAGATTATTTAAGAGAAACTTATGCCTGTGTCCTAATGAAAAAGGGGTTAGCACATGTCATAATAGAAGGCTATACAGGAAGTAAAGGGAAGGAAAAGGGAAAGGTCAAGGAAGGAGAAGAGAAGAAAGGGATAGAGGGAGAGACAAAAGGAGAGAGAGAAGGAAAAGGGGAGGAGGGAAAAAAGAAGAAAGGACAAAAAGGAATGGGGGAAAGGGAGGCAGAAAAAGGAAAGTATTATTGTAGTACAGCTAGAAAATATTGCAGCTGACAGCTTTAAACATCAAGCTTTCTCTCTGTTAAGGAGGTAAATGGACCAGTGTTGGAAAGACTGTAAGCTTACCTTAATAAGAAGTCAATATAAATGTGGAAGAGCACCTGCAGCACTCCTGTAACTCCTGAAATGGTCTTCTATGATCACTTCCTCTTCACTTAAACTTGCCCAAATTCCTCCCTTTACAGGATTTAGTGACTCCCTTCTAATGACAGAATTTCATTTTAGAGGTTCGGTTATAAAGTCTGTAGCTTCCATTTTGTTGCTGTCTTCCATGTTCTTTCTTGCATCATGGGGATCCTGGGGGAAACCAGTTACCATGCTGTGGGCTGTCCTCTGGGGAGAAGCTGAAGAAGCCTCCAGCTGATAGCCAGCAGGGTCCACGGGCCCCAACCCACAGCCCCTTGAGAAACTAAGACCTTAACAACCATGTAAATGCCACAGTTGTGGCCACCAGTTTGAATGCAGAATGAGCTGACAACTTCCATCATCTTTACTGATTTCTATGATACCACATATTCATGGAAACAAATCTGGAGAACAGAGGTCCAAGGGAGACCTTGGACTGGAATTCCCTGCTTTCTCACTCACATGGATAAGCAACAAACAGAAATATCCTAATGACAGTCTGATTGAGAACATGCATGTACATATAGAGTCAGAACAACTACATTCAGTGCCAGTGATGTGTGTGGCTCTTTCCCATGCTTTTTGATTTTAATCATATGAAAGAATAGCAAGACTATAGGCCTTAGAGACCCATACCCCAGACCAGCTTTGTAACCTTAAACTAGAGACAGAATCTTATTTCCTCACCTACAGACTCTGGATACTAAGATGCATTTGATGGTGCCCGTGTAAAGGTTACGTGCATTTCTATTTGAAAGTGCATGGTCTACAGCTGCCCAGTAAAACATACACTTACTGGTAATGCATCGCCTGGGCTTCTTGCTTTCTGTTATGACCTCTGACAGCCCAGACTGGAGATGACCTGACAGCTCTGGAGGAGTGAGTCTAACCTTTTACCATCAGGGGAGTTGGTATCCCATAGGGATTTTAAACAAAGATAGCTGAGTAAGATAAGCAGACTTCCTACATCTCCTAATGGTGTGTCTGTGGGTGCATTACTTATCAGCATCTGTGAAAACAGTGTCCACCTCTGTTACGATGATCAAAATCAAATGACCTAGTTAGGAACCTGAAATAGCACCAGACACACAGTAAATAAATACATGCTAAACAGTTGGTTTAAATGATTATTACTGTCTTAAATGATTGTCACTGTCTTTATTTAATTCATTACCACATAAAAGTCCAAAGGACAAATTCTAGCACACAGAAGTACTTTGTTTAACTCACACAGGGTGTTATTTTTAAAAATTGAGTTAGCTACTAATATATATCAGGGATTATGCCCCAAAAGTTCCATATTTCTGGTTTGTTTTAAAATTTGAAACAGAGAATCTTGGGCGCAACCCTGTTGCAGCCGCAGGTGATCCAGTCGAGGGGCTGCTGCCCACTCCAGGGCCAGTGTCCGTCTGCTCACCAAGCCCTCAATCCCTGTCGCCCCACACCCATCCCACAGCATGTGCTTGCCTACTCTGGGCTCAAGGGCATCTGAGTTTTTGCCCTTTGGTATAATTCCTTAAGTTCTTGCCTTCATTTGAAATTCTTTGACTTTTTTCTTACTTTTTTTTTTTTAATACCAAGAGCTCTAAGTAGCAATGACAAGAATAGACAATGAATAGGATTAAGTCTTCCCTCAGGGAATCCTCGGCAATATAAGTGGCAGATAATGGCTGAGGATACAGATAGGGTCATATCAAAAACGGGATAAAGATCCCTCTCTTTCCTCCCACGTGATCCCTAAACGAGCTGGCAGAACTCATGAATCAAAAATTTACAAGTTCTGTTCGCTTTCCTTCTCTTGCACTCATTCGTTTTATGTGTGGACAGGGCCATGAACCTTCCAGCTTAGCACTCTGTGAAGTGTGATCTCAGACCTGCGTGGGACCTGCACTTGGCTGCCTCTACCCAGCACCAGCATCTTGAGGGAGAACAGGACCACATTTTTCTAGCTCAGGAAAAGACCCAAATTCAGATTCTGAAGTTTGGTTTTTATCAAAGTGCATCACTCTCACAGCACAGGTAAAGTTGAAAAATCTTGAGTGGAACCATCATAAGTTGAAGACTACATACACACACAAAAACACGGTTCTGTTTCTCTGGAGAAACCTAACTAAAATCACAGCTACCATATGGATGTGTTAGAGCTTACAGTGGATGGTAGGTCAGAGTCAGGGGTGACCATCTCTCCCTGTGAACCACTCTTAAACTGAGGAAGTAGAGCTACATCTAAGTTATTGGGTGTGACTGAAGAGTCTTGCTCCCATTTTGAAGGTCCTCAGCTCTGTATTCTCAGGGAACTCATAGATTCTCCTGTCCAGAGGGAGGGGTTGGGCCACCCCAGGGCATACTGGAAAACTACAGGAGATCCTCCTGTATGCCTCTGCAGCTCTCCTCCTGTCTCGCCAGGCCCATTCTCTCTGCCTCTTCAGTCTCTTCAGAGAGAAGGAACACAGTCTTTTCAGACAGAAGGAACCTCACCCCTACTAATACAGGGGAACTCAGGGTGTCACCTTCATCCACAATTATGCTGAGAGCAGTATTACAGGGAATTCTACTTGACAGGTTCACCTTATGGATCTTCAGGGAGCGTGTGTTATTTTGGCAGGGATGATGCACCACATTGGTCCACTCTGGGTGCCTTCTCTGGGAAGCAGTGCTGGATGTGGATCTCTGCTTGGCTCTGTGACCCTTGGCAAGGGTCTTACACTCGACTGTAAAACAGGTCTGAAGATGCTACTCACTTCATAGGGGTGCAAGGGTTAAAACATTTCATTTAAGCAAAGGGCTTAATATGTGCTTGACAAACAGAAAACACTCAACTGTTTTCTGGCATTTTATAATATTATTTACTATATATAACATTACATATTATATAAATATATTTCATAGTATTTATCTACATATTGAGTACATATCTAGACCAGAGGATTTTTAAAAATACAAAGATGATCATTTCTGTTTTAAACTCCCCAATGATTTCCCATTACACTTCGAATAAAACCCAAACTCCTTGTCCTGATCTCAACTGTGAAGCCTGCTGGACCTCCCTCCTCCATTTCAGCCTAGCACCCCTGTCTCACACCAGCTTCCTGGGATTTCCTTGCGCTTCCTCCAGTCTCCCTGCTTGCTATGCCTCCTGCCTGGAAGCCCCCTGCTCCAAGCATCTTCCTAGTGCTGCCAGCCTCCGGCTTAGGATCCTCACTCTCCCTTCCCAGCCTCCCATCCCATACTTCCCTTTTATTATCATCAGAGCACTGACTGTTACCTGCACTGACTCTATTTCTGTACTTACAATTTATCATTCTGTGTTTATTTCTGAGTCCTTTCTGCTAGAATGCAGAAACCTTGTTTGTTTTGCTCACCATTTTATTTAATCTGCTTGAGACAATACCAGGCACATCATAGGTACTCAAGGAGTATTTGTGAAAATCAACACTGCCTGAAGGAATAAGTGCATGCGGCCAGGGTATGTGTTTTCCAGTGTGTGCAGGAACCTAGTGCAGTGGCTGGCATAGAGTAGGTACTCACTAAAGAGCTCTTGAATTAAATACTAGCTACCAATGTAGCCAAGCTAAGACAGTATCTGGCATGCACGAGGTGCCCAATAAATATCTGTCAATATGGGTTGAATGAATAAATAGACGAAGGGCAGAGCTTCATTTTCAAAAGTTCACTCAGTGAGCTACGTGTCCCAAGTACATAGCTATGGTGCTCAGTGCTTAAGAGGTGCTCAACAAATCTGTCAAAGCAAAAATGCATCGAAGAAATGAATGAAGAGAGGATATCCTTTGTGAGAGGTTTACTGAGTCATCCCAAGATGCCAACACAATAGATGCTTGATAATAAGTATTTGTTTAATGGATGACATCTGAGTAAATGGCATGTTTTCAAGAGGGATGTGACATATTCAGAGGGAACTGGAGGTCACTAGTCAGACCCAGGAGCTCTGTCAGGACTAAGAGCCAGTCCTGCTGGGGACCTTCCCACAGTTGGCCTGTAAAGTCGACATGGGGCATGAGCTCTCACAGGTTGTGTTGAGATGGTGGTGGCCCCCAGGGACTCCACTGCAGGTCCCTAATGCCTCAGACACCAGCACCCTGCACGGAGCTAGCATCACAAACCTGCCTCTGAAAAGGCCACTGGTAAACAGCTTGCCAGGGTGTATTGTCCGCATCCTGTCACCAGTCGAGAAACAGCTGCTTACAGTTTGTTTATTCCTTCCCCTCAGAGCCTCTGCAAAGAAACACAAACACCCGTTCTCTGGGGCACAATTCAACAGCTGAGAGTAACGAAGAAAATGGTGTTTATTTCTAACAGGATAAAGAAGGGGGACTCTTACAGAGTTGGACACTAGCAGGAAGACAGTTCCCTGGGAGGTGCCAGGCCTTGTAGTGATGCTGGACTTGATGTTGGCCTCTCCAGGGATGCTGGGGAATCTATTCCAACACCCATCTGGATAGTTAGGCCAAACAGTGGGTTAGGGTACCTGTAGAAAGCAGCTATTTGCTATTCAATTCAGGCGACATTCTATACAGAGCCACCTTATACAGTTGTACAGGTTGGGCACTACCCAAAGGTGCCTTGGTGAGAGAAAAATCAAGCCAGTGATCTGCTTATCAAGCTGTTCTCCACAATGAGGACTACATCTTCCAGGGAGGGGTACCTTTTCTCTGCACTGTTCATGGGCTAAGCCATGCTCCTACCTAAAGTGTTCACTTTTCTCTAACTCATATAAAGGCATCATGATGCACTCTTCACACACAAAGCCCCAGCCCCATCATCTGGGGCTGCCCACCAGCCCCAGATGAACACTCATAAGAATAGAGGTCTACTTAGTGCCCAGGGCTTCTCTTTTTCTCTCTGGGACTCCACTATGGCTGTGGCCAGTATGACAAGACTGCTTCTCCCCTGGTCCTGCTTCCCCATCAGGTTTTGCTATGCTGGAAAACTAAGATGAGTCCCCTAGGAGAGAAGGTCCCAGAAAATTCCTGGATTTTTGGGCATGTTGCTGTGGACTCTGGATCCCTTGGTAATGGGGTTTGAGGCAGAAGTTTAGCCCTGGAGTCAAGAGCATTGAAGACCAGAGAGGAGGAGGAGGGTGTTATGGTTAGATCTAGAATGTCCCTCAAAAACCTTAGGAGATCAAAAACTGGGCTTTTGGAAGGTGACTGGAACATGGTGCAGCTATACTCATCAGTAGATTAATCCCCCAATAAAGCCATAGCTGATTGTGCTCTGAGCAGGTGGGGCCTGCTCAGAACAGGAGTCACTTCGGTGAGAGCTGGAAAGGTCAAGCTCCTTCCCAGGTCCCTCCTTCTCTGTTTCCTGGTTGCCATGGTGTGAGCAGCTTTCCTCTGCCACAGCCTTCTGTCATTTTGTTTCTGCCTTGGAGCCTGTCCTCCTTTAAGTCATGGGTGTCAGGCGTTGTGTCCCAGAAATAAGAAACTGTCTAAGACAGAACAGTGAAAGAAAGTGAAAGGTCATAAGGAGACACAGGGGTTTGAAAGTTCACGGCAAAGTCAGCACTAAGCACATAAGTTCAAAGACATCCTCGAAAGCAGCCTTCAAACTGGCCCCTGAGGTCTCCAGGAAAACATCTGGCTCCAGGCAGGGCCACATTACCGAAGAAGACTCTTGATGGAAGCACATGACAGCCATTGCACTGCATCCCGTGGGCCTGGGCGCCTACAGAGCCCTTAAAACGTCTTCTCTACGTGGAAGTTTCACAAGCTATACCCCACAGGCTAAATCTGGTCCACTGCCTGATTTTACAAATAAAGTTTTATTGGAACTCATCCCATCATAGTTCCCATGTTGCACATGGTCAGAGCAGAGCTGAGCAGACCACAAGACTGCAAAGCCACTGCTTCTCTGTCCCTTCACAGAAAACACTGGTCCACCCTTCTTTTAGTGCATTGTTTATGTATCCATCAAAATGCTTATTATGTGTGATTTGTCCTCCACCTCTAGAATGTCAGTTCCATCAGGCAGGTACCTCTGGCGCACGAACACATTTTACACTCTTAGGGTGCTGCCTGGTAGGTGCCAGGGGCTCAGAAATTAATGAATGGATGGACAAGAATCCATCACCTGATGGCAGAATTTTTTTTTTGTTTTTTGTTTGTTTGTTTTTTAATTATGATCTCATTTTGCACATGGGCAAGTGAGGCTTCGGAGTCTAGAAACCTTGAATAGAGACCCAAAGCTGGTCTGCAGTGGTCCCAGCATCTGAAGCCAGGTCATTCCACAAAGACAGTGACCCTTTCTCTAAAGCAACTGTGTGGTTTTCAGAAAGACCACTGAGCCTTTTCTGTCACTGTACTTCATCTGCCCAGCTTTTCTCAACTACCTTCCTCATGGGCTGTGAAGAGGGCTAAACAAGATATCAGCTGCGGCTTTGTTTTATACTGTATATGGACCTGTTTGTGTATGTATTTATGCTTAAATGTTAATGTTTTAAATTTTCATAATAACCTTTCCAAGTAGGGACCATTGTCAGCCCATTTTTCAGAATGAATACTGAGGCAGAGAACAGTCACGGGACTCTTCCAACCTCATACAAGTAGTGAGGAATAGGTACAGGATCTGGGTCCAGTCCCCTGCATTCCTACTGACCAGGAGAGTCTCTCTGATGGAAGCAAAGTGGGCCAAAGAAGCCTTAGAGTGCCCTGGATTGAAACCATGGCGCTCCTCCCAACCCCAGGACCTCTCAGTCTTGTGTGCCACCAGAAACACCATTGTGCTTCCTCACCCTGCAGCTGCTCGGGCAGAAAGGAGCTGGGAGAAGGACCTATAGTCTGCATCCCAGGGGGGCCTTTCAAAGACCTGGGAAGCTGATCAGAAGTGCAGAGAGCTAGGGGACCCTCCCCTTCAGCACAGACATTCAGCACAGAATAGCCCAGCCCAACTGGAGCAAGGCCTCGCACCCCTTCTCAGAGCCAGGTGGTCCAAACAGTTCCCAAATCCGGTACACCCAGAGGGAGGCCTGAGCATCACCTGGGCTCAAGAGAGAGGAAGCCCTTGGCCCTGTTGGCTTTGCCTCCTTCTCTGGGAGACACTGCAGATTGGACTCTCTGAAAATGATTTTTACAACTCAGCAGCAATCAATCATTCATGACCTCACTCCCCCACAAACTCATAGACTGTCACTGTTAGCAGGATAATTTCTGGACTTTGCCCAACAGCCCTGCTCCAAGCTGCCAGGCAGCCCACTGCTTATTTCCTCCCTGCTTCAAAGACACCCAAAGCCCAAGCACTGCTGGGTCACAGGTGGAAAGGTTCCAGGGGTAACGGCCTGGGTGGGACCTGTGGGCATGGGCAGCTCCTGCCAGCCTGACACTCCTGTTCTGGGGCAGAGCATCTGACCTCGCTGTAATTCAGCTGGAAAATGGGGCTCAGCACTCCAGCCCTCTGCCAGGCTCTGGGCAAACCCCATGTTACTTTATAAAATGCCACAGGCATTGGAAACATGGTGTTCTGCAAAAAGCACAACTTGGGAGGGTCTCCCAGACATGCTTTCACTCCGCAGGGTCAAAGACATTTGGAATTTGGCTGGGGCTTATGTATTAAAACAACCACTTGCGTTTTCCTTGGAAAAACTCAAGACTGCTTCCCTGGGAAGGAGACAAATACTCATCTGACACCCTGGGGAATAACTTCCAGACACAGGCACAGACCCATGATGGGGCTGAATATACTCTGCTGCTTGAAGGAGTATGATCCTCCATGCAAGCCACATTCCCACCTTCTGGGCCTGAGCGGTCAGGACTGTAAAGTAGGAGATTCACAAGAACTATCTCCAGGGCTACACAAAGAGGCAATAAAATGACAGATTAAAAATAGTACCCAGCTAAACATGGTGGTGCATCCCTATAATCCAGCACCTTGGGAAGCTGAGGCAGGAAGATCACAAATTTGAGCCAAGCCTGGGCAACTTAGCAAGACCTTATCTCAGAATATAAAGGGGCTGAGGATCTACCTCATTGCCAAGGCCCTAGATTCAATCCACAGTACTGCAAAACCAAACCAAACCAAACCAAATAAGACAAAACCTTGTGAGGCTCATCACAGACACTGTAGCCTCCAGAAACAACTAAAAATGAATCATAAGCATCTTAAAATGAAGTTGATTATTCAAACCCAGGTCATTCTCCAAAGACTTATTATCTTACCATCATTATTACAATTACTTTGCTAATGTTAGGTGAGAAAATGGACACAAGAGGCCTGTGACTGACTCAAGGCCACACAGCCACCAATGGCTGAGCTGGACAAGATCCTATCCTTATGGCTCAAGAGGGAGGAAGGAGGGGAGAAACAGAGTCCAGGGGACAGCTCCTCTCCCTCGTCCAATTCTCCCTCTCCCTCCTCTTCTAGACACCAGCACTAATAATAACAGTAAGTAGTTTATGGTCTTCATCTGTGCCAGGCACTGAGCTAAATGAACAGCATATAAACTCATGGCTTCTTTACATGGCCCTCTGAAGCAGGTACCATTATAGTCCACTAAAAGTCACACAGGTGGCAAGAGACAGAGCCAGGCCTTGAACTCAGGCACCTTAGTACCCAGGTCCATGAGCTTATCTATTACATTGGACAGCATGCTCCACATGAGAAGAAGTGGGTTGGCATAAAAATGCAACACATCTCTCTGACACCCACCACCCAGGGAATTTTCCCTGAGCCTAGAACACAACCCGGCTCCCTAAGGTGACAGTGAGTCCATGCCTCTGCCACTTGATCTGCTCATGAGCCAGCTGGGTCTGCCCAGTGATGGATGTCTCAGTTTGCAGCTCCTTCCAGGGTGAAGGCTCTGACCACAAAGCAGCTCCACCCTCACCCTGGCTGCAGGAGCCCAGTGACGTTGCTCACAGGCATTGTGACAAGAGAGAGCTGAGCCCACAAGACATGTGCCAGGCCTGCAGACTTCTCCCTCCCAGGCAAGAAGGAAAAGGCAGTGCCTTCCTCTCCTGGTTCACCAGGGTCTAGCCAGTCCTGAGTCCCACTCAGGGGGCTTGGCATCAAATGACGTGGTGATGAAGAGCAACTGGCCCCATGCCAGGCTGGGTGAGAATGCAGATCTACCTCCTACCAGCTGACAATCTTGGGAGAATCACTTCCTCTCTCTGTGCCACACTTCCTCTATCCACAAGATGGCATTCAACAATGCTTACATCTCAGGTTGTCAGAGCATTAAATATAAAATGCTTGCTATGTAGTATGTGCTTGCTATGTAGTATGTGCTAGTCATTGCTGCTTATCTTATTATTCATGTATCGGGTACTGGGAACGCATTCAGCCTTGCTGAGGAGCTGGCAAGAAACCATATAATAATATGTGGTTCTAGGTTCTAGAAAGTCTCCAGCTTTTAGATCTTAATATATCATTTTTAAAGAGAGACTGTATTGCTCTTGTTCTTAGGGAGTTTCCTGAGTTGATCTTTTAGGTGATTTCTGAAAGCAGAAAACATGCCCGGAGGTAGAGAGGATGGTGGTAATGCAGATAAGCTCTAAAAACACTGCAGAGACAGAAGGGATTTGTCCAACAGTCAGCCTTTTTTATTTGCATTCTACTTGCCAATCATCTAATTGGCAAACCAATCAACTTTTAATTTTTTTATTAGTAGGTATTTGCAGTATATGTTTACACTCCTCATGTGGAGTTGGTACATGTATTTTACAGTCAATTTTTCTGGATTTTTAATAAAATAGCAATGATGAACCCGTTTTTAATACAGTGGGGACACTGAAAACCTGATGAGCGGATGTGATACAGTGGCCTGGAACCCTTGCAGATCTCAGCTCTTATCTTTCCTTCCAAAGGACCTTACATCCTCGCTTCTGAAAGTCACAGTAATTCATTCTCTTCTCCCAGTCCATAGCTGATCACCTTCTGTTTGTCACCTTCAATGTCACCTCCTCAGAAAATCAGCCCTGATTGTGATTCATTTCTCCATGACTCACCATCCCCTGCACCAGCATATGAGCCACAAGAAGTCAGGAACACTGGGTGTTGCTGGGAGATGTCAAAGGAAATCCAAACCAACAAGGTCAACTTCCCATTTCTGCAGGAGAGCAGCTGTGTGCTTAATGAGTGGCCTCTCACACATTGGTCATCCTAGGGACCTGCTCTCCAGTACCCATCCCATTACAACAGGTCATGCAATGACAGGAATGCTCTGCCTCCACTACCCCATGGAAGGTATAGAATCTGGAAGGACAGTTTGCAGAAAGCTGCAGGCTACTCTAGGTATTCTACAAAGTCACCAAATGCCCTGGTCTTGTTTTTACTGCTCAGAAGGCAAAAGGAAGTGGGCAGAAATAACAACATTGCAAAAGTATGTCTTGCTCTGACTTGAGCAGGTAAGGGATAACTGCCCCTGACCTGCCTGTCTAGATAACATGAAACAGTGACCTCTCGGGCTACCATTAGATTGCTTTATTTAGCTGCTGTCACAGAATCCTTGAGCCACTGTCTGCAGCCTATACAGACTCTAACCCTAAGAGGAACTAGGTTAACATTTAATACTGTTAAGTCGTTAAGGAATTCCATGGGTCAATGCTACTGTTGTTTGCATTTTGTTTCACAAATTTCTGCCCTTACTTTTACCACGGCCCCTTTCCTATTTCTTTAATTCTCAGTGATGTTTGTAGAAGAAACAACAATTTGTCTCTTACTCACTTTAATCTTTCATGTTTAGTGAAAAAGCTAAAGTAATTTTAAAATAGGCTATCAATTTGCCTCTTGGCACAGTTTTAGATTTACCTCTCAGGTTTCAAAATGAAGTATTCTTATTTTCATTAATCACAATGAGAAATGTCAAACATGATCTCTTTGATTTAAGAGTAAAAGGGTTTTGCTTGTTTGAATTTCTTTGTGATTGCCTTTTAAGAAGTAATTTTTAAATATATCTTACTATTCTCTGAATAAGGCCTGGAAGATTCTTACCATTGAAATTCATTAGTTTTCTTCAGAGGCCAACTCAATCAGTTTTGATGAAGGCATCTTAGAACATCTGGAAAGTATCTTGATAAAAAAAAAAGTAATTTATCTCCCAGAATAAAGACACACACACACACACACACACACACACACACACACACACCTCTTTGTAAAAAATTCCAATTAACATTTACCATCCTAAAGTTTAATAACAAATACACTTTACAAAAAATTTAATAAGCATAACATGAAGCTGGGGGGGGGGTAAAACTACCAGAATTTAAGGGTTAAGTTTCCCAGGAATTTCATATCCTAGAATGCAATTGTGGAGTAACCCACAATGCCACTGCAACTCTGCAGCCTCGTTTCATTTCTTTTTATGTAACTTTATTTACTCATTTATTTGTTGTATTGGGGATTGAATCCAGGGCCTTTGCACTGAGCTACATTCACAGTCTTTTCTCATTTTTTATTTTGAAACAAGGTCTTACTAAGTTACTGTTATGGCTTGGTCATGCAGTCAAAGGTGGGGCTTTTTCAGAGGTGGCTGAATTAGTGACTGATTCACAGTGCAATGCTAGGATTATGGGTGCAAGGATTAAGGGTGAGTGATTATTAAATCACAACTGACTGGTTTGGTACCTTCCTAATCCCAGTAGCCTGGACACAATATAAGGGAAAGAAAGAGGCTTGTCTTGTCACCTTGCTTGCTTTGAAAGGGACCTGCCATGAACTGTTTCTCCTCTGTACTAACTGTCTGCTGTGCCACCCTACTTGGGAACCAGTCAATTATGGACCTAAACCTCTATAAACCATGACCCAAATAACCCTTTTCTTGTTTAACTTTGGGTGTTGTATAGTTTGTTTCAATAACAAGAAAATGACTAACGAAGTTACTAAATTTCCCAGACTGGGTTCAAATTTGCAGCGTTCCTGCCTCTGCCTCCCAGATAGCTAGGATTGCAGGCATATGCCACCATGCCCAGTTTTATAGCCTCATTTCTAAAACTGAAAAGGTGACTGTCAGAGACTGAGTCAAAATATAAGAGATTTTGGCTGAGGCCAGATTTCAAGTCCACTAATTCTTCCGACACAAAATCCAAATTTCTCCCAAAAGAAATACTAAAAAAGCAGCAAACAGAATACTCTTGCATCATTCCTTAAGTCATTGCCCAAGACAGAAGCAGAAGACAGCCCAGACTTTACCCCCAGGGAGGAGGACTAGCTACAAGCTAAAGCTGACATGACTCCTTGACAAGTCCTGAAAAGAACATTAAGTCTTTTTTTTTTTGTCCAGTGCCAAGCAAACCTGAAAGACTAGTGGATTCTATGGACCCCTGACGTTCTTCTCTCAACACTGTCAGTATCTGTGCCCACAGAAGTGGGACAGAAAATGGAAAATGACCAGCATTCAGAAACCAACAGACGCAGAGTCCGTACCACAAAGCAATGTTGACAACACACATGAAGCCAGCTCCTCCAGAGAGTACCACGCTCTGATGCCACGGCCATGTGCAACCTGTGTAGTCCCCACAGGGACGTTTCAGTAGTGTCTCAATGTAAACTGACACATGCCACTGCAGGCGAGAGATCTTACTGGGGACGTAGGTTTGTATTCATCTGCTTCCCAGCAAGAACACCAGAACAGCTACAGATAAACAGAAGTCAATCAAAGCAGAAAGTGACATGGAAAAAGAAATGCTTAATTCTGCCAGACCTGGTTTGCTGCATACAGATAAGAGCCCTTGGACAGTATGGCCTCAGTGTAAGAAATTAAATGATGGCACCAGTCCCAAAAGCAACTATAGCAGCAAACATCATGCATGCTTCGCACATCCTTGAAGGAATTGAGATGGAAGAACAGTAGTCAATTAATACATTTTGGTTCTCTGGATTCTGTGTGCAGGACTAATTACAAAAGTAAGCTTTGTTACAAGTTTCAGCATATGAAATGTCACCAAGCTTTGCTCCCCAGTAGGACAGGGAAGACTTCCAAATTAAAGTGTAATTGTCAAATCAAGCAGTTAAAAAGCAAAACCAGAGGCAGCGGTTAAATCAATTCTTCTCCTAGGTATGTATATACCCAGCAAAAATATGTGCATATGTTCACCAAAAAACACCTTCAAGAACATACAGAGAGTCTATTCATAACAGGTCCTCACTTAAACTTCCTCAATGCCCCTAAATAGAGTCTGTTAATGTAAATTGTGGTAGATTTCACAATGAAATATATAGCAAGGCAAATGAACAACTTTACAACTCCATGAAACACTACAGATACAGGTCAGGAAATTGTTTTTGTAAGGGCCACAGAGTATATATTTAAGGTTTTGTGAGCTAATCTTTGTCTAAACTTTTCAACTCTGCTGGCAGCAAAGTAGCCATTGCCCGTATATAAGTGAACAGACTGATTTGTGTTCTAGTAAGTCTACCTACGGATACAAATTTGAATTTCATATTTTCACATGTCACTAAATATTTTTTTATTTTGATTGTTTGCCCAGCCATTTTCAAATGTAAAATCTATTCTGGGTGCAGAGGCCACTGGAAAAAGTCAGCAGGCTGGATTGGGCCAACAAGCTGTGGTTTGCTAACCCCCGATATAGGTCAACCTCACAGATACAATGTTAAGCCAAGTATGGACTGCAGGATTCCATTTCTAAACGAAAACAAAAAGAACCTGTAGGGTCCAAAGTTATAACTTTTGTTGCCTGTGAATGCGCAGAGACAGAAGAGGACATGACAGCGATGCCAGGGTCTGGTAATGCTCTGTGCTCTGCATTTAGGTACTAGTCAGTTGTGCATCACTTTGTTAAATGGGTCATTCGTCATGTGTGAGCTTTTCCATTACTTCAGAAGAAATGTGGCAGAGCCAGGCATACAGCTCAGTGGTGGAGCACGTGCCAAGTATGAGCCCTGGGTTCACTCTCCAATTCCCCCCTATACTAGTACAGCAAGTTTGTACAATCAAGGCAGCTTAAACTTAATCAGCTTCAAACTCAGAAGTGTAAAGTGGATGATAGTAATGAAATTATATCAGTTAAGAATCTTTCACTATGGCCAGGTTTCAGCAGAGACTAGAGTATTTTGGAGTATTTAATAATAAAAGGAAAATTTTAATTCTTTTCCTCTACCTACCATTGTGTTTGCTGCTGGGCTGAGGTGTATTCTGTGGATTAAGGGATAGGGCCACCATCCAAATCTGGCCAGGTTATTTACAGCAGCAGTTTCTGGAGGAAAAGGTGATGTTCACCCAATTACTAGTGACTCCTGTGGAAATCTGCCACTGATATTGTTAACCTAAACAGCAGCTGGCAAAACATGTGGCCCTCAACCTGCAGGAAAACCATGCTGGAAGCTCAGAGAAGAAAAAAGCCAGGCCTGGCCTCCATTTGATTTCAAGAGAATATGCAGTTAATTATTTTTCTCCCAGTCAGCAGCTGAGTCTCACTGAAATTCATGCTTGTAATTATCACCGTAATTATTATTTTAATACAAATCAGCAACTTATCAAAATATTACACTCTGAATGCCACCTCTCCCTCCTCTACTCTGTGTACCACGGTGGGAACTGTTGTGAGGGTGCTCTCACCATGCAAGTCCCGAGTCCCCTCTCTAGTGATGGTAAGTCACATTCTGCACTGGCCCTCATGCTCTGATCTTGGATGCTAGGTCTCAGTGGTTCTAACCATGCAATGGGCAAACAGCACCATCCTTCTTGAAGCTGCTCTAAGGAATGCTTCAGGGGAATGGCCTCATTAAAACTTTCTGTGCAACACAGGATTGTAACATAGAGGCTCCCAGGTCACTAGGTCTAAACTGAAGTTCCAATTCTACTGCTCCATGACTTCAGGCAGTTCTTTACTATCTGTGTGCCTCAATTTCCTCAACTGTAAACAGGAATAATATCATAAGGTTGTTGTAAAAGTTTAAATGCAATAATGCATGAGATGCTGTTTAGCATAGTGCCTGGCACATGGGAACATTTAACAGATAACACCAATGATTTTATGTTACTTGGAGAATTGTGCATCCAAACCCCAGCAGCGCAAAGTCAAAGTAGACTGACGGATTTTGGTGAAAAGTGAAGGATGAAAGTCCTCTATAGAAGGGGTAGGATGGACATCTCCCCTGCTATCAAACTGTTATCTCTTTAGAAATGACCAAAATTTCAAACTATTTCATAGGCATTCCAAATTAGATTTTGATTTGAAATCACTGATTTGGCTATCAATTTAAATTTTAATTTAAAAATTCACTTTTTTTTTTTCATTAGAAGAGGAGGACAAAAATAAGGAAGGAGAAGAAGACGGGGGAAGGGCTAGGCATGGTGGTGCATACTTACAATCCCCTCTGCTCAGGAGGCTGAGGTAGAAGGATCACAAAGTTTGAGTTCTGCCTAGGCCATGTACAGAGATCTTGTCTCAAAATAAAAATAACAATGAAAGGGGCTGGGGTGTAGCTCACTAGCAAAGTGTCCCTGAGGTGATCCTCAATGTCAGAAAGAAAGAAAAAGATAAGAGGGAAAGGAGGTAAAAGAGAAGGAGGAGAGAAAAGAGGAAGAGAAGGAGGAAAGGAAGGTGGAAGCGGGGGTGAGCAGGGGAAGAGAAACAAGTCCCTCTGCTGCTGGTATTCCATCTGGAGCCCAGACTTGGCCCCCAGTGGGCCAGGCTTGCTTCTGGTTTCCTAATTCCCCACCAGTACTCCCCAGTGTCCACCTCTGTTGGGAGTTACATCTGTCTCCTCACCCTTGAAAAGAGTTGGCTCACTCCAAATGTTGCTGTTCATTTGTTTCTAACCTACCAAAGAAAGCCAAAGAAGCACTGGCCTCAGAAGGTTAATAATGGAGGAGCCCACACCCACCTGCAAACTGCCTGCAAATCTCCTCCTAGGGTCACCCCCATCCCAGCCCTGCTCCTGTTGTCTTTACCATGCCTTCTCCACAAGAGGAAATGAGATGTAACAATACAAAAACGATTCCTCAGGAGGACGGGGAGAAAAGACGGGCAATGGGAGCTTGCCACATCAGACCGGAGATCATCAGTGACACTTGATGACAAGCTAACAGGGCTCACTGTATCTTTTACAACAGCTGCCCCTTCTGAGCTGGGGATAAAAGACAGGGAGGACGAGAAGCAATGAATAGGCTTTTATTTCAAAGTGAACATCTGCAAAGCATGGTCCTCCATTAAAAAATAAACAGAAAACAGCTACTAGTTTGGAAAAGAAAAAAGAAAAAAATTTCCCATTACATCTCTAATTAATAAAGCCCCTTTTCACAAGGAAAGGAGGCAACAGAGAGAAAAACTAACTTCCACATCCCCAAAGAAAGGGTGCTTAATGAGGTAACCACTGTATTACTTGATCTTTCTAATCTAGTTTTAATACTATCCTTAAATAATGTATACATTAGCTCTCCATTACCAAAAACATTTGTTTATTTTATGAACGCAAGTGTGGTTGAGTGCTGAGACTTTACAAAATTATCATGCTGTCCGTGGGCTCTTGGCTTTTATTGCTTTTCCCCATGCTCATTATGAGATGATTAGTTGTCTCCATTACCCTTTTGAATTGCAGCGAATGTTGTACTGTGTGGTTCTGTTACCCTGGTTCTGAACGGCAGAGTCTTGGTTCAGGGTTAAGTTAATGCAGTCATTATGGGGCCAATTTGGGGACCCATCCATTGTGGCTAATTTCATGTCCAACACATGGGGAACTAGAGAACAAATAGTCCAAGGGAATGGAACACAGTGGTGAGTCTGAGAAAACGCACAAGAATAGCCAAGACCTAAATCACAGAGGAGATACGAAGGGAGTCCCCTGGCACATTCAGTCTCCAGAAATGTAGATGAAACTCATAGCAACCCAGAATCCCGGTCAGTCACAGAGGCCTCTGATGGGGACTTCCATTCAAATGCACAGTACACAGTTCTCCCTGAAGTCTAATTGAATCCTTACCACTTGCACTTCAGAATAAAGCAGCACAGCTGATCACCAGAGGATCAGAGCTCTTTAAACAGATGAAGCCAAGATTTACTGAACCTTGGCTAGTCCAGTACTTGCTTGGCAGTCATTCACCAAGCCATACTGGAATCCAGACCAGGGTTAGTGTTACAGCTTGCTACTATTACTTATGCATTTGCACTTTGCTAACTAACGAGTCCTGGAAGTCTTCTTTTGTATCCTTAGTTGTGCTGTTGTGGTTGCCTCAATGTCCTGAATTGATTCACAGTATTTTACCTTTCATAGTCATTTTGACTTTGAGAAAGCTCCAGAAATCGAACAGTGGGTGCCATATATGGTGAATAAAGTGCATGAAGACACACCATAATTTTTTGTTTTACCAGCCTGCCTTTCTACTGGATGGTAGCAGTGTTCATCATACTCTGGATCATGTCTCATAAAGAGACTTACGAAAGAGGACTTCCAGAAGTGCTTCAGAAAGTGGCAAGAATGATGGGATAAGCGTGTTTTCAATGAGAACTATTTTGAGGGGGATTAACGGCAATGTCTTTTGCTGTAACTTTTTTTTTATTTAAAAGCACACCATCCTTTTCAATCACACCCTGCATATTGAAAAAAAACAATGCAATTATTAACAAAATTTTTTAAAGTTTATATGAAAAGCAGAGAAGTGGTAACTCTGAGATATAATCAGTGTTCAATTTCTTGGTGTGGGCGTGAGTTCCTTGATATATTCAGCTTGGGACAATTTATCAAGTTATCAAGCTGCACATTTAGAATAACAAATACAGTAGTTTTGGTATAAAAAAACACATATACCAAATTCAAGGACAGGCATGGAAATAAAAAGTCATCACACTAAAAACTGTCTGTTCATGTAGTACCTGCAGTCCGTGGTATTTCAAGATTCACTTCTATACCATATTTGGAAAACCTAGAGCTAGATGGAAATTTCTCTGCAAAAGACATCCATTCAAAATAAATCTTCACACTAAATAAATAAATCCAAAACAAGTAAAATAAACCCATCCTACTGAAAGTCAACTCTCGTCTTACTTTTTATTCACTGTGATTTTTTTTTTTTCTTCCTGTTTTTTGGTACTGGGAATTGAACTCGGGACCATGTGTTTACCAGGCAGGTGCTGTGTCACTGAGCTATTACCTCCCCCTCCCCCGCTTTTAACAGTTTGATATTTTTTGTTTGTTTGAGAGCCATCTTGTCACTGAGAGCAGGAACGCGGCCGTCTTTCCCCTATTTTGTGCCGTCCCACGCACACCACACACCCTCAATCAGCATCTGTTGAATCAAAAGGCTGATCAATGAGTGGGTGGGAAACCTCTAATGGATTTCACTCATTCATTACATCCTTGTCCCCCAGGTTTGACAGGACAAATGAAAGAGAGTACAGTAAAGGTACAATATAATCCCACACTTTCCTCCTCTAAGACATGAGCCTCATCCTAACATTCCTATGGGATTTTCTCAGCTGTTTATCACGTTTCATCATCACAAGCCAGAGAGAGAAGTGGGCTTATGAGCATCAGGTGACAAAGTGCCAAGAAGATACAAGGAGACAAAAGTTACAGATCATCCTATATCGAATTGTGACCTGAACCAAGGTGCTCCAGACTACCAGTCCTCCTGGTCCACCTGCCCCTTATCTCTGACAACTTCCAACCTTCTGATGCACGCTGTTGGGGTGCAAGGGCATGGGGAAAATGGGAAGGCAGCTAATTCAAATTATCCTGTTACCCACACTCCCCATAAAAGGGAAGTCTCTTTACCAAACTGCAGAGTGTGTGGTTCTATTTTCATGTATGTTTGACTTCAGAATGGTCTGAGACTTAAAAACAATTTGCATACCCTGGGTATCCACACCAAAGAGGGAAGGAAATTAACCTCTATCTTGCAGTCAAGGTGAGTAAGTGCTATGAATAAGCCACATGGGGATGATTGAAAGGTGATCACAGACATTTATTTTTAGTTCTCTGCAGTAATCACAGAGGTGTTCCAAACAGGCTGCCAACTCAACAGCCCAGAGGGGCCAGCCAGGTACCACAGGTAAAGAAAAGACCCTGGGGACTCCTGGGAGTAGAGAGCCTGGGGTCTAACCATGCTCAGCTTGCTGCCTACCAGGAATGTGGCCCAAGAATGCCAGATTGAATGACTTTAAAAAATTACACAGTTCCACATGGTACACTCTAATCTTTACATTCTGGCACTTATTGTAACACTCAGCACAAGTGCAAATGGGACCCCGCTTTGGAAGCACCTCTCACAGTGTGGCTGCACCAATAGGCAGACCCCAGTACTGACTGCGGTCAAAGCTGCATCTCAGCACCAAGCCCTGTCAGGCTGGTGTCTTCATGCCCCCATGTTTCAGACGAGGAAACTGAGTCCCTAAAAAATGAAGCTACACACCAACTCATACAGAGGTGATGCTAGAGACCTGCCCCCATTCTAAACCTACACGGTATCACAGGTACTTATATGGTCCACATCTGGCTACCTGCATCTTTGCTCCTGCTCATCCTTTAAGCTCTAAGATGAAGAACTTGGACCCCATCAGTGGAGTGTCTGACAGCCTCCATGGGAGATGTATGGGAGAGCAGAGAGTTCACCACAGGTAAAGAAAAGAGCCTGGGGACTCCTGGGAGTGGAGAGCCTTCATGTCTGACAGTTCTGGGGTGGAAGCAGACCTGAGGGTTTCTAAGGCCCTGGGTCACACTTTATCTCCCTATCCCACCACCCCTTCCGAGGACATCTTCCTCCTCTGTTCAAGAGGTCACCATGGGAAAGGAGGTCAGTAGTGAACTGGTCTAAGATACGAAAGCAGTCACATTGCTTCGGACAGGTCATTTATCAGAACGACTTTAGCCCATGCTTGCTGGACTGATCTTTTAGGAAGGCTGGAAGCACATCTGTCCTGCTCACAAATACAGTCCCAGGGCTGGATACAGAGCCTGGAATACTCTAACTGCTGGAATAGGGTAAGGATGGATGGAAAGGTGGCCAAATGTATGGAAGAATGGGTAGATGGATGGATGAGTAGACAGATGAACAGATGATGGATGGATTGATTAATAGATAAGTGGACAGATGGATAGATAGATGTATGGGAGAGCAGAGAGTACAGGGCTAAAGACAAAGGATTTACTGACTATTGACTGAGTAGAAATTAAGTATGCAATCTTTGGAGACAACTTTAACTCATAGTTTGATCAATTCTCAGCTGTTTAACTTTCATCTAATTTACTGCCTTAGCTTTTAATAGATATATTTTTAATTAGAAGCAGAGATGAGAATACTAGCATTTCACTTGTAGATTATTATAAAGGATCCAATGAGACTGTGTCTGCCTAGTACTTCCACAATGCCTGATGCAAGGTAAACATTCAATAAAAGTAATCACCCTTCTCATTGTTGTTTTCACACAGTGATGTCTGCACCTCTGGGTAGACAACCTTTGCATTAATCTCTGCCCTACAAACTACACTTCTGGCTTAAACAAAAGCAATGTGCTTCTGTATCACAGCAGAGGATTATAGTGAAGGATTCCCTGGGAGGAGAAACAAATGCTTATTACCACATTACCTCATTAGCATCTCCGGACACATTCACTTGGATTAGAGTTCTGGATAAGCCTGGGTCACCCGGTTGAGACAAATCAGATCTCCTAAGGAACAAATCCATTTTACTGCTCCCCCTGAAGGGGGAGACTAAGCCCCATCATCCCTCCTCAAAAAAGGCTCAAGAATGGGCTTCTTCCCCATCCAGCCAGCTGAGTTCCCAGGCTCTGGCAGCAGAATGCCAGTTTCCCTGCTCCACGCTAAGAGGACACCCTTTGCCATCACCTTCTCTGTAACACCTCTGCCTTCTGATAAGGGGGAGGGAGGGTTACCACAGGGATCCCAAGGCCATCAACTGATGAGCATCTGTGGACAAACGGGCCATTTCTGTTGCAGGCGGAAGGAAGTGCCCACGATGATCTGGACTGTATGTCTGTACAGACAACATTTGCTGTAACACTCCATATCATCCATGTGCTTGGGCCCCATGTCAGGTCATGGGCCCCTTCAGAGATAACCATGGAGCAGTTTAACTGAAGAAATACGGCAGCAGAAACCCTTCCCACCAGCCAAAGGACCTTGCACACTGTCATCCTGCCTCTCCTCCCCTGCTGGAGAAAGTTGAATCCATCTGCTGGCCAACTCCACAGTTCAAGTTCAGTTATGTCCTAGGACATCCATTGCCTGCTTCGCTACAGGACCATAAAATCCTGTCTTGAAAGGAGAAGATGTAACCCAAAGGATACAAAGCATTGGACCTATGGAATGAGTAAGCCCCGAGAGATAGAAGGTTGAGCACATGAGGACTCTACTTAATATTTTATGCTACTCAAGATTTGAGCTAAAAGGATAGATTTTTAGGTGCTTCTGCCCATCCCCAAAAGAATGGGAGATTATGTGAGATGATGAGTATGCAACTTTGCTTGGCTATAATAACATTTTCACTATGCATATGTGTAATTAGCATACCATGTTGTACACCTTAAATATATGCAATAAGATTTTTAAAAATAAGATTCTGTCTTTGGGGCTGGGCCTTTTGACAGAATCAGTGGCTATGTGTCTGCTTACATGAGTCCTGTGGTTCCAGTGTCAGCGATCTTCACAAGATGCTTCAAATAGGAAGGAGGCGGAGCACAGTGGTTAAGACAGCTGTGTGCCTACATTCAAATCTCGGCTCTTCCACTTACGAAGATGCACCCTGGCAAAGTGGCTTAAGTGCACTTAAGCCTCAGTTTCCTCTCTGTAGCATGAGGTTTCAATGAGTTCACAAAAATAAGACACTTAGAATAGGCATGGTTTTACTAAGCACTGTGACTGCTGGCTTTTCAAAGTACATAGCTTGATAGATGTCAATACATGTGAAGGGTTTAAAACATGGCCAGGCACTCTTTAAGTGCTGTCTGGGCATTATTATTCAATTTGCACCATTTTTTAGGGGTTGGATTCCACGCAAACTCTTTATCTGTTCCTTTCTAAGGTTAGCACATTTTTAGGAATTGGCAATAATAAGCAAGGAAATGGTATAACAATTTTTAGGTATGATATGGCTGCAATGAGGATGTCTCAAAGAACTATACAGAGAAGTTAGCCAAAAATATGAAAACTGGATGGCACCTGAAAAGAGACAGACCTAGGATCGGAGCCAGTGATACTACCACTCTCCAACTTTATTGAAAAAGAAGCTTCACTTCTCTGAACCTCAGTTTTCTTCATCTGTGACCTGGAAACAGCCAAAATCTTACCTACAGAGTTGGCATAACTCAATGAGATAGGGGGATAATATTTGCATAGCCTGCCTTTATCTCTGATTGGCAAACAGTAGTCATAAGACCAGTGATTTTTAGCCAGATGTCCTTCAGTTCAATTTTGTCTATTAGATAACTGTTTCTTCCAGGAGGTAGAGAGAGAAATAGAGACAGAGATAGACGTCTGTAAATATAGATAGATAGATAGATAGATAGATAGATAGATAGATAGATAGATAGATAGAGAAAGACAGACAGAGAGAGAGCAAGAGTGAGCGAGAGAGAGAGAGATTTGTGTGTAACAGTATTTAAATCACCTAATTGATGTCTGGCATACAGCAGGCACTCAGTAAATGTCGGTGCACTTCTTCTTCTCCCTGTCACATTCTATCCCTTTCCATGGCTGGCACACGTAGAAAAACTAGGTGCAGTGCACTGCCTTAGGTTTTACTCAAAGCCTACTTTGAGTGGGAAAAAAAAGTGAAAAATTATAAAAAAAGCTTATTTGCTAACATATCAAGAAGCTCACTTTAAGAACAACAGCTCACATTGGGAAATTCAGAAGTACCAAGCCCAAATTGGTTCACAGGTACTATTACATCTCACCCTCATGCAGTCCACCAAAGTAGCCCTAATATGCAAAGGAAGGAAGGGACAGTGACTTGCTCAAGCCTGCAGTGGAGGCACAGTGCATCGCTGGACTCTGGACCCAGAGCACATCACACAGAAGTATCTCCTGTTCAAACTAAGGCCTGGCACAGATTCCTTGAGACTTTTTCTTCTATTCCTGCATTGCTTCCTTAGAATTCTAGTTTTATTCAGATTGGGTTTGTTATTTATTTATTTTATTTTCCCCAAAGTATTTTCTCTTTGTTTCCAGTAACGGGAAATGTGGGTCATTAGAAATGGAGTGGTGCAATGGAAGAGAAGACAGCAATCACAAGTGACCACCCTTAGGGCAGCATTAACCGAAAGCCAGAGGCAAGGTCAACCCTCACCCCACTCCCACAGCCCTGCAGGGGTTTCATTTTTCTGCATATACATTTATGGCCCCATTAATCCATAAATAGCTCTGGATGGAAGGCAGATTCTTACTCCAAAGATACCATTTTTTGGTTTTTTGAAGATATACATACATGCACACATGCTGAGTATCCCTAATCCAAAAACCCAAATGTCAAATACTCCAAAATCCAAAATGTTTGGAGCACTCCTGTGACCCCTCAAGTGGAAAATTCTATACCTGCTTTCATGTGAGAGGTCTAGTAACATGCAGGCATACTAAAAATACTGCATAAAATTACCTTCAAGCTATCTGCATATGGTGTATATAAAACATAAATAAATTTTATGTTTAATTTTCAGTCTCAGTCCCAAGATTATGTACATGCAAATATTCTAAAAATGTTTTAATCCAAAATTTGAAACATTCGTGGTCCAAAGCATATTAGATAAGGGATACTTAACCTGATATATATATATATATATATAGCCTGTATTATACATATTTTTATATATGTTTTATTTTTATTTATTTTATTTAACATTTTACACAGTCTATGATTAAGCAGATGGCAACATTTACAATAAGATAAATATTGTTCAATGATGCATATTTTTGTACACAAAACAAAATAAAATTCCACCGAGAGTGTGGAAATAAAAGGGAGGGAGAACCATCAAATAAAACATCCTCTGTCTCTCTGGACTCAAAACATTTGGATAGAAAGAAAAGCTATGCCTGCCTCCAAGAGGCTAGTTCACCAGTGGTGATCCAGATCCACTGAAGCATCTTTCAGAATCACTGCCATGTCTGAAACAGTTCTGAGCTATTTGAGTAATGTGAAGTATGAGGAATTTCTGTGGAAAAATCAACATTTCAAAGGGGTCAGAAAATACAAAAAACCCATTCTACTTTATGTGTGTGTTTGGAGGAAGAAAGGACAGTAAAATAAATCAGATTTCTTAAATGAAACTAAGTAACAGTTTATCCAAGGGGACAAGCAGTAAATATGAGGACTTCAAGGTGCTCACCAAAGAAAATAAATAAATAAATAAATAAATAAATAAATAAAGTCTTCACATTAACATACACAGATATCTCTCTCTCATTCTCTCCCAGATCCACTCAGAATCTGCAGGCTGATCTTTCTGACAGTCCCTCCCATCCCTAGTATTTTCCCTCTCTATATGACTGAGCCTGCTGTCTGTTTCTCCGTTCTAGGATGACACCAAAACCCACGGTTTACTGGAGACCCAAGGAAAACTCGGTGCCGTGGCCACAAAACTCGCTGCAATCCACCCAGTCATTCTAGTAAGTAAGAGCTTGGAAGGAGGCAGAACTGACAGCAAAGAGCAGAAAAAGAGCTGCTTGCAAATCTTTGATGGACATGCCCATCTCACACCGGTCCTCACGCCCTCTGACTCCGCTTGCAAAACTGGGTGCACCTTCCTTGTTTCTTAAAAGGCTCCAAAATCACAATGGCCTTTCCACCGAGCGGCAGCTCCCCCGAACATAAAAGGGACCCACTCATTCAGAAGCAGTGGGAGAGCAGGCAGAAAGAAACACCAAAATATGCTTCAGAAAATGCTCTGTGCACAATGTATGCTGTGTGCTCTGTGACACAACCACCGCAGGGCACAAATTCCCTCTGTGTGCAAAAACCACAACTGTCCGCCCCACCTGCACCTGACATGGAATACAGACGTGAAGTATTCTCCTCCAGGCAGATGCCTCTGCAGCTCTTTACAAGAGCTATCTGGAAAACTACACAGATTGTTTTAACTGTCCCATTCCCAAATGCCCCTCCAAAGCATCCTGCTAGCAGCTCTAGGGACAAACTGCATATTGCAAGGACCTCTGTGGCTTGCTAAGTGGTCTGCTCAGCTTTTTGCCTCCAACCCAAGTTCCAACTCTGCTGGACTTCAGGAACAGCCTGCCCTCTTCTGGTCTCCTTGAGCCCAGGGAAGGGCAGGGCACAGCTAGAGGAGGACAGACCCCCGAGCTCCAGCCAAGATGTGCACACTGCCACTTTGGGATCTAGCATCTCACAGGGATAGATGCGGGGAAGTGAAAAGAGCGAGATGAGCAAAGAAAATAAAATGTAAATCCAGAAACAGCAACAGTATCCAGCAAGGAAGACTAGTAACTACCAGCAAGAGAAGAATGAAAAAGAAAGAAAGAGAGGGGAGATTGGAAAATGCAGAAATTGAGACACTGGGGGGGGGTATAGGGGTAGAAGGATGATCAGTGAACTTGTAGATGAGTTTCTGAAAAGGAAAACAGCTCCACAGCTGTAACAAGAATTCCAAAAGCAATTGCTAAACAAAGATGGCTTGTCCTCATCCATTTTCCCCATTGCAAACCCTCTGCAGCTAAACTGGGACATCAGAGAGTGAGACACTGAACTGAGTGTACAGGAGGGGTTGAGGATGAAGCTACCTGTTCTGGACATCAGAGACCTAAGAAGAAATCTGCCAGCCTGGCCTCCTTCCTTCACTCCCTCCTCTTGTTTCAACAGGTGGTATCACACCCCAAAGCTATCTCCTGAATCTGAGAAATGAAGGGCAAAGCCAGCCCCATGTCCCCCTCAACAGGCCCACCCTTCATGTTCCTACACTGAGCCAACAGTACTCGCTCCTGACCAGTCCTCTCCCTCCCAGCAGGACTCAGAATCTAGAAAGAACTTCTAATGGCATTTCTGCCTGTACACATCACTTGTGGACTCCAGGAGTTCCAAGGTGGTGCCTCTGAGTGCCCTTCCCTGTAAGAGGCTGCAGGACACTGAAAATGTTCTGCCTCTCCACCAGCAATCTCATCCCACCCTTGCCCCACAAATGAGAGAATGGGTCTCCCTGCTACCCACACAGCAAGGTGAAATGCCATCACATCATGTCTGGGGGCTAGTTCAGCCCACAGGCACAAAGCGTCACACTCCAGCAAAGAGGGTCAAAGAGGGTCGAGTCAACCGCAAAGAAGTTTAGCAGTTGGGGAAGCACATGTACAAAGGCAGTCTTCAGTGAGGGTTCCCAAAGTGACAAATGACAAAGACAAGCATTCAGCCCTTCAAGAGTCCATAAATCACCTCCCGGGTGTCTGACACCCTTCAGGGCTAGGCAAATCCTTGGAGGCAAAGGGCATGGTGAAGATGCAGACAGACACAACTCACCTCATCTACAGAGGCGAGACCCTGGTGCAGGCTGGGGACTCTGACCTCCTGCCCCTAGCAAGGCAGCCTGCACAACGAGAAAAGCATCTCCAGAGAAGATGGGGTCTGGGTAGGAAGATAAGTCAGGAGGTCCCCACCCTGCCAACCAAATCCTTCAGAAGATCTAGGGAAGACAGTTTCACATCCCAAGAGGAAACTCCAAACAAGTGTGGGTCCACATACAGCTCTACAGCTCGTGAAAAGAAGCAGCCCACAAACAGGAGGGACAGACAGTCCGCTAGAAGGGACCATGCCCTGAAGCTGGAGGTGGGGAAGAGGTAAAGTCAGAAGGGCACAGGAGAGAAAGGTTAGAGTGGAGGGAGGTGGAAGCAGGAGGCTTAGACATCTAGAGGGAACCGAGACGCTAAGTAAGACTAGGCACCCAAGACCATCTTGATGCAGGGACATGATGGGGGACCCTGGGACCCTCATCCCAGACTCCTCTTAGGCCAAAGCAAAGACAGGACTCAGCTCTCTGCGCCTAACTCTGCAAAGACCAAAGAGAAGCCGCCACGAGAACCACCTGGGATCCGCAGCAGAGAATCCGGCACGATCCACGTATCCTGAGAGGCAGGCAGTGAGACACCCACACCCACACGCAGAGCAAATCCGGCACCCAGCAAGAGTGATAGAGAACAAGAACCCGAGCGGGCTTCGGGAACCCCAAAGCGCCTCTTTGGGAGATAACTTCCCCAGACCCTTAGGGGGTAGCCCTCGGACTCTGGACCGGGCAGCGCACTACCCTGAACCTTCCGGGGGCACAGAGGCGCTGTGGAGTGGGCAGGCTAGCAGATGCCCGCTGCTCCAAGGCCAGGGGGCGTGGGTTGGAGCTGCTGTCTCCCGTCCTCCCGTCTTCCCAGCGGGGTGCGCGCCGAAAGGGCATCTTACCAGCGCCCGGGCAGGTAGTGCCCCGCGGCCAGCAGACCGCTGCGCCCGGGCTTCTCCGGGGCCGCCTCCCCGAGCCCGCGCCAGGGGCCCCCGTCCTCCTCCTCCTCCTCCTCGGCCGCCGCCTCCTCCCCGGGCTGCAGCCGGCTCGGCGGGCAGGTCCCGGCGATCGCGGCGCGGGGCCGGGGCCGGGGGTGGCTGCTCCGCGCCGCCGACCGCTGCGCCCCCGCGGCGCTCGCCGGCCCCAGAGTCCAGGCTGCTGAAATTCCACACGACCAGCGTCTGCAGCAGCAGCACGGTGAGCGCCGCGAGCAGCGCCGAGTGCGAGCGCCGGGCCAGCCTCCGGGCGCACGGCGCCGCCACCATCTTCCGAGCCGGCGGGCGGGCGGGCGGGCGGGCGGGCGAGGGAGCCAGGGGACGGCGGGGACCCCGGCGCGCTCCGGCCGCCCCCGCGCTCCCCGAGGCTCCCGCGGCCCCGGCTGCCGCTCGGGCTCCCGCTCGGGCCCCGCCGCCGCCTCGGCTCGCCGCTGCTCCTCCTCCTCCTCCTCCTCCTCCTTCGCAGCCGCCGCCGCCGCCTCCACCGCCGCGGCGCGGAGTTTTCAGACGGGCAGGGACCCGGACGTCACCAGGAGGAGGGGAAGGCGGGAGGCGGGAGCCGCGAGGCCGCGGAGGGCGCGGGGGGGGGCGGGGAGAGAGGCGGGAGGGAGGGGCGCGGGCTGCGAGGCCCCCCAGCCCACAGCCCTCAGGGGCGGAGGTGGGCGGTGGGGAAGGGGCCTGGGACCCAGAGCCGGGGCAGAGGGCGGGGCCGGGGGCGGAGCTGAGGGAGGAAGGAGGAGGGGGAAGGGAAGGCAGTGGCGTGAATCGGAGCCCAAAGACACCCCTGGACCAGAGTGGAAGTGGGGTTTACATGGAAGGGAAGGGGAGAGGGCCTAATCCCCCAGGCAGAGAAAAAGACGCGCCCAGAAAATCAAAGAACCTTGGGGCGAGGGCGGGACCGCTCAGATGCAAGAGGAGGTCAGGAAGAGGGGGACCCCCCCAGAGCCTGCTTTCCGAGCGGGATCTAACTCCAGGCAGAGAGGGGCGCAGGAGGCGCCTCGCAAAAGATTCGCTGCCCGGAACCTGCTGTGGACTGACCGGCAGTGAAGACCGAAGAGCGCTGTTCAAGAGTGGCGAAGCCAAGGGAAGGTCCCAGCTCGTGCAGCCAGGTGTCTGGATCCCTGGCTTGAACACATGAGAAAGAGGCTTTGAATGAGTTTCAGGGTTAATCAGCACAGCGCTGTGACTCCTGAGTCACACGCCCCTCTTTCCCCCAGCGCCAAGGATGTACTAAGTACTCTCTGAGTCACTTCTCTGGTCCCCAAGGACTCACAAACTAGGAGACTCCAAATCCAGTTGGCAAGTAAGAGGCAGAGGGAGTTTCTTCACTTCCTCCCGGCTGCAAGCCCCAGAGTCTGGCCTGGACAGAGCTGCCCACCTGTTTGGCTCGTTTGCTGCCCATCCCGCGGTGGCCTAGGTGGCTGCAGAGGGCTCAAGTCCTGGTCTAGTTTGGTAAAAAAAAAAAAGTTCTTTCCCACATGGGCTGGCATGTAGGATGACCTTGAGATGCCAACGCCTCCCTGGCCCTGAGCTTCCTCCTCCCACCACGAAATTTTGGACCGAATGATCCCCAGGAACTCGATTTCAGCCCCAGCCCTCTGACCCAGCCTGTCTGGTCTTTCCCTCCCTTGTCTTCTGGCCCAGCGTTTCCCATGCAGCAACAGTGAATGGTGAGCATAAGGGTTGGTGTCACTGTCGCATCCCAACTTAGCCCTATGGGACTAAAACAGCAGATCAGATGCTCTTTGTGCCTTGGAGCTAATGTTCTGCATCTTGCCCACTATGCTTCTTTGTCCTACTTTCTAAAGGGCAGAGACTGGAGTATATTGAGGCTATATCAGAGAATGAGTAGGCAGTGGCAAAAGAAGGAGCCTTCCATCCACTCCACAAGTGTCCATGGGTACATACCGAGTGTCAGACACCACACCAGGTACAGGATACCAAGGTAAGGAACACTTAAATCTTTCCTTCAGCAGGCTGAGTGATTCAGGGGAGCCAGATGCAAACACAGGTTGTTAGAAGGTAGTGGCATCTAATTCCCTACAAAGATGTGCAGAAAGCACTATAGTTTTGCAGAAGTGGGGACCAGAGCCTTTGTACTGAGTTACATCCTTAACTCTTTTTCATTATGTATTTTGAGACAGGGTCTTGCTAAGTCACTAGGTTGCCTAGGTGGGCTCCAACCTTGGATAGTCCAGCCTGTCTCCCAGACTACTGGGATTGCAAGCATGTATCGCCATGCCCAGCTAAAAATGCTTTCTGGACCCAAGGAATTAGCCAGCCTATCTCCATGATGTAGGGGTGACAAGTGCCAGCTCTTAGAGATTCTAAACCCCAGACTGGAGTCAGCCTTAGAAACATCTACAGCCTAACCAGGTACATGGTCAGACGCAGAAACCTTCCCTTTGGGCCTAACAGTGACAGGAAAGACCAGAGGCAAATTTCTAGGGCCACTACTATCCTGGCATCTGTTCATCAGTCAGAAATATTGTGACCTCAAATAATAAGATGCCTATTCTGTCTTAAAAATGCACTTTAGTGGATTCAGTATAAAGGGGAGGCTTGATCCAGTGAATCAGAACTATCAACTAGGAATCTTTCTCCTTCCATCTCTCCTCTCTGCCCATAGGACCAACACCATTTGGGGGCAACACAAGATTACTGAACTCAATTGCTGAATGGCTGGTATTTTTTTTCCCATTTGTAGCCCAAAACAAAAAGTATCAATATTTCTAAGAATTCTCCTTAAATTTCCAAAGATTCTCTGTGATCGAAACATCTTTAGGTCCTAGGGCATTCCTAAGCCAGTCACTTTGGCCAGAAAGATGGAATGTGCTGCTTAGCTTGGCCAAGTTCACACTGGGGTGAAGCCAGAGTCCATGCAACCACTTGAGTGCTCTATAGGGACCAATGCCCAATGGGAGGAAGAGGCAGCTACAGGGAAGCAGAACCCCCCCACCCCATCTCTTGAACTTGCACCCTTGGCTGTGTTAATTCCTCTCCTGGGGTTTCAGTTTCTTGAGTGCTAAATGAGTGGTTGGAGGAGGTGTTCCCAAGAGCCACATGTGACCTCTCCCTCCATGTCTAGCCAGAGCTGCCAGTCTCATTGTCCTGCTCCTGGTCCACCTTTGCTTGGAGTCTCTGCTCCTTTCCTCACTAAGCAGGAAAGATGTAACCACCACATGACTCATTTAACCTCAGTCCTTTGGGGCTGTGGCTGTGATTCCATTCCCTCAGGAGCCCTGGGCTTCAGGAGTGAGGTTAAGGATCCGGAGCTTCAAGTCCCTGGAGAAAGAACAATGTTTGTTTATCTTGACTCGTAAAAATCCATGAAAGAAAGAGCTTTAAAAACTCCTCGAAGGTTATGGATGCTGTAAACCGCTTATGTGAGGTTTTTCAGATGAAAAACCACCCAAGATAGATGATCACAAGGGTGAAATCCAGGGGTCAACTGGGATCATCTTCCTGATCCTAGATGAATGGCACTTCAAGCATCTCAAGTGGGGAGTTGGGTGAAGGCAGGACTGAACAGCACATGGCTTGGGGTCAGGGAGGGGTGCCCTGGTCGGGTCTAGGAGATCTATCTCCACAGAAGAGGACACAGTTGGTTTAGGGAGAGCTGGAATCTCTGGGAACAGTAGATGCTGGGGTATTCCAAATTTGCAGAAGCAGCCTCTCGGTATTCCAGCCTTTAATGGGTACAAAGTGAGGTCCAGGAGCTTGCTGTGTAGACAGGACAAAAGTACTGCCTGAGACTCTGGCAGCTGCCCTGGCCTCAGCAGTAAGATTCCTTAGGATTTTTAAAGCTCGTACATACAGTCATTCAACAAAGATAGATGGGACCCTATTATGTGCCATGCACCATGCTGAGCAAGCAAAATTCAGGGATGGAAAAGATTCCCCAAGGAACCTTTCTTTGTAGATTTGATTTCTATGCTCACTTGATGGAGAGCCAGAGCTGTAAAGAAGGTCCAGCTGATTTGTGGAATTTCCTCCCCTCCCCAACCCCAAATTTTGTCTGGTGAAGAAAGAATAAATCAGTGAGCAAGTGATTTTGCCCAGTGTTAAGCTCTGAGCTCATACTACAGGGAACTCAGAAAAATAAAAAGGTGCTTGCCCTTGAGAAGCTGTCCAGTGGGTCAAGGGACAAGACTGGGACATGGACAGCAGTGGCGGGGCCAGTGTGCCAAGGAGTAAGAACTACATCATCAGTCTTTATTTCAGTTCTGTGGCTTTTCCAGGGACAATTGTGGCCTCACTTGTTAACTTTCTCTTTGTCTTAGTTTCTTCATTTATAAAATGAGGTTAAAGAATTAAACCTTCATCCCATTCCTTGGAAGGAGTCAGTGATATAACCCATGTAAATTTTTTCCACTGAAACTAGCACATAGTAAGCACTCAGTAAATATCAGAGGTTATTCATTTTATTATTCACAGTAAGGCATTTATCAGTGATGGGTGTCCAGAAGTATCAGAGTGATGAAGAAAGGCCATTTGGAGGGAGAAACACTGACCACAGACCTTGGCCTTGATGGGAGATTGCAGGTGTCCCCCAGGCTGGGCCCCGTCTTACCCATCTCTGCAGTGCATGGCACTCTGCAGTGCAGGTTGGCTGTGAACACAAATTCTAGAGTACAGGGCAGGTATAAGGAGCAGGGAGCTTTTTGACAAGGTACCCAGTTCACTGGGTGTTCAGAAGCCTCAGATAGAGAGCATCTTAGCTCCTTTTTCCACATGTGATTTTTTAACATCTCAGAACCTCTGTTTCTCCACTAGGAAAGGTGCAGGAACATAAAGTGTCTCTCTGAATTCTGCTGTGGAGAGGGCAGGGTATTGTAGAGAACAGGGCGTCATCTATTTTATGTGCATGAGGGTGTTGGCTAGCAGCAGTATGGAAGTAGCTGCCTGGTCTCAAGCTGATCTGTAAAGAAATGGCCTGGGGCCATAGTTCTTGTAATCCCAGCACAGTGGGGGGCTGGGGTAAGGAGGGCCACAAGTTTGAGAACCTGAGGATATAGATCACTAGAAAGACCCTAGGTTCAGTTCCCAGTCTGAAAAGAAAAGAGTGAAGGAAAGGAGGGAGGGAGGGAGGGAAGGAGAGAGTGAGCAAGTAAGAGACAGAAGGAGGGAGGAAGGAGGAAGAAGGGAAGGAAGAAAGACAGACACCCCTCCCCTGAGGCCCTGCTGCCGTGGAGTACCAGGACACTAGGGCTCCAGAACCACCAGAGAACTAGAGCTTGACATACATCTTTGTGAATTTAAATAAACTTCAGACTAAGAGTAAATTTAGTGAAATGTATTCTTTTTTTGTTTTCATCTCAATCATGTGTCTGTTTCTGGTTGGTTTATTGGAGTCTGTTCTCACCCAAACTTGACCTATTGCCCTGACTTTGTACTTAAAAGAACCTTATGAAAACTCCCCTTCAGTTTCACTTCTGTGTACAGACAGAAATCTTAGACAGGTGGCTCACCTGTTTCTGAGCATCTGCCCGAGCGTCGTGCTCAGAACCCTCTCCGCCCCCCACCCTAGGAATCTTGGACTGCAGCAAGTGCCTGCAAGCTCAAGACTGCAAGGCATGCCGAGGTCGGAGGAGCCAGGATGCCCAAGGTCCCGGCAGTCCCTGCCGGCGTACCAGCTGTAGTCAGGCATCACCTGTTTCCCGCCCCCACTCACGCGAGGGAAGGAAGTGGCCTCTGATGGCCCGCAGGTGTAGACACCCGCCCGACGCCCCGCTGTGTCTGCAGAACCGCAGGCGTCCAGACGTCACCTACCCGGCGGATCAGCAGAGGGAGCTCTAGGTAGCAAGTAACTTTCCTCCGGCCGCAGTTTCCTTAGAAAAGAGCTGCAGAGTGAGGAAAAGCAGGGGTCCTAGGCGAAGCTCTCCGGTGTCCCAGAGGAAATCTCACCAACACTGCGGAGATGGGGTGGTGGAGGGTGCTGGAGGGAGGAGGGGGAGGGAAAGGACACCAGATGCAGAAACCCCGAAACCACGAGGCTGCATGAGGGATGAGCCGACCTCAATCTGAACCACACACACCTTGAGTCGGGGAGGTCTCACAACCTTCACAGGACCCCTCCAGTCCCTCTGATGTGGGGACATAGGCGCACTCTGGACCCATGTCGCAGATTAGACGGGCAGGTATTTTCATCTTTAAAGCTTATTGTGTGCCAGGTGGGACGCGTCCCAAGCTTTTTGTTGGGGCCATTGATAAACACAGTGGTGGGCAGTAAGGATAAGGGCGGTGGGGAGAGACGGCATTCACCGAGTTCTAACCCCATGCTCCACCTTACATTGAAGACGTTAAGAGCTCGCACTGGCTAAGTATTTATTAACCTACTAAATACCTCAGACGGGGTTCAGGATGAGGAATCATGGGAACTCGACCGTGAATCAGATGTACCAGGTCCTTGCTGTCCGGGAGCTTGCATCCTGGTGGATAGAAAAACCGAGACAAGTAAACAACTGCATATGTAAACAAATAGGATCCGAGAGTAAGGAGAGTGGTGAAGGAAATAGAGTGTCTGCCAGAGTGACAGGACAGGATGAGTGTTAGCAGGCTGGGCAGAGAAGACGTCACCCAGGCCAGGACCCTAGGATACTGCATGATCTTCACGTGACAGGCAGCTGTTGGAGGAGTCTGATCCCATGTGCATATCGTGTCACTCGTTGGCTGAGCAAATAACGCAATCTGTTTTTTCCAGATGTGTATAATTGCTATGGGGATCCAGAAATGAAAAAAAGCTGATGAATTCATTGCAGTTCCTTTGTCGTTGGGGGTTTTCTCAAGCAACAATTAATGAACACACAACTGCGTGTGTGTGGGTGTAAGAGGGTCTGAGGTGGCTCAGTTCAGAGAAAAGTCCAAGAAGGAAACAGTTCAAATGCACTACCCTGACAAAAGAGGAATTTAAAGCAAATGACATATTAAATCTTAACATTGTTTTGTCCAAATAGCCTTTATTTTATTCTCTCTGATCTCCTCAGCTGCTCTAAGGTCTTCTGACACAGAGCCTGCCCTTTAGCCCCATGTCTTCACATTGTCAAGCTCAGCCCCAAAGCCCCAACCCCACCCTGCCCCAACTGTCACTCCTGCTCCATACCTCGGTCTCAACTCACTGCCACTTCCTCCAGTGTCTCTCAAATCTCTATCACTGCACACTCAAGGAGTCTGTTCTGAACCAGCTAAAGGAAAATAGAAATATATTGTAAGGCCATTTGATATACCAGAGTCTGGTAGCCATCTATCAAATATTCATTCTTTCTTGTTGTTTGATAAAGAGTTCTGATTTTATGTGGAGTTTTGGAGTGATAGCGTGCCCAAGTGAAAAGTGATGGTTCCACGCCATCCTGTAGTTAGGAAGGATTTAGCAGAGGATAGCAGATGCCCTTGGTGGAGCTCCAGAGAGACCTTTCTGGAGGAGATGCTAAATAAGTTCCGGTGAGTTTCCTTTGCCTCTTGTCATTCCCATTTTTCCCCCTTGGAATGTAGACAAGATAGCTGGAAGTTCAGCAGCTATCTTACAAATGGGGTCAGGGCTAGAGGTCAGGAGCCAGAAATATAGAAACAACCTGGGTCCCTCCTGCCTTTATAATCTGCTTTACCTTTTCCTCACATTCTTTCTTCCTGTGGACTCACTTTGTCCTCTCTTGAATGTGAAAGAAGGGTGCTCATTTTGTAACACTGCCTTCGGTTTTCATTCTGCCTAGAGTACTCATCACCCACATATCTGCACTGTTCCCTTCCCTGCCTTGTTGAAGCAGAGACATCACCTCTCATTCACATAAGCCATTCCTGGCTGGCCTGATGTAGCCAACGCTGCTGACTACCTTTACTTTGCTCTGGTGTTTACTGTACCATGTCCCTCCTTCTATACATACATCACCTCCTCCTCTCATGGTTTCTGTTGGTGTCTCCCACTAGATTGCTATTTGTGTGGGGGCAGGATCCCCTCTGCCCTGTGTCCTGCTCCACCTTGGCACTATTGTAGGGGTTCACTTGATTTTTCTGAACAAGTGAATTGCATTCTCAGTCACAAGTGAAATGCAGTTCAGCACAGGGTGTGCACAGTCCTGGCTTGAGTCACTGTTCACCCAGGGCCTTTGGGTGTGTGGTCATATGAGAAAGTCACATGAGTGATGATGGAGACTTCGTGTTAGCCATGAATGTGGTGGCACGGACCGGAAGGGGTGCCAGCCTAGCCACAGAGGTCAGGTACAGGGCTACCTCCAGAACAAGATTCTGAGTCCAAACCTTGTGTCTCTTTCCAAACAACTCTGGGATCTTGGACAAGTAGTTTCGTGTTTGTGTTTCTTTTTCATCTCCAAAAGCTAGGGGAATACTTTACCCTGAGGCTGTCATGGGAGTTGACAAATAAATTCATGCTTAAAAAAAGAAAATGCTAGCAGTAGTGCTGAGCACATGATAACACCAAGTGCAAAAAATGAAAAACAATGAGAACTCGATAAAATAAATACATGTATGTTTGAAGAAATCAATACACTTATTTTTCATAGCAGGTAGATAAATAGAAATAAAAATAAGTAAGGACATGGAAAAATTGCATAGTGCAATCTAAAAACTCAATTCAATAGAGTTGTAAAAAAATATACTTGAACAGAAAATAAATACCATTTTTATAAGATTTCATGAAACTTACTATATATGTGGACATAAAGAAAACTTCAACAAATTAAATAAAGGAAATTTTTCTCAATTTCTCTCTGATCATTTAATATTAGAAATACTTCATCATTTCATTTATTTTTATAACTTAAGAATTGAGAAACACAATCTTAGACAATAAAATGCAATCTTTTAAAAAGCAATAAATGAGAAAACATTTTTATACCAAAGTTTATAGAAAACAACAAAAGCTGTAGTTAGAAGAAAATTAATAGACTGAAATACATTCATTCTAAAGAATGACTAATAAGACAATAAAGGAACTTTTTATCAATACAAGAGGTTAAAATGAGAACAAAGTAAACTAAAAAAGTTCTAGAAAGAAAATTAACAATTGAAGCTAGATTTAATGGAATAGGAAACATAAATAGCAGAAAAGAAAAGAAAATCAAAATCTTTCATTTCTTTTGGCAGTGGTGAGATTTGAACCAAGGGCTTTTGCATATGGTAGATAAGTGCTCTACCCCTAAGCTACACTCCAAGACCTCACAAATTTTAAAATATCAGATTAAACCTCCAACAAATATGACTTAAGACAAATGAAAATATGGTTATTTAAAAAAGGAAAACAATCTTACAGAAGAGAAGGAAATAGGAGAGAGAATATCACTTGCAATTCTAGAGCAGTACCTCTGATAACCTCGATTAAATGCCTGACTTCTTAAAAGCAGTAGGAAAATGATCCATGACAAGGTAGAAAACTTGGAGAAATCAGTTACTAAAAAGAAGTGAAAGATTTACCACTGAAAAAGATCTCCATAACAGAGAGGTTGGCAGTCAAGCTGCACATAACCTTGAGTAAAAATGTTTGCTCCATCGGTATTTAAACAATTTTCAGTCATATACAGAGGTTCGCAGACTTGACCGCATGACAAAAGCACCTTGCAGGTCTTTAAAAACTGATGATGTCCAAGATTCCCCACAAGAAACTCCTACTCCCTCAGCCTGTGGTGTGACAGACACTAACATCATAAGACAGCTCTCCAGGTGACTCTTAGGTACAAACTAAGACTTCTGTCTTAAAAAGTAATGGAGAGCTTTTCAATTACTTAAAAATATGGTTCTTGTAAAGACAGCATCAGAAAATAAAACTATAAGTAAATTTTATTTATGAATAAAGGCAAACCTGTTGGTTAAACTAGAAGCATGAAAGGAATAATATAGGATGACGGGTTAGAGTTTATTTGAAGACTCAAGCCTTTTAGGATCAGTTGTAGTTATCAACATAACTCATTCATTCTATTAGAGTACTGACGATGAAACTGAGAAGTCATTTGGCTACCTTTGATAGTTATCCCTAATAAAACTCAAAATATATTTTACATATGTATTTTGAACATACATAAATATCAGATAACCACCTAACTATAATGAAGGCTATTAAACAAAAATTATTCAAAATTAGAACATTTAAATAATTACTTAAGTTCTTGTAAATCAAAACAAAACACTCTGTGTAAACATTGGAAAAGAAAAAACTAAATCTTCTTGTAGTGGTTTGCTTGCATAAAAAAGAATAGACTCTAGTTTTAAAAACAACCTTACTAGAATCAAGGAAAGTATTTTTGAGGTAACTGTTAACAGTCTTTCTCAATTAGAAAGGAACCAAAAGGTAGAAGGAAGAGGGAGGGGAAGGGAAAGGGAACCGGAAGTAAGAGGGACTGAGATGTGTTATATACATGCACCAGCTCCCCTGATGAGTACTGATAGAAACAAAAATTTTAAAAGTAAAGGCTTTAAAAAATAACCTTTCTTAATACTAGTGATAAGGACCTAAAATTGGATATGGGGAGAATGTTCTAGTCATGATAGCATAGATATAAAGCAAGATATAAAATAAAGTGGGAAACTACTTAAGAAGAAAGGCTCAGGAATTATAGAAAGAAAGTTATTTTTAAAATCAATTCAAAATCTCACTGAATTTCATGAAACAAGATTTACACAAATGGAAATAAATACTATGTTCTAGAGTGAGGAGATGGATATGAAGCATAAATATTACAAAAGTTTATGAAATAAACTTAAAATCCCAGTATCAATTAAAATAAGATACCAACAGTTCACATTTAATGGTGAGGGAGGGAAAGTGGGAGATTGGATTTAACAAATTTAACAAATGAAATAAGGAATGTCCCAGAATAGCCCAAAATAAACATATACATACATGTGCATAAATGTACACTATGTAGGTATATTTGCATATATATGTATCAGAATATTCCATGAAGTAAAAAATAAATAGATACAAAGTATGGTGTGGTTGTTTCAAGAATAGAAAACAATTGTATTCTTTGCAGTTTAGAAATTATGTAAGGAAATGTGGTTTATTTTGACTTACAGTGTTAATTCAACTGATTTTCCATTAGAAGAAGATAGTACTAGGTTCCTGTCTTATAATATGTACACAAAAAATCCCAGATGGATTAAAGACTTGCACATAAGCATAAAACAAAATGAAACAATGAAAATTTTAGAGGAGAGAGTATAGGGAGAGAAAGAAAAAAGCAAAAGCAGCTCTTTAGTAACTAGACTGAGAAGTGATCAGGAGGAAGAAGACAATTTTGAGTCAAATCAAGCTGGAAAAGGGTAGGAAAGAATTCTAACATACTGAAAGTATCAGTGACACACTGAAATGCTACTCATAAAAAGTAAACATGTAAAGAAATCACATCCCAATCAATGCTATCATATGGGTGAGTCTCAAAACCATCATTACATTAAGGAAGGGAGTCAGACACAGAAGACCACACACCATGTGTGTTACTCATGTGAAAAATCCAGAATAGGCAGTCTACCGAGACAGACAGTAAATTAGCAGTTGCCAAGGGCCTATGTGAGGGGAATCTGAGAGGTAACTGCTAATGGGTATGTGGTTTTTTGGGGGGGATGGAAGAGTTCTAAAATTAAATTGAAGTCATGGTTTACGTAGCTCTGTAACTAGAGCAAAATAGGTGATCTTTTTTATCATATGTGAGTTGGATCTTAATAAAGCCAATTAAATATGAATGCCACCAAGCCTACATTTGTTTATTAGCTATGCAAAACACAGGTCAACCTACTTTACCAAGGATGGACATGCAGAATTATCTTTTTGAGAACTGACAAGTACCCTTTCAAGGTCAGTTATCAGAAATCTAAATGGGAAATCAACAAATGGCCACCACTTGATGCTTCAAGGGTAGGTACACATGAGTGCCTCAGCAAAAGGTGTTCTGTGATTGTAAGGCCCTCTCCAGGGGACAAAGCTCGCTGGTTCACTCTCAGTCCTAGCACTAGTCACTCCTGTGTGGCATGTGGCCTCAGTTTCCTTGTTTGTAAGATGTGGAGAAGGTTACTGTGAGAAAAATGAAGTGATGTTTCTAAATAATTTAATTAATCTCCACAACACAGAGGCCTCTCACTAAACATGTTGGTGATGAGATGTTGTTAGTGGTGGTAATTAAGACTGGCTAAGAAAAAAAATCAGAGGAGTTCTCTGAAATATATTTATTTTTACTTATTAGGTCTTTTATTTTCATGCATATATCTGTATAATATTATGCATTTGCATAAAATTATTTTGAAATCCATATTATCATAGTATCTGCGGTGAGTTGTCATTTAACAAATTAGTTATGTAAAGTTCCATAATTGCTAGATAGAGAAAAATTGCTGGCTGCTCACAACATCATTTACAAACTGAATAGAAAGTAAATACTCTCTAAACTTTCTCTAAGTGGACCAGGATAAACAGAAGAGGACTAAGTATCTTTTAAGTTCATCATTCATGTTCCTTTCTGTGATAATGGAGAGACCTCTCAGAAGCTAGCTTTAGCAGAAACCTCCTGCTCCTGATATGTTAGTGATATCAAAGGAAGGGATTGCTGTAAACTAACACAGCCATTAAAAAAAGGAAACCACTAACACTTTTTAGTGCAAAGAAAGAAATGTGTTTTTCTGTAAACTACAAACTATTTGTATAAAAATTGTGCCTCATAAAGGACATTTTGGGATGCTGGAAATGACTCATACTTTGGTCTGGTTATATATGCGTACAGATTAGTTGAACTTTACTCTTAACAAGTGTATATATTATTTAATTTGTTTATTTTATATCTTTTTGAAGAAGAAAGATTGAAATACAGCACAAGGAAACACTGAAAAACCCTCTCATCCAAAGATAATCATAGCTGCTTTGGAGTAGCAAAACATCAGACACAATTTGACTTTGAACAATATTGCCTATTGGTTAGGTAAATTATGGTAGATCCATTAATTGGAATATTTATACAGCAATATTTATACAGCTGTGCTATAAAGTACAATAAAAAATCTGCAGGTGAATTCATCATATATAATATACAAACATAGTTTTACTAAAATATGCTTTGAAAAACAACAAGAAGGAAATATCTCAGATTTTAATACTATCTTTGGGCAGTGAATCCATGGGTGATTTTGTTTCCCTCTTTCAAGTTTAATGTATCTGGAAGAAATGTGTTTGACTTTAATAATTGTATAAACATCATTAATATTTTTGAGTTTGCAATAGAAGAAGACAAACATTAGGCCAGGAATCAATCTTATGGAGATTAATAGCATTGGGATGGTTGTGACTGTGGACTTGAGGTCCAAGCCGGTCTTTTTGCTTTAAAAGGGCAGTCATTCCCATGGCTAAAACCAATTTCCTAAGGAGATCACCATCAGGCTTGTCATTACAGCTCAGTTACAGTTTCTGTCTTACAGTTTTGAGATGTACCTCCTGGTCAGAAAATAGTCAGCTTTGTCCTACCAATTAAGGATTTCTCCTGCATCACCAGAATAAGCTTTCCAGGTAACAAGCACTTCCAGCAGGCTTCTGTGCAGCCAGCCCTAGACCAAAAGGTGCAACTAGGTTTTCATCTCCCAGGATGAGATCACATCAGCATAAGTAATTCAGAGGAGGCTCCTTCATATTTACATTTATGAAAGTGCCAAAATCTACTTCCATCTGTATGGAACAAAGTATTTGTAAAAGCTCAAATGACTATCATTGAGCCAAAAACTGCTAAATAAAGATTCAGATTTTGGGAAGAGGCACTTGGAGGATTTTGGGTTTAATCTTTGAACAAGATTGTCAAATTAAGGCACACATGATGGCAACATTAAATAACCTCCGTTCAGCTCTCCTTTTATCATCCCACTCATTAAGTTATTAAATATTTTTTGATTACCAGACCTTGTACTAAATTGTTTTTTCCTTTCTCTTCTTTTCTCCTTTCTTTATTTTGTTTTTTCCTCCTCCTCCTCCTCCTCCTCCTCCTCCTCCTTCTCATTCTTCTTCTCCTTCTCCTTCTCTTTTCCTCTCTTCTTCTCCTTCTTCCTTTTCTTCTTTTGGTAGTACTGAAGATTGAACCCAGAGCCATTACACTAAGTTACATCTCTTGTTATTTTTAATTTTGAGAGAGATTCTCACTAGGCCACTAAATTGCCTGGGCTGGACTCAAACTTCTGATCATCCTCCATGAGCCTCTCAGAATGCTGGGATCAGAGACATGTACCACAATGCCCAATTTAAACTCCAATATTTTTAAGCTCACACCAGGGTTTGATGCATGCTGGATTTGATCAATTGGTAGAGCTCTGATGGAAAAAATTCTGGAACTATGTCCAAACTCAGATGAAAAGAGCAGTTATCAATTAATAATGTCTGCCATTATTGTGGAAAGGGAATAGTGGCACTTTTGCCATGCATTTTTCGTGCCTGCCAGAATTTTTCTGTTTCTGACAGGTCAATGATAGTCATTTGAGATTTTACAAATGCTTTGTTCCATACAGATGGAAGGAACCAAATTTCTAACCATGTAAACATCACTGGGGATGAGCCAAAAGAGGAAGAAAAAGAGAATAAATGTGTGTTGGACATCTGCTACATTTTACACTTTGCACGGTTCTCTTTACAAATGCCATGTCATGCAGTCAGTAGGATGTTCCCTTAAGTACATCCTAACCCTTTGGGGATATACATTTTCATTTCCTTTTTGCATCTAAGGACCTAGCTTAAGAAGTTAAATAACTTTACCAAGTCTCCCAATCAGCCACCCAAGAACTACTCTTCTCTCCCAATGAGCAACCCTGACTTAATGTAGAACCAAATTAGGTAAGACAGCAAACCCCCCTTTTCGGAAGCCATAAAACTCATTCTACTGATTTTTGATAATTACTTTAGCTTAATGGGTTTCTTTGAGGGAAATAGTCAACCCAATTTGCTCATTGAGACAAAATTAGGCACAGTATGTTCCCCTGTTCTGCCCACTACCATGTAGACAAAGTGGCTAGTCTCTTTTGGTAAAGTGGGACTCATGTCACCCAAGCAGCAAGACCAGAGTGCTGTGATCCTGTCTACAAATGCATACTCTATGGATAAGCATCCACAAATGCAGCTCACCCTCTTTTTTCAGGCTGGTTCAAATGTCTGTCATTATTTGGTGGACCGGCCATCATCCCATAAAATTATATATAATTACAAATTTACTGTGTGCCAAATGCTTGCTATGGTCTCCAGCTGCACTAGTGCATTGTATCCACAGACTATTCCTATAACAAAGGTGCCATCATGCTCTTGATTAGACCATGAGAAACATGAAATTTAAGGATCAAGTAACAGTCAAAGTCACATAACTAGTAAGGCAGAGATAATACTCTAACTGAGGAAATCAGAGTGGCTTACCTCCAACTTAAACTATTTAATCAACTTTAGGTTCTTATCAGTTTCCGGTATGTCTTCCCTAGTGGGAAGCAACCTCTGAGACAGAGGCTTGCGTGGAAGCAATGTATCTGAGTGGAGATCCCAGAACATAGAAGCAGGGAAGTGGGAAGTGAGACTGAGAAGGAAGGAAGCGAATTTCATCAAGCAAGTTAGCACCACGGTAAGAGAGTCCATTGTTGCCAGAAAAAGTGTCCCAGTGGCAAAGAGATAGAGGTGTTCATATATCAGCTCCCACAGTTATTAGTGAAGGTCTGTTCTCACTGGACAGGAATTCTCTGGAACCTCAAACCTGCTACACATGTGGTAGAGTGGGCGGGGATGGCCAGAAACATGGACAACAGGCTGTAGGACAGAAAGTGGCCAGGGAGCAGCTAGTAGAGAAGCATCAGATCCAGGAAATGTGATTGGGGAAACAACTGCCCAGTGACTTCCTCCACTTGCTTTTCTCTTAAAAAAAAATTCATTGAGGTACACATCACACTCCACAGCATGTAGCTGTTTTAAGTAGAAAATTTTATCAAATTTACTGAGTTGTATGACTAGCCAATCTGTTCTATTTTTAGAGCATTTTGACACTGGAGCACTACATAACTACTTGCAGTTAGCCCCCATGTCCATTCTCAGCCCTGGGTGACCACTAACCTCCAGGTGCCTCTTAGGATGCTCAAGGACTCGCTCCCAGGAAGCCCACCCCTTACTCCCACCTCTACTGATAGGCAAATCTATGAATGCTCAAGTCCCTTATATCAAATGGTGCTGTATTGGCATATAACTTACGTATATTCACCCAGTACATTTTAAATCACCTCTAGAATAACTTATAATAGCAAATGTAATGTAAATGTTATGTAAATAGTTGCTACTGTTTTTTAAAATTTGTACATTGTTTTGAGGTAGTGGGAATTTGAATCCAAGACCTTCATACTATGCTACATCCCAGCTTTCATTTTCTGTTTATTGCTTGTTTGTTTTTGCTTTTTTGTGTGTGACAGGGACTCACTAAGTTGCCCAGGCTGGGCTCAAACTTGCAGTCCTCCTGCCTCAGCTTCCCAGCCTGCTGGAATTTACAGGCATGCTCAGAAATCCAAGATTTTTTTTTGTGTGTGTGTGGGAATCAAACCTAGGACCTTGCACTTGCCAGGGAAGCACCTGTACCCTGAGCTATATCACTGGCTCTTAGATTGTTTTTGATTGTTGGATTTTTTCCAAGTGTTTTCTATCCAAGGTTGGCTGAATATGAAGGTTCCCATCTTACAGAGGTTAATGTGCATTTTTTGCTCAAATCCTTCAGAAAAGGATTTGCCTTTTCTGAACTTTTTGTATAAATGGGATCATATGATATGCAGTCTTCTGTATAAATAAGACAATCCCTTTCCTAAAGGCTCAAGTTTCCCAGAAGAAGTAAAAGGAAGATGGGCAAGTTTCTAGCAAATACCTGCAGTACAAGCTAGATAGAGACATACTAGACAACATAAATAATGGTTGCACTATAACTGACAGTTAAGAGATCCTTCAGTGGTTGCCCTGGAGGCTCTTCTTCCCCAGGATGCATTTGCTTCTGTGTATTTTAGAGGTACCTTTTCAACACAAGGGACTGGTAGGCCAAGGTGTGGGTTAAGACGCTTTGATGCCCATTAGCCTATAAGCACCAACACTTCAACTAATGAAGCTGGCTTAGGAGGCCCTGTATTGCTTGACAGATCCAAAAGTCTCTGGTAGTCTTGGGAGCTACAGAGGTCAGCCTTTAGGAAGGACTGATGTGCAGAAGGATCTTGGTTTCATATTTCACTTGCAATCCCATCATAGTTTCCTTAGAAGTTAACACAAACCAAAAGAACTTGATGGAAAGACAGCCAGCAAGTCACCCACAGTGAAAGTCCTATAGAGCCATCATCTTGATGTCTGAAGCCTCCTGCTATGCACTCTTGGTGTCCACTGGGTAAACTGATTATAGTTCCCCAGGCATACAGGCATGATTTACTCATAAGTGTCTGTGGTTACAAGCACCACTGAATGCAAATGGTTTATGATGTCAAGGTCATTGTTTTTCCCAAAGCAGACTCCAAACTTGCTAGGAAAGGTTAATTTCTTTAAGCAACTCTGGCTCCTTGGTGCTGGGTCAGTTGCAAAGGAGATGCTATCCTGGTCACATGCTGATAAAAAATATCCACTTTTCTCCTGTGCACTATGAATGAATTGAAAATTGTACTTTGAGCACAAATAACTGCTCCCAAAAGCAACATTATCATTGGTGTCAATGGTATCGCTGGAATGGTGGGTAGAACTTTGACCTGTGATCACCGTGTCTGGGTATTTGACCTTGAACCCGGAAATGACTAAAGAGGAGCAGAAAATGAACAGCAAGAAGGGAACTATGTGGGTCCAAAGGTGGTGGCAGAGAGGTAGGCATCCCCTCCCTCTTCACTAAGCAGTCCCAAGTCCTGGTGCAGATACACTGAGGTCTCATCCAAGGTGTGGCCTAGATTAGAAAAAAAGGTTTATCCTAAAGACCCCTTTAACATAGCTTTCTTATTTCTCTTTGATCCAATCCTTTTAAACACACACACACACACACACACACACCAGAGTCAAATAGCTTCAATTCTACTTCTCTGGATAAGATAATCCATTTCTCTAAATGTGGATCCCTGAATATTAATGCTTTAGCACCACTTTCCTAAAGTTCTGGAATCTGTCATAACTTGATTTTAGTTGAGAAGTATAGACCAGCTGTGCAGTATGATCTTTAGAAACCTCATTCTGTGAATGTGTACCTTAAGGTTTGCAAACTCATACCTACAGACTGCACAGCTAGACTTTACTGCTATAATGAGAGAATGAGGATTCTGCTCTAAAGTGACCACATGAACAGTGACCTCTGACATTCTCTCAGCCATGAAGAAAATGGATGCTTGTATGAGGTCATGGGTTAGCATTAACAGCCACCAACTTTCCTCTCTATTGCCTGTAGTAGTTTCTCAAATTCTACCATTAGAAATATCTTCCTTTGGATCCTGAGCAATTATCAATGTTCAGAGACCTCATAACATGCAAGTATCAATGAGAGATTATACCACATACAAAACTGTGGAGCCAGCTGTTAGAAAATGTCCTTATACTCACCCCAAAGTCATAGCACATGAACATATTCCTCTCAATCTAACATGGATTCTTAAGCAACTTAACAAAAGACAAATTTTATAGTGACTTCTTTGGGAGATGGAAAGATACTGTCATTGTCCCCCATTAGATCAAAAGTTCCTGCTAATTTCTTGATAGAGTCGTGGATCACCTCAGGCAACACTTGTGCTAATGAAGACTCTGAATAGCCAGAGTGTGTGCTGCTGGGCCCTGGATCACTGGTTTGGTCTGAAATATGAGAATCATAGGAGAGTTCAAATGCCTAAGGCTGCCATAATTTCTCCCACAACTTCATTAAAAGCAGAGTTTCTTAACAAAGTTTGCCTGTTATTGTGAAATTCCATTAACCCATGTCTATGACCACAATATTAAAAGGATGAACAGAGATAGAAAAAGATAGACCTAAGATAGGGGAAAAGAAGAAAAATAGAAATGGGGATGATGGAGCGGGAAGAATACAGAGAAAAAGAATGAGAGAGGAGAGGGAGACAAACACAGACAGAAGAGACAGATGGAGTCAGTGACAGAGAGATAAAGTGCAGTGAAATCAGGGGAAATGAGAGAGGAATGGAAAGACCATGACAGACAGAGTGATGGACTTAGAGAAGGACCTAGGACTGGGAGAATCAGAAAGTCAGAGACAAAACAGAAGAACAAGAAAGAAGAAAAAGAGAGAGAAAGAAAGAAAAAGAAGTATCGGAGCAAGTAATGGAAGAAAAAAGTAAGAAAAAAAACAGGGACAAAACAGAGCAGGAAAAACAGTGGAGAGCAAAATAGACAATGGAAATGAAGAATCCAGTTTTGCTCCAACAACAGAGCATCTGGATACCTTCAGAGTTCTCAAGTTCAACGCAGTCGGCATCAGATGCCAAATACTTCCTTGTCTTGGGGAACTATCCTGTGTACTCAGTGTGTTCAGACATTCCTGCTCTCTACCTATTAAGTGCTGGTAACACCACCTCACCTGAGCTGTGACAATCACAAATGTCTCCAGACCTTTTACAAATGTCCCTTGTGGGTAAAGTCACCTCCAATGGAGAATTGCTGAGTTAAGGGGACACAATTCTTTCATGCCTCTCTGGGCTCAGATTGCACATGTATTCAGGGAAATGAAGGGCTCACTGAGGAGGATATTTAAAGCCCATTTTCTAGGAGCGCTAATTGTTCCTGATGGAAATTTAAAGCATTATTTTTATATTAAAGCAAATGTAGATATATTACAGAGTAGAATCCCAAATTTAAGGCTGGGAAGAAATTTCATGTTTGAGACAGGGTGATTTTGGCCACATTCCCAGAATGCTTGGCAGGTATACATTTACATTTCTCTGCCTTGGAATAAGCTAATAATAGTTACCAATTATTGAGTGCTTACCACAGACTGGGGAAGTTTAGGACTTTCCTATTTGATCCTCACACCATGTCTATTGTTAGCTCCATTTTAGAGATGAGGAGATCGAGGCCCACAAAAATCATGAAATCCAATCCAGCCCCCAGAGTTGCTCAGTCATGAAGCTGACATTAGAGCCAAATTTTGTCTTGTGGTGTGTCTTCTCCAAGAGCTTCTGGGAAAAGGTCTACAGAAAGGTGAGTAGTGGTGGATACCCATGCTAACACCCTGCTGCTGGTAGGCAAGGGACTTCAGGCTCTGTTGAGAGTGGTAACCTTTTTTGTGTGAATTGAACCCAGGGCCTTTGCAAAGAATTGTGTTCCCATAGCGTCTTTTTATTTTTCTACTTTGTGACCTGCTGATAAATTGCCCAGAATGTGATCAAATTTGGGATCCTACTGCCTCAGCCTTTCAGAGTACTGGGATTGCAGGCATGTGTCATCATGCCCAGCTGGAACTGATGAACTCTGAACTCTATCTGGGTGGACAGGGAGGACTAAGGGCAGGCAACTCAGTAGCTGAAAACGAAAAGATTCTCAAAAGGAGGCTTACCATTCAATGGGAAATAACAAGTCAATTTGGTGGCCTCCTCTTAAGACCTCAAGTCTGACTCAAGACCCTCCTAAACCCCCTACAATCCCCGGGGGTTACATTCTTAAGAGTGTTCTCTGCTTAGCCTGGGACCTACAGATTCATGAGCTTTGCCAATGGCAACAGTGTAGACCAGCATTTCCATACTTCAGTCATGATAGGCTGTTCACCAAATCTCCTGCCCCTAGGTACCGCTGTTACTCTGATTTGCTCCCTACTTCATTTCTTTAATGAACTCAGTCTTTTTAGATAAGGTAGATCACTAGAGAAATCAATGCAACAAAAATGAACAAGGTTATTACATTCCAGCTGGATATTCAGTGTTATGGCTTAGATCTGGAATATCCCACCTCTCAAAAAAGCCTCATGTTCAAAAATAAGGCTTTTGGGTAGTAACAGATCATAGGGGGACTCTGGCTGTGCTCAATGTGCTGTGAGGAGATAAAGTCCGGCTAGGAGAGGCAGGTCACTTAGAGGGTCAATACCTCCCTCCTTGGCTCCTTCCTTTGCTCTCTACTTTCTGAATTCCTTAATGTGAGAAGCTTTCCTCCAGCAGGAGGGCTATGCCATTTCTGCCTTGGAGCTTGCTGACTTTCAAAATAACCTTTTCCTCCCTTACATAAGTTGTGGGTGTTGGGTATTGAGCAGGTAACTCTCTCAGCCTAGGTAGTCTCATCTCTCTAAGGTGAGTATGAGACAAGAGACAAGAGGATATATGCAAGGTACCTGTGAGAGTTCCTGGTATTGAGTAGAGCCAACAGCAACAGCAACAACAACAATGGTAACCCCAAACTAAACTTCAATACCAACCAACTAAGGGACTTGTGAAGAAAAATAATCACTGTTCTTGTCTTGTCTCCAAATCACCCAGACATTTTAAAACCACCCAGTTACTGTGCCTCCACCTTCTACCCATGTATTCCCTCCTAGCCCAGGACTGATCTATTCCACTTTCTCCTAGGACATCTTTAAGCATCTTATGGATCCTTCTAATCCCATCTCGACACACACTAAACATTCTACCTTGCTCCCACTTCTTGTCAATTGCAGTACCAGACTTGTGTGACACATGATGGATCCCATGAGCCACAGAGATTCAAAGGGAACTTTCCTTTTCCAATAATAATGATTACTCATCCATTAAATATAATTGATAAGCATTAATTATAGTCACTAATGATAACAATTAAGCAAAATGTGAAGTTCTTGCTAATTGTGATGAGGGTGGTTATGGGTTCCACAAACAGAGCACTTGTCGCACAGATTCCTGGGCACAACCTTCTGCCTATAATACACAGAGGACTGCAAATGGGGGGAGCCCAAGTCTGAGAGAAGGGAGAGGGAAGGGAATAAAGAAGATAATGTTAGAGAGGAGGGGAAAGCGAGGGATAAGAACAGACATCTTTCCCCTGCATCTCTTCACATTGCCCTCTGTACATGCCCATCTGTGTCCAAGTTTCCCCCCTTTTATGGGACACTCATCTCATTGGAGTAGGTCTCATCTCAATGCCTTTAGATCAGTTTGATTATCTCTGTAAAGTACCCATCTCTAAATAAAGTCACCTTCTGAGACATTATGATATATAACTTCAGCATATGAATACACAGGGTGAAAAATTCAGCCCATAACACTAGCTACATGAGTAGACATTGGGTTTAATGGTTCCTCCCACCCCATCTGCATCCAGCGTGCTTCTGCCTCCTACCACAGTTTAAGTTCATCTTTCCTTCTCCAAAAACCACTATATTCTCTCCTTTCTTCTCTGAGCCTTAAGTTTTTGATTCCTTGTGGCTGAATACAACCATTTCCCTCCCCCTACTAATGGGCACAGTACAAAGGAAGTGAGAGTTGGGGGAGCAGTATTCAAATCATTCCCTTCATGCAAACCATTCTCTGTAGTTCAACATGTGAGCCAGATGCTATCAAGGACTGGGAGAGGAAGGTAGGCTCATGGTTGTGGTTCTAAGCCTGATAGCTTCAGTTTAAAAATAGGTGAACTGAAATAAACACTGAAAGCTACTCAGATGGCACTGAAATAGAGTGGTAATTGATCTAATGCAACTCCTGCCTCGGATAACATCATTATTTGTGAAATTATGACAGTATTGCTCTTGCCAAGTCAGCAAACACTTACAGGATGTGACTTCTAATTTAGGAATGAGACTATTTATAGCTAATCTTAGAAGACAGCAAGCAGAAACTCAGTGGACACACACTAGCCAGATTTCTGAGAACCAAGCTTTGAGGTTAAAGTTCACACAGCTGAAGCACACAGGATCAGGGAAATCCCTCCCTAGGAGCCCTTTCCAGGAAGTATCAACTGTCCCTTCCTGAGGCAAACAACTGCCCCACTCAAAGAATTGTGGTTTGCCCATGGCCACTGACCACTAGCTCCTTCCGGGGCTGCCTTGGTTGCAGGATGTGCTGGCTCTTTATGACCAGTCATGGCACAGTGACCCAAAGGTATAAATTAAGGCTGGGCAGTTGTTCCTGCCTAGGTCATGCTTGTGAATTTGCACGTGCTTCAGCATTCCCTGCCAGGTCAACCGAGGTTTCTCCAATCTCACTTCTTTACATTTTCAATCTGCTTTCTCCCCTTCCCTTTCCAAGGTATTAACCCCACCCCAAGCCCTCCAAGATCATCTCATACCCCAGATTCCAGGGGATCCAACCTGAAACAGGTGCCTTGGAACCATCCAAAGTCCATGCACGCTGCCCCTGGTCCTTCTGCGCTTTTGAAAGACAGTGGGTGAAACTTTCTCTTCACAATTTCCCAGAGCAGCTGTGGGATCCACTGTAGAATTTTGAGTGGAAGAAACCTGTAAATCACTTTTGATTATAATGCTAGATTTTGTTTATTTGACTTCCTTGGAACAAGATATATACCTAAAATTATTGTTTGAAAAGAAAATCATTCCATTATTCACATTTTTCCTTTGGAACAATTGCCATATTCCAAGCACATTTCTAAGTACTGTGAATGGTATATTATTAGCCCATTTTTCATTATTGTAATGAATTACTTGGGTCTGTGGTACTTTATAAAGAAAAAAGATTTATGTTGGCTCCTGGCTGTGATATAAGGTCAAGGAACTGTACCTGGTGATAACTTCCTTGCTGGCAGTCCGTAGGTGGCTCAATACGTCACATGGCAAGAGTCAGGGGGTGTATTTCTCTTTCTTTACCTCCTTCCCTCTCTCCTTCCCTCCCTCTCCCTCTTCCTCTCTGTCTTAGAGCCAGTAAGCCTTAATCATAGGTTCCAAACTTAATGAATTTATCTAATCCTAATTTCCCCCACAAAGGCTCCAGCTCTAAACACTATAGCAGAATCATTTTAACTTTCTTAATACTTAACATTGGGGATTAAATTTTAACATGTCAACCTTGGGTGTGAGTCCAACCATATCTGTTATAGTTTAGCTCTAGAATGCCCTTCAAAAGGCTCATGTGTTCAGGAGTGGGGCTTTTGGAAGGCAATTGAATCATGAGGGCATTATGCTCACCAGTGAGATCAGTGACTGAATGTACCCTTAAGAGATAGGGCAAAATTGGAGGTGAGTCACTGGGGCTGTGAGCTGGAAGGGTATGTTCTTGTCCCTGGCTCCTCCTTTCACTTACTGCTTTCCTGGCTGCCATGGTATGAGTAGCTTTCTCCAGCTAGGTCCTTCCATTGTGCCTTTTCTGCCCTGGGACCAGCCAACCATAGATGGGAACATAAGCCAAAACAAACCTCTCCTCCATATCAGAGCAGAACCAAGACCCTAAGGCTAACATTGTGCCTCAGACGGTGAGCACATGCACCTCTGCAGAGCTGTCATCAAATGCCTCTGCTCCTTGCCTGGATGACACCACTTGTGTGCATCCTTCAAGGGAAGAGGCTGAGACATTTGGTATTTTCTCTATTTTTTTCCAGATAGGGGGTCCCAACCTCTTACATGGCTTGTCCACTGGAAATCAGTGCTGGTACTGAGGGCACAGCTTAGAGTCTCAGTCTGTGCATGTGGTGGGGGTGCTCAACAGGTGCTATGAGCTGAAAGACTACCTCGGGACGGGGGCAATGCATCTGGGTAGTTTGGAATTGCTTATCCATCCACATAACTCATCCTATATTCTTCTCATGCCTTGCTCTTTGCACCTGTTGTCCCATCTCTGTGGTGCCCTCTGCCTCCACAGCCTCTGCCTGCCCAGTGAACTCTTTGTTGTTATTCTGGATGAAGTTTTCCTTCTTCTGTGTGTTCTTCCACCCACTGAATGCATACACACACACACACACCCACACACACACACACAAAGAGAGCTGATACTTCTCCTCTTTGCCTGCATGGAGTCTGGCACTTCTAGGTGGTTCCTTTTCTCCATCTGTCAAGTAGGAATGATAGAATTTACATCTTTCTGTTGGCCTAAATGTTAATTCAATCAATATATCCATATCAGTATCTTAGATCCATATCTAGTCAATTGTAAACACTTAATAATTGCAAGCCAATAAGGTTACACACCTTAATCTTTATGGTTGAAATGAATTACTAATAATATCTGAGGCTTATTGATTCATTGGTGAGTCTATGCTAAAAAAGTAATCCTTATAAACACCTGAGGAACACCTCACATTATTTCTGAGGAAAATCAGGATCCATAACACTTTAAATGTTTCTTTACAGTGTTTTCTGTCTTACTATGACCTTTTCAAAAGAAGTTCTTAAATTTTATCTTGCTGCCTCCAGCAGGATGTCTTTGAATCAATAGTTATTTAGTAAATGAAGGAATAAATAAACGAATGAAGCAGAAAGGAACCTTGTTTAAGAGATGGAGAAATGAGGACCCTCCAATAAGGTGTCACTTTCCCAAGAATAAAAGTGGAGCTCTGTCTGACCCAGAGTCCTAGTGATTCTCCATTAACTAGTGCCTCTCATACTCAACTGTACACATGAACTACACAGGGAACCTTGTTAAAGTGCAGATTTTCTGGCTGGGGATTTAGCTCAGTGGCTTAAGCACCTGTCTGACAAGCACAAGGTCATGAGTTTGATCCCCGGTACAAAAAAAAAAATGCAGATTTTCATTCAATGCATCTAGAGTGGGACCCAAGATTCTGCATGTTTAATAATTTCTTGAAATAGTGTCACATTACTATAATAAAATACCCAAGGCAGTTAACTGATAAAGAGAAAGGGTTTGTTTAGTTTCCAGTCCAAAATTAAATGGCCCCATTGATTTGGGACTCTGGCAAGAGTGTGTGGTAGAACAAAACTTATCACAAGGTAAGAAGGAAACAGGGGAAGCAATGAGGTTCTGCAATTTCCTTTAAAGACATGGCCCCAGTGACCTAGATCTGCCATCCAGCCCTGCCTCGGAAGGGTCCACAGCAGTTCCCAATAGTGCCATCCTGGAGACCAGGCATTTAACATGTGGACCTATGAGTGACACACACATACCCAAAACCACATCTCCCAAGAAATAGCCTAGCTTGTAATCACGCCCAGAGCAGCAAAGCAGTGCTTATTTTAGTTGGTTCTATGCCTGCAAACCCTAGAAATCAATGAAGTTTCCTTCAGTGAACTATGAACTTATTAGAAAGAATCCAAGGAAAAATGCAGAACTGGAACTCTAGCAAGCATGCACCCAAGCAATAGGTGGGGTTCCTTGCAGGGTCAGGAGAAATAAGCTTCAACTCTGCGCTGCCCTAGAATCACCTCACACCCAGGGTGGGGGTCAGATTGACTCAGTGTGAAGCACTTAAGCATGCCCAGGTGAGGGGAAGACATCATGACTGATAAGCTCATGGCGACTATGTGTGATGAGGACAGGCATTTTCCTGGAGGAAAAACTGAAACTTTCATACAAAAAGAAAAAGTGCATTAAGCTACACTGCCCAAAGGCAGGGTCACCAGCTCTGTGGCAGATTTGAAAGATGAGCAAGAGATATTTGGATTACTTCTTTCCAAGTGCTCAGATGGACCACTGAGCATCACTCGTCACCTCCGTGGAGACTGTATCTAAGATTGGACAGGCTACAGGATCCTGGAAGCGATTCTTCACTCTCGTGTTAGATTTTTATCCAGAACAGCTCTCCAGGTTTATGCTGTAGGTCGCAGGGAGCAGGGTGTGCGATTAGCAGGCATTTAAACAATCTCTTATCATCTTTTCAGGGCTTTCTTGCTTGATTTTTATAAAACTTTATCCAATTCCCAGTAACTCGATTTTAAAGGTCATTGTATTAACTGCAAAGCTGAATCTAGGGATGAGGTCATTTTTCATCCAGAGAAACTGTTTAGTCTGGTTCGCTGCCATTTCCATGGCCCACAGATGCTGATCTGGGCTTTAAGAAGACAGTTCTGCCTCCATGTAGTATTCTGTGGGAGAAAAAGACTCTCTTCCTTTCCAAACCTCAGCTTTGCCTTCTCATCAAAGGAAGCCTTTGTCTTTGTGTTTGTCTCACTCATATCTATGTGAGCAGCTGTAGGCACACAAATCCTACTACAACTAAAGGCAGTCATGTAATCACCTTGCTGAAATATTTGGAATTGTGTAGCAAGAGACTGGTTCTCTTTTGCCATAATTTATGACAAAGCCCCGAATAAATCTCCAGACATGGATTTCCTATAAAATACTTCCTTGTGAAACTTTGTTGCACTGCAAAATGAAAAGAAGATGGGGGGAGATGAAAGAGAAAAGGGGTGGTGGGAAGCCGGTGCTGGAGATGTGTATAAATCTCCAAGCATGCTGTTTCCATTCATCACAGTTACTATAAAGACAGGGATTTTATTTTGATGGAAAAAGAATGAATCATTGTGGTTTTAGAATCTAATGTGAAGCTTGCTTGAAGCTTTTTCCTCCGATCTTTCTGCTTTTTCAAGATCACTTAAATGTGGAGGGAAGAAGGTTGCAAAAAAGACTTTCCAGCAGCCATAGAAAGAACTGCAGTGGGGTAGATGTCAGAGGATGGGGGAATTGTCTTTCTGTCCTTTTTACTGGGGACATTTATTGGTCTCTGAAGACTTAGAAATACAATAGAGTTGCAGCGGAAGCATATCTCAGTTATGTAAATTATGATATATGGGGAGAGAGAGGGGAGGAGGAGGAAGAAGAAGGAGAAGGAGAAAGAGGAGAAAGAGGAGAAGAAGAAGAAGAGGGAGAGGGAGGAGAAGGAGAAGGAGAAGGAGAAGGAGAAGGAGAAGGAGAAGGAGAAGGAGAACGAGAAGGAGAACGAGAACGAGAAGGAGAAGAAGGAGAGGGGAGGGGAGGGGAGGGAAGAACAGAGGAGGGAGAGAACACCAGAGGAGAAGTGATAGAAGAGGAAAGGAGAGAGGACAGAAGAGGAAAGGGGATAGAAGAGGAGAAGAGAGAGGACAGAGGGATGTAAAGAAGGAAGAGGAGGCGGGGGTAGGGCTCAGAGCAGCCTGGGAAAGCAGGAGATGGAAAATCTGACTTGAATCCTCCATTGTCCCCTTTGCCTCTCATCTATGAGCAATTCCCCAGGCAAAGAACCAGACTCCTGCTTTCATTCAGCGGGATTCATTAAACGCAAGTCAACCTCTTCCTCATATACGTTGCCCAGATGCTCGGTGGCCTGTCCAGGGTAAAGGGAAAATACACTGTGTTGGACAAACGGAGAAACTCTCTCTTCTTTCACAGCATGGGAGTGTTTTTTTTTTAAAGAGGATCATTCAAGGGCACTCTGACTCTGTGATTGTTCCTTTAGGCTATGAGTTCAGAATCTAATTGGTTAGATTAGACCAGTTAAATTTGCTTTAAGTGGGGCTTCTCTAAATTGTACAGTTGGGGAGTGGGAGCTCTGTTCAGGTACAAATGTGTTCATTCATTATTCACCTAATGCAGCACAGCTCCTGTGTTCCAGGCATTGTACTACCAGGTGATGATGCAGAGAGAAATTTCTCACTGCCCTTTTTCATGCAATCAGAGTTTTAAAACTGGAAAGACCCTCGGAGGATACCATCTATCAAGAACAATGTTAAATAAGCTTTTATACACAAGCACTGCTTCTTGAAAAATAAACATATTTTACTTACCACATTCTTTGAGTTCATTCAAAGAGAAAAACATTTTTGAGTTCCTTGGTGGGGAGGGATACTTTCCCAAAACTGAGCTTACTTGCTTGATTGACTAGAAAACCATCGACTGAAGACTCGGCAGTGCTTTTTGGGTACTAAAATGCAACTACTTTGGTACAGTAGTAAGTAGTTGGGTTTTGAAGTGTTCACTCTGAAGTCAGATTGTGCACTTTATCCTCATATCCAGGCAGGTCACAGGTGGCCCCTGGTTTGTGTGCCGCTGTGTGAAGACCTGGGAAGTAGGAAGCCTCTTGGTTCCTTTTGGATCCCCCATATTACCTTGCACAGTAACTGTCTTCCAAATTAAGTAGCTATTCTTGTTTTATTGCAAACAAACAAAAGAAAAAAGAAGTGGAAGTACAAAATTTCACATGCAATTAAAAACGGAGGTGCCTGGAGCAGATATAGCAGAATTCGGCGGTACAAACTGTTTCATTCGGGCTCTGCTTTTCACTTCCCTTAACTCTGCTTTCCTCACTGAGCACTTCACTCAGGGGTAAAATTTCTCTGTAAGAACCTACCCTTCACTCTGCAGAGCCAGCCTAGCAGCCTCCCACATTTAAATCCAAAACAAGGGTTGCTTTCCTCTAGGCCATGTGTGATCCCACTTTGGATCTGGGGCTGATGAGCTCTGCCCAGCCTAGAATTAGTCTGAATTATTTCATCAGGTCAGTGATGGAGCCAGATTCGTGTAAAACACATAGTGAAGATTACTAAAAGAAGGTGCATAGGTGATTGTAGAAACATAAAGAAAGACTCTCTACTATCTTTTTTTTGTCTATTCAAGTATCTATTCATCTATCCAGTCATCCATCTATGCTTCTGTGTATCTATCTACTCATTAACCCTTGTGTTCATTCGGATAACTCCTAGCTAGGGGCTGCTCACATCCATTTTGCATAAAGCAATTAAACATTCAGTGCATGGGTTACCTTAAGAGGTCTGATGTTGCTTTTTAAATAGAATGAATAAATAAGTTTGTTTTTATTCTCATTTCACACACAATGAAAAATGAATCACAACAGCTAATGGCAGAGCTGTGATCAACATTCAATCTTCTCAACTATGTTTTTCCCCAGAACATATCCCCTCATTTTCTGAGGAGTAGAAGCTGCCCATCAGAGCCGATGTATTAAAATTATCCCCTAAACACAATAGATTTCATGCAAGTGTATATTTATCTATATTTTATTAACCAGTGTTCATTGTTATCTCAGGATCATACTTATCTTTTCAAAAGAAAAATGTACCTTATAATGCCATCTCAGGAAAAAATAGAAGTAACAATTTTTAATGTCAAAGCCATGTACATTCTTATTGTATTGAGTGCTAATCCATAAAAGTATTATGTAAACTACTGAAATATGCCCCAAATTCACATTTCTTAGTAAGGCCTTGTAAATTACCACATTATGTGGTGGACAAAAGTAGAATGCAAGACATTGAGAACACTTTTTATGAGAAATTTTTTCATAAGTGCTAACAAAATCAAAGCTATGGGGACATTGAGTGAGTTGGTCCGTATGTTTTCACCACTATCTTCAAGAATTGCTTATATGTATGTATATAATTATTCTTGGTCAGGTTTGTTTCATAAGTCCAAGCCTATTTTATATATGTGCTATTTGGATTGTATCTCTATTACTATAGTGGTTTGTGGTCTATAATTATAAAATATGAGTTCAGAATGGAATTTATGATTGCCAATTTCTTTGCATTTTAAAAGAAATTAGAGTTGGACTTTTAGGTTCTTTCATTTGCTTAATAAACAGTCAACCATATACTATGTGCTAGGCACTGTTTAGTATATAGCAGTGAGTGGATGAAACAGATACAAATCTTTTCCCTCAAGGAGTTTAGATAACAGGTTTTTCCAGTAAGAAATAATTTGTACTTCAACCTGCTACTGGCTTTGTAGGCATCTACTTTCCCCTTTGTAAAATGAGAGGTGAGTGAACTCAGTACCAACAAGTGAAAGTATTAAGCCTGGGGGCTGGAAATACAGCTCAGTAGTAGAGCACTTGCCTACCATGTGCTAGGTCTTGAGTTTGATCCTCAGCACCAGCAACAAAAGTCAGCATAGCATGAGAAAAGAAAAATTAATGGACAAGTTGCCTAAATACTGAGAAAGGTGTTCTGTTTAAGCTTGAGGGTACTAATTATAATACTTGATCAGGTTCTTGAGTACTTTTTTCATTGTTGAGACAAAATACCTGACCCACACAAGTTAAGAGAAGAAATGTTTATTTGGCTTATAGTTCATAGAGATTTCAGGTCATAGTTAGGGTGGTTCCAAGGCAGAGTGGCATCATAGAGGAGAAAGAGTTCACTGAAGACATAGACAGAAAAAGCAGCAAGGGATCTTAACAGCATCTTTCTACCCCTTTTATTTTATCCAGACTACTTAGAGTGGGTAACACTCATACCCTTAATGCTAGTGTCCTGAGTCTAGCATTGCACCATGAGTCAACCCCCCGCATCCCACTCTCTGCATTCAGCCCCCTCTAAAAAAGCCCCACCTATGACTCCATGAGGCTTTGGGGGAACTTTTAGACACAAGCTATAACAATTAGTTCAGCTTCTAAGGATAGGATGAGGAATGTTTGGGCAAAGAGCAACCACATATACGATTCCCAGGAGGTGGTGAGTTCCTTGTTACTCAAAGTGTGCAAAAAAGAGGCTGGAAGTGAATTTGGCAGGGATACTGGAGAAAGTTGCAAATATCAGCCTTCTGACAACCTTTTCACATCTGATGTATATGTGTGATTAATAATACTGTCTGCCGTCTCGGTGCTGCCCTGTTTGGACATATCTGCTGCAGTAGAGGAAAAAGAAAGAGGAGGCCTCCTAACTAGCTTGGTTAGGCAGTAACTTCTAGTATTGCTGTTTATAGTCCATCGAACAGAGAAAATCACATGGCTTAAAACAAGAAATGCAAGGAAACAGAGGTGATAAAAGGAGTATATAGGGAGCACCATCTCCCTGTAAGGTTGTGTAAAGTTGAGGAGAATTGTAATACTGCATTTCAGAGAGCTATTTTTGGAATTCAATGAGTGAGTCCATTGTTGTCCTCTTTGCCTGAGCTTCAAAGACCACCATGTTGTGGCCCTAGTGCTATAATAAATGTGTGGTCCAGATAAATAGAACAGAAGACCAAGAGAAAACCCCATGCTCTTACAGCCATCTGATTTTTGACAAAGAAGCCAAAATCATATGTTGGAGAAAAGACAGCCTCTTTAACAAGTGGTTCTGGAAAACTGGATGTCCACATGCACAGAATTGAAACTAGATCTCTGTCTTTGACTCTGTACCACAATCAAGGAAAAATGCATCAAAGACATAGATAAAAAAAAAAGAAAATTTGAAATGCCTGGAAGATAACATAGGGTAAACACTTTAAGCCACAGGCACAAGCAAAAACTTCCTAAATAGACTTCCACTAGCACAGGAAATAATAACAAGATCAATAAATAGGGTTACATCAAATTAAAGAGATTTGCACAGCAAAGGAAATAGTCAACAAAGTAAAGAGAACAACTCCAGAATAGGAAAATTTTGCTAGCTACTCTTCTGATAGAGGACTGATGTCTAGAAAATAATATAAAGAAATCAAAAGAATTAACCCTGAAAACAAATAACCCAATTCACAAGTGGACAAATGAACTGAATAGTCACTTCTTAAAATAAGTGCAAATGGATAGTACATACATGAAACAATGCTCAATCTCTTACTCATTAAAGATATCCACATCAAAGCTACTTTGAGATTCCATCTGACCCCAGCTAGAATGACTATAATCAAGGAGGTAAAAAACAATGAATGTTGCCAAGGTTGTAGGGGAAAGGAACCCTTCTACTTTGTTAGTGGAAATGTAAACTAGTACAATCACCGTGAAAATCAGTATGGAGTTTTCACACATACTTAAAGCAGAAATTCTACTTGACCCAGCTATACATCTTCTGTGTACAGTATATTCACTAAAGAACTAAAGACATCACACTATAGTAATGCATGTATACCCACCTCCATATCAATGCAATTCTATGCACTAGCTAAGCTCTGAAAACAGCCTAGATGTCCATCAGTGGTTGAATGATATTGTGGTATTTATACGGAATTGTGGTATTTATACAGCAGGGAATATTACCATAAAAAAGAATGAAATCATGTCATTTGCATGAGAATAGACAGAATTCAGATCATTATGATAAGCAAATTAAGCCAGACTCAGAAAGTTAAATATTTTTACTTAAACGAGAGACTTTTATAAAGAAATGAATGAGTGAATGAATCAAGTAAAGCAGAATTGCCAGGAAACTAGAAAATAGACGTTAGGAGATGAGGAAAGAGATCAGCAGGAGGGAGGAGTGGTGAGAAGGATAATGAATTTGAAGATGATCAAACTTATATGAAATGCATATGGTAAACTCTCCAAATGAATCTCACTATTTTGTATTACAAAGCTGCACTAAAAATAAATACATAAAAATAAGAAAAATGACCGGGTGTGGTGGTGCATGCCTATAATCCCAGTGCTCAGGAGGTTGAGGCAGGAGGATCATTACAAGTTCAGGACCATCCTGGGCTGCACAGTGAGCCCAGGGCCAGCTTGAATTGCATAGCAAGACCCTGTCTCAAAATGACAAAATAATAATATAATAAGAAGAAGAAGAAAAAGAAAAATAAGAAGAGTAAGAAGAGTAAAAAGAAGAAGAAAAACTAATTTTGGGGTTTATGGGAACTCTGATTTCTCATTTTTTTAGTCTAAAAGTATTTGAAAAAATAAAAAGACTACCGGGCAACCTGGTGAAACCAATTGAAAAGATGCTCTATAGAGCCCCTGGGCAGAAGCCGAAAGGAGCTGATCTTCTGTGCCACAATTTTATCCCTCTGAGCTCAATAGCCAGAGGATGCTAGACAGGATGCTAGACAGCAGTGAAGGGCTAGGTGGAAAGTTCTCAGGGACCATTTGTATCCAGGCTGAGCCTGAGTGTTGGGAGACGAAAAGGCTCAAAGACTCACCACCCTTGGACTTGTTATATCCATGTAGTTGAAGAGCTGCTTCCCCTCCATGGAACAGCCTGGGTGCATGCCGCCCATCTGAATCTGAAATGAATTCAATTTAGCCTGGTGTAATTGCTTATTTGATTCCTGATGATGACATGCAGTTAGGAGGGAAATTGACATTCTGTCATTTCTGTTCCAATGAACCAAACTCTGACAAGTTCCCTTGTAGGCACTTTGTGACAGCTGGGCCACCTGCTCTTCTTCTAAGGAGAAATTAGAAAGTGAGGGGAGTTTAGAAATAGAGAATTCCAAGCCAGGTACCTTTTTAGAACTTGTGAAATGGATGAATCACATAGGCAGCCAGGGATATGCCCAAGCTTCCATTTCCTTTGGGCTCACACAAAGCCCTCTTTTCAGAAAGCACTCAGGATTGTTTTCAGCCTTAGAAATACGGATTTTATCTCTTGTCATCCAAACATTATTTATGATATGTTCAACATCAATTTTTTTAAAAAAATTCAAATAATTCTGGGGTTCGGAGATATCCACAGGGGATAAGCAAAGGCCTCACTGTTTTAAACACAGAGAAATGTGTTTGCGAGATCATGACTGTCAGTGTCTTGTTTGCCCATGTCTTCGCATGGCCACACTATCTTGAATAATGCCCACAGGCTGGTTAAAGGGCAAGAACGATTCTTGATTCTTAGTGATGAAAGAACAAAATCCATAAGGACTTAAATAGAAGGCCTGAATGACAGTATCCATGGAAACTGAGGTCCCCCTATAGCCTGAATAGGTGAGATTTAGATAATAATCTCATGATAGTGAGAGGAAAAATTAATTCATAGGTGAGTGCTTTTCAATGAGGGCAGCCTTTTTTCCTCTTCAGGGACATTTTGCAAGCCAAAGACATTTTTAACCATCACAATGAGAAGTTAACAGCATCTAATGAGGAAAGGTTTGGGATGCTGGTTTCCATCCTGCAGTGCACAGGACAGCTACCTACAAGACAACATTATCTTTTCCAAACTGTTGATAATGTTGAGGCTGAAAAATTTAACTGTAGTACAAGGAACTAAGGTGTGTTCTATTGTCCTCTTAGGAGAAGTGTATCTGATGCTTTAGGAAAGACAGTTTCTACTTGCCTTAGGAAGACTTCACAGTGAGTTGACAAGAAGATGAACTCTTTTCATTTATGATCAAAACTTACAACATTCCTTCGGTCTTTAAACCCTCCACTGGCATCCTGTTCTTTTTAGGAAAAAAAGTTCAATGTATGTAACACAGCCATCAAGGCTCTATGCAAATATTTTCATACTCTTTGACAGCAGAGAGCCAGAATTTAGGAAAAGGACATTGGTCGGAGAACCCTTGCTACAGTGTCAAGATAATGGAAAGGACATTTAAAAACAGTTCCTCATTACTATCCTTAAAGATGGTGAAAGAGGTGGAGGGAATGAATCTCACCTATAAATTAGTAGACTGGTCCTCAATGAGCAATAAATGTCTGATCTGTTATTAGTATACTTAGCAGTTGTTAAGACAGAAAAGAGAGTAGAATCATACAGATACCCTCTTGCATCTTCCATTTGGAATCAAAGCTTTATTTGCTATAGAGTAGCTCTAGGAATTCTGGCATAAAGATGGCTGATGAAGAATTTTGGAAACTTTGATGATACAGGTTCTTCAGGAGAGACACACATCACTCCTCCCAGCTTTGCGCTGGGTTTCATATTTGATGGTCTCCAGCATCAGTTCCTACTGAGACTATAAGAAAGACAGCCAGACATGATTTACGTCACATACTGCCTCAATCTTACTCACTGATTTCCAGTCACACCAGGCTTCCTTGAGCACCGTGAGCATCATGCTGCCTCGCCTTACAAGGTCTTGCCTCTGTCTGGGCTTTAAGATCCACCCCTACATCTTCTCTTCACAGCCACAAGCACATACACCACACAGTTTAATCCTACTCGTATTTCTGATCTCAAATAAGGCATTATTTCTAGGTATTTTCCTGAATCCACTCCAGACTTGGCTCAGTTTCCCTTTTGTGTACATTACCCATGCCTCTCCTGTCATGGATATCCATGCTGTATTCATTAGACTGGTGTATTTCTCTGCTCTTTGATTGGAAGCTCCATGAGGAGAGGGGCTGGGCTTTATCTATTTGTGCTGTCCAAAGGCTTTAAGCTAAGGGGGAGCCAGGAGCAGAAACCAACCCTCTTTCTGCTGGACCAGCACACCTCAGCCAATATGCTCAGTGCTATAGTTCCAGCATTCAAGATAGTACCTGGCACAGAACAGACCCTCAGGAATTGTGGGTTGATTGACACTTTCTGGCTGGGACCCAGACTGTCCATCACTGAGACAGGAAAGAAAAGCTGCTTCCCAACAGAGCAGCCTTCCTGGCCCAGGCAGTGGACAGCAGCGCCTCATCAGTATGCAGCACACACCAGCCAGCCATCAGTCAAGCTGCAATCTCAATAAATCAGGAGACTGGGCCACAATTTCCTAGAGATCTGCCAGAGTCCACTTGAGAGGCCCAGGAAACTGAGTGGCCACTAGCCACCTGTCTTGTGACTCTCAAAAGCAATCAGTAGCAAGCATTAATTTATTATGAAAGACCTCATTCCTCTTTTGTTCCACTGTAGAATGTCACACCTGTTTCCTAGCTTTCTGTTTCCTTGTGTCCCTAGGTAGATAGGATCTGTAAAATGGGTTTCTATGTCAGTCACCTTTCTGTTGCTGTGATGAAATTCCTAACACAATTTAAAGGGGGAAAGGTTTATTTTGATTTATGGTTTCAGTCTGTGGTTGGTTGGTCCATTATTTTTAGGCCTGGGTGAGTGAAAATATCATGGTGGCAGAGCACAGTGTGGGAAGCAGCTCAGAATGTAGCAAATGGAAAGCAGAGAGGGAAGAGTGAGAGAGGAAGAAGCTGGGATCAAGACCATGTCCCACTTTCTTCAATTAAGCCCCACCTCCTTAAAGCCCAGATAGCTATCACCTCATCAATGGCTTATCCCACTGATGAAGTTAGTGTCCTGTGATCTGATCACATCCCAAAGGTCCTAACCCTAAGCATTGCTGCATTAATGACCAAGCCTTCAACACAATAAACCTTTTGTGGAATGTTTTGTATTCAAACCATAACAATAGGTATGATGACAATAATTCCTGTTACTCAATGTAAATGTGCATAATATTTTAATAAGTGTATAGTACATAGTATGTGTGTGTGTGTGTGTATTTATACCTACCTACTTTTTGAGGAGTGGGGTGTGTGCCAGGGATTGAACTCATGACCTCACACTTGTCAGGCAGGCACTTGTGCCACTGAGCTAAATCCCCAGCCCAATCTATATATTTTAATACAAGCCTCTTCCCATGTGGTCACAGGATGAGGAAAATGGAAGCACATGGAATTAAATGATGAGGGCAGCAGTCTCTGTCTCAGCCATTTTGAATGCTTTGCCTACATTCCCTTGCCTAGGCTGGCTCTCCCATAAGCCCATCTGAGCCTGCACGTAACCCAGAAGAGATATCATTGCCAACATAAGAAGAGAAAGAAGGAATATTTGTATGGAATTTTAAAGAGCTATGAGCACCTCTTGTTCTCAACAATATAGGTATTAGCAAAGCTGCTGAGTAGACCTGGAGCTCACAATTACAAGGCCTTCTAGGAAGGTCATGTGAACAAGGATGGGGCCCAGCCAAAGTCATTCTCTGTTTATCTGTTTTATAGATTGGTACTCAATGTCAGCTCTTGTTTAGGGGGGAAGGGAGATGGCTATTTATGTTTACTTACTAGAATAAGATCCTATGTGTACAAAACCATATAGGGTGGCTACGTAAAGAATACAGCTCTAGAAAGAGATATGATTACATAGGATGCCAGCTTAAAGTTGAGAAACACTATCAGAAAAATTTCAACTTGAGAATCATGCACTTCTAAGTGTTAGGAATTAACAAGAGTCTAACCCTGCTCTCCCACCCACTCCTCTCTCTCCTAAATATTCCCTGGGGCCCTCTCCAGGGGTTCAGCACTCAGCTAGGCTGGGGGTGGGGTGGGGCAGACAGAATAATAGGATAGTAACATTTCCTAGAAATGGCTAAACCTTAGTGGGGGGGGGGAGAATTTAAACTATTAATAACAGTATGATTCACCCATTCAACTAATATGTATTGTGCGCTTCCTACATGCCAACAATTATTCTGAGCACTGAACAACAAATGAAACAAAGATGTATTTTTTCTTGGAACTCATGTTGTAATTGGGAGGGAAAACAATAAAAATTAGCAAATAAATGCATAATGTATGCTGGCCAATGATACATGCTTTCAATTATACTGAGTGATGAGAAGGGGCTACTATTTCAGATACAATGGTCTGGAAAAATCTTTTGGAAGAGGTGATCCCACATGTAGATTAGTAGATTGATCCTCAATGAGGGATGAATGTCTGATTTGTTTTTAATATACTTAACAATTATTAAAATAGAAAAAAGAGAGGAGAATCGTGTAGACATCCTCTTTCATCTCCCATTTGGACTCAAAGCTTTATTTCCTACATAGCAGCTCTTAGAATTCTGGAAAAGAGTTGACTGATGAATTTTGGAAAGTTTGATGACATGAATTCTTCAGGAAAGATATACATCACTCCTCCTATCTTGACATTGAAGCAAGGGCACTCTGATCAATGTTCTTTTCCTAACTTCTGGCTCTCTCTTGGCTGTAAAAGATAAAAATATTCACATAAGGCCTTGATGGCTGAGTTATGTACATTGGACCTTTTCCTAAAAGCAGCAGGAAGCCAGCAGAAGGCTTTAAACACAGAAAAAATGTGATTGGGTTTGTGATCCTAAATGAGATCACAGCCTAACAAATGAGGCTTTGGGGAAGTGTATGGTAGGTAGAAGAAAACAGATGAGCTAAAGTACTGACGAGGCTTCTCCTGGTCTCTATTCAAACCTTTCCCCACACAAGCCGGACACCACCATTCTCAGCCTCTCTTGCAGCTAGAGTGAAAGGATGTGACCTCAATCTCCACCAAGCAGACTTCATCATGGAAGCTGGCACTGCTCACAATGATAATAATTTTCATCTAACTTCCAGGGGCAGCAGTAGAGTTAGATGTCTGGTAAAGTGTCTAGGTCCTGTCATCACCAGTTTTGTGGGGCTCACTGTTTTTGCACCATTCTGAAATGTGAGCTGAGGGACTGTCCTAGGAGTAGCCTGAAGGTCTGGCTCCTTTCCCCACCTGCAGTAGTTCCTGTTGGTGTTGTAAGGAATCACCACAAACTTAGTGGCTTGCAAAGAGTAGTTTGTTCTCTTGTCATCCTGAAGTGCCCCAAGTTCAAAGTCAAAGTGTTAGCTGCTCTGCTTTCCTTCTGAAGGCTCTGAGTGAGAATCTGTTTCTTGCTTCTGCTGGCTTGTGGTGGCTTTATCTGAAGCCACATCAGAGTGATCTCTACTTCTGTGGTCATGTTGCTTTTTCTTCTGTGCCTTCTCTTTTGACTTTTTTCCTCACTTTTATAAGCACACTTGTCACTGGAGTCCAAGCCACCTGGATAACTGAGGAGGACTTCCTCATCTCCAGATCCTTACTTTATCTCATCTGTAAAGACTTTTTTACAAATAGGTTCACAAACCTAAGATTCAGACATTAGGGCATCAGTATATCTTTTTTGGTGGTAATTATTCAACTCACCATACCACACTATTTCTTGGGGATCCTATAGTTTAAAAACATTTCTTTCCAGTTTCCAGCAGCCTGAATTCTCTTGAATTTTTATGTCTGGAAGTCTCCCATTGATAGTACCCACTCTCTATCTCTAATCTTTGTTCTCATAGAGAGGTAGGTGTCTGTAATGCTGTCTGTAATGAGACTGTGCTCCATAGGCATAGGTGACTCCTTGCTTTCCTGGCTGACCACCTCAACTCCCACTCTATGTAGGTTTTAACTCTCATTCCAGCAGTTCTGTGCTTAAGACAGCTTCCTTCAGGTTAAAGTAGGTCTCCTGGACCTCAAGGGTCACAATATAGACCCCACCACGGAAGGTGGAGAGAAACCAGCAAGCTGGTCAGCCACAGTACATCAAGTATTTATGACTTCATGAAACAGTAAAAACTATATCCAACCTCAAGCCCTTAACATACTTCTGGAGAAACAGTGGTTTCTCCTGACCTTTCAGTGGACTTTGCCCTGTCTTCCAGCATGCTCCAGCATTGTTAGAGTGAGAATGGAGTCTGTCTAAGGGAGACTTTCTATTTACACTTGGAAAACTTGACAATCAAAAAACATAAGAAGCAAAATGCTATGGTGCCTACATGCTGGTCTCAAAAGCCTGATGGATCTGGGATCTGAAGCCTGAAAACCTGGTATCATTATTTACTAACTAGCTGTGATACCTTGACAATACTGCCCACCTCTCTGAGCCTCAGATTCCTCATCCTTGAGGGACAGTGCCTACCTGAATTGATTGAATGAGGCTTCCAATCCTAGTTTTTTGAGGAATCTCCATACTGATTTCCACAGTGGCCATAACAGTCTATACTCAGATGTGGCATTTTTATACAATGGAATATTACTTAGCGTTAAAAAGGATGATCTTGAGGCTTTTATAGGTAAATAGGGGCAACTTGAGATTATACTCATAAGTGAAATAAATCACTCACATTTGTAAATACTGTATTGTCTCTCTAGTGTAAAAAATAACTAATAATAAAAAATTGAAAGAGTAATAAAATCCAATATGTATAATAGCTATTATAATAATGAAAGAGAAAGAAAGTGCTCAAAAGGAAAGAACAACTCGCAGTTATACACATATAACTATATGTATGTTTAAGTGTGCAAGATAGATAACCATATTACTAATTCTCTGTTATTTCATCAAAAAGAATAGTTTGTGCTGTCATTGTTTTGTTGTCTGTTCATTTTTTAATGCTTATATTTTGTAACCTAAACAACTACTCCTAAGATAACAGTATGTGATATATTAACTAGTGCTGATTTCTTACTGTTACTTTTTTGAAATTCTGTGTTATTTCTAACTCTTTTTTCTGTTTTATTTTTTTAAGTTCTTGTGATAAATAAACAAATGAACACTGCTGCTCTCAGTGTATGTAGAAATTTCATGGAAACAACTCTTAGCTTTTACTTCCTCTGTTTCTGTAAACTAAGATTTTTAACATTCATTCATGAGTTCCTATAGCCAAGAAAGATTGATCTGAATTTCCAGACCCATGCTGTGTTCCATATTGCTTTTCTTTTCCAGTTCTGGAGCCATGATCTTGATAGTTAAGAGTCAAGACTCTGGAGGGAGTTTAAGAGACTCCTATGGTGGATTTGGAGATGGATTCCATCATGTACTGTCTCTGTCACCCTGCTTAACTCAGATAACCTTCTTAAGTCTGTTTCATCAGGTGGAAAATAATTCATTTTACCTTACAGGGATAGCTAAGGTCCAATGAAAATTTGAATATAAATGGAACAGTTTGGTATACCTTAGGTACAAAATAAATGTCATTTTTATTTGCTTAGTTAATTATTTCTCTGATAGCTTTACCATACCACATTCCAGTAATGCCTTTTGGTAGATCTGTCACATTTATCATATACTTGGTGGTGGGAAGCAATTCTATGAGAGGATGGGGGAAGAGACTTTCTAACATCTCAGAGGACTAAGATAGTGACTTTGAAACATGAGACTATTGAAAATGCTCACAGCACTAGCTACAAGGTTTGTGAAACTCAGAATCTGAGCACAAATTTGGTATTAAATGCCCTGGCTCTGGGCTTCACTGAAGAGTTTTAACTGTATTTCTGCCGTGTACCAGCATATGTCTTCGGTCATGTGTCTTAATAAAATTTTTGTGCTTCAATTTTTCCACCTGCAAATAGTAATGCCACCCATGTCATAGGAGGGTTCAGAGAATTATATAAATTATCATATATCAAGTACTCAAACATCTTGTACATGCTAATCAATATTAACTAATATTAGTGGTATAGTAGACTAGTCAAGAACATATATTTTAGAAGAGGAAATTCACAACTACTACTTGGAAGATAGATAGACGTCCTTATGATGTCTAAACAATCTATGTCCCCTCAAATGGTTTAGTCACACTTCTTCCAAGCAACCAAAAGTACAGGAATTCTACAGTAAATTACAGAAAACTCTGACTAGATGCATAAACCTATGTACAATGGGCTTGTATGCTAAGATGAGTGTTTTGTTCTTTGAATGCACATTTTTGAACTGCTGAGAATTGTCTTCTGAAAGGGCTCATGGAAGTGGAAGATTCTGCTGATCATCAATCTCTATTAGGATTTTACTAGAGAAAACAGATATAACACAAGATATACAAATGCATAAGAAATTACAAGTTTGGCTTATGATGGTCAATCAAAGAGTTGATAAGGCAGTATGCAGAGGGTGTCTGAACACCAGAAGCTGAAGGACCCAATCCAAGGAGTTCACTGCAGTGTCCCATGGAAGTCTGAACCAGCAGGAGAATGGGTCTGTGACAGAAGGCTGAAGGATCTATGCCAGAAGACTGAAGGATCCAAGGCAGAACCTGCATTGGAATCCAGGAGATGACATCCAAACCAAAGACTAAGGCTGGATCTCCTTTGAAGAAAGAACAAGCCAAATACATATCAGGAAGCCAGTGTGACAAACTTCTGGAGATTAAACAGCACGCATCTTTCCCTCCAGAGCCAGGACGTGATGCTCAAAGAAAGAACCAAAGCTCCCCCAAACTGAACTACAGCCATCCTCAGCAACAAGACCCGAGCTCCTCTAATGATAACAGACGAGGTCCTTTCAGGAGAGCCAGCATGACAAACTCCTCCAGGAGAACCAATGGCTCCAAACAACACTTAGGAGAACCCACAACACCACTCTTCCTCTCCAGGTCTCCTTTTTATGCTGGCAACAGTCCTCAGGTGGGGCATCTACACTCAGCACCATGCAGATTCAGTTCTGTTGGTGTTTAAGTTGACCTCCAGTTATCAATCTACTACAAGTGTGTCCACTCTCAGACCCTTCAAGCCTAAGGACCTAGCTCTTGTCTTAGCATTTCATGGAATGGTCAAGGTGGTGAAGCTTCTCAGATCGCAAGCCAAAGAAATGGGCTTGAATCAGTGTGACCTTCATCAGAAGCACCCAAGAATGTTCCTCTAGAGCATCTGTCCCTAACATTTTTGGCCCCAGTGATGACTTTCATGAAGGTGTCTTTCAGAAGGTGTCTATGGGTGGATGTTTTCAGGATGATTCTAAAAAATTCACAACCTAGATCCTTTTCATGCACCATTCACAGCAGAGTTCACACTCCTATAAAATCTGAAGCCCCAATGCTCCAACAGGAGTCAGAGAGTAAGCAGTAATGAGAGCAATGGGGAATGACTGTAAAGACCAAGCCTCCCTTCCTTGCCTGATGCTCACTTCCTGCTGTGTGGACCATTTTTCCTAATGGTCTGGGACCCCATAATCTAGAGCAGAGTGGCAGGCAACCCAGTGAGGCTCTCAGGGTTTGGAACCTGACACAAGACATACAGGGTCCAAGTTGATTCTGTCCTGGATTCTCTTTATTCTTGAACTGTGTTACCTCCTCTGCTGCCCTAGATTTGTCTATTCTATTTCTTTCTCAGCAAAACAGTCTTTTTTACCTTCCTTTTTCATGAACCCTTAGTTACATTTCCCATTACTGAGACAAACATCCAAAGTTAAAGGGGAAAAGGTTATTTTGGCTCACAGTTTGTAGAGGTTTCAGTCCATAGTCAGCTGCCTCCAAGCAGAGTGGCACATGGCAGAAAGGCATCGCAGAGGAGGAACAGTTTATGGCAGACAGAAGGTTGCAAAGCAATGAAGTAGCAAGCAGCTTCTTGTCCTAATATCTTTTCCCTAATATTCTATCCAGGCTACACATCCTTAGGGAAGGTAGCACTCACACCCAGGGTGGGCCTTCCCAATATCCACACCCAGAACCATGCCAAACCAATCAGTGGACTAATTTAGTAGTCACACAATCTTTTTTTTTTATTTTAAAGAGGGTAAAACAAAAGAGAACAAAGCAGATCAGAAGAAAACAATGTGGCACAGAGTTTCAAAGCAAGACAACAGGAGATCAACAATGGCTACCATAATGTCTCTTATTTTCTTCTATATCTTCACACACAATTAATTTATATGAAACAGAATAATGAAAGCATTACAGGCCTTCAAAACCAGACAACAGGAAAATCAACAATGGCTACCATAATCTCATGTTCTCTTCAAAATAGCTGTCCATACCTTCATGTATGTTGAAACTAAATAATACAAAACAGACTAAAACCACTCCAAACAAAGAACAAAAGGATTACTGGATTTCACACTGTGACAATAGGAAATCAGCAATGGATACCATAATGTCTCTTTTTCTTCAAAGTAGCTGTTCATATTATCACGCATAATACAATCAATTCTCGTAAACTGTTTAGGAGAAGTTCTAGGCATGTATAAGCCTCTGTATGTACATCTATTCTTTCTGCATTAGAGGGAAAAACAGAACAAAACAAAACAAAAACAAAACAAATTACTAGAAAAACAAACAAAAAAGACAACAATAGCAAAGAGCCACAACAATGATGATACAGGCCTTCAAAACAAAATGGCAGGAACAGAACTAAGGTTGTTATTTTACATAGTGATCTTCAAAAGAGTTCCTCAGATCACCAGACACAAACAAGCAAAATTGATCCAATCCTGTGAATGTTAACTGTTTTGTTCCAAGAAGTAATAGAATTTGTAGCATGTTAGCTATTTTAAGTGAGTCACACAATCTTGATTCCAGCATCACACACCAAATCCTAGTGTCACACACTCTAGATCTGCCTACCTTGTAAAAGGCTCACTTATGAGCTCATGAGGCTTTGATGGGACATCTAGACCTAAGTCACAACAACCCTCCTGTGACTATCAATTTTTCATGTTTTCTTAAATACTGGCCAAAAGAAGCTGGCAAGAATGATCAATTTGTACTCTGAATTCCCAGGGGAACTGACTGGTTCACTGTGTGTCCCACAGACTAATCCTGCATGATAGGGTATCAAGTCACTTGTTATAAATGGTACAACAGCTGACCCCTGCAGGTAGGGTCAATAGTAGATCATGGGCATATGCTGGGCACAGATGCCTCAGAGATGTCTGTCCCTAGACAGAGCAGGAAAAGATACCCAGGCCAAGTGGAAACTGAGTGACTTAGTCTTTGGAAAAAGCATTTGACAAAAGTGTGTGTCAGAATCTTCTGGAGGCACTTTGCTCATCTTTATCTAGTTCAGAGCACTGCATGGTCCTCTGCTTCCCAGTGAGGAAGATATAAGAAGGAACCAGACTGCTGTGTTGGCTGCCTCAGTTCTGTACATCCCTGCAATCCTTGCAGGGAAGTTTTTCACATACTCTTCTCTCTATCTCGAATGCTTGTCCTTGTGTTCTCTTTATTTATACCTTTACAAATCCTGCTCCTCATCATCATTCAGACTTCTTAATTATATCTCCATGGAGAGACTGCTCTCCCACTTTTTTCTAGCTTTATGCATACTCTCTACCATCCCTTCATGGACTTGTCATAGTCTGAATTAAATGCTTATGATAGTGGTAGCTAATACTCACATGATGTCTCCTATGTGCTGGGTATTCTCACAGGTGATTTATACATGTGCAATTATTTAATCTGTCAATGGTTCTTAAAAACAGATAGTCTTAGTATCCCTCATTTCCTATAAAGGAAGAAAATGGGTCACAGAGGGTATAGGTAACATGCTCACAATCATCCAGGAAGAAGTCTAGCTCCAGACTGTGCACTGTTAGCCTCTGCTGCTCTTACCCCACAATGTCCCATGGCTTATGGTTTGATTTCACTATTCAGTGGCTCTTTCTTATACTTGATTAAGGCTCTATGGGGTTGGAGACTGTCCTAATGGTACTCATGTGTACCTTCATCATTTATCAGAAGGCATGACCTTCAGGAAATATTTGAAAGGTAAGTCAATGAGCAAACACAAGAAAACAAGAATATATTAATTCTTTAATAAAATAAAAGCCCATTATTCTTTTGGGAGGTAAGATATCTCAGAGGACTTTGAGGATTTTTATGAGGGGAGGAGTGACAGAGGAGAGCCTCCTCCTGTCATAGCTTACTGGTCTGCTGCTGCTGTGGACAATGACTTTCTGTGTCCCCCATTCCCAGCCTTGGGTGGTCAATCTGAGATTAATGAAACTGCTTACATGCCATCAGAAGTGGGAGCAACTGGCACCAGTAAACAGAGCATTGTCTAATAAATTAATGAGTAGGAACACATGGAATGCCCCAAACCCAAGAATGGGATTCTGATACTGGCCTCCTTTCACCCGAACTGTCCATTGCTGAAATAACTCAGAGCCTCAGGCCAGAGACCTGGAGAGGAACAATATTTCACCTTAAATTAGACTTAGGGTCCTTTACCTCCATATCCTACCCACCATTATCAACTGGACCTACCCTCCTTTCTCTATTTCCAATCCCACCATCTTCCTAATCCAGAAATGATACTATCTTCTTAGAACCTATTTGAGATCATGTCCCTCCCATGCTGTGCTCACAGCACTTGTGGGAAAAGTCAAAGTCAGCTTGAAAAGCATTATGCAATCTGTCTTCCATCTTTTCTCTTACCTCCTTCCCTTTACCCTGCTCCTGCTAGCTGGGATTGTGATATCTGTTGAATGCACCCATAATGACACTGCTTTCAGGCTCCAGCTGTTACCTCTGCTTGCAACACTCTTCCCTCAAAACCTGCTTCCCCAAGTTTCTTATTTCCTTCAAGCTTTGCTTCCTAATTAAGTCTAATCATCCCACTTAGAAGGACTTAATACCACAACCTCACATTCTCTTGTTGCACTTTCAAATCTTTTCTTATTATTCATAGCATCTACCAACTTCCCTAGGTGCTGTATTATTATTTATTTCTGTAAATGCTGCATTGTTATTTATTAATCACACACAGGCTTCCTATCCTTTATCTGAAATGCTTCAGACTAAATGTTTCAGATTTTGGATTTTTACTCAGTTTTAGGATACTTACATATGCACTTCCACTTGGGGTGTTACCCACGTCTAAGCATAATGTATTGTGTGAAGCTCATTTTATATCATAGCTTTAATAATTTTGTGCATGAAGCAAAGGTTTGTGTTGTTGAGTTTTTCTTTTGTGGCTCATATCACTGATCAAAGAATTTCAGACTTTTGGATTATTTCAAATTTTAGATACTCAGATTAGGAATGCGGAACCTGTTTGTGTCTGTTACTCAAATTGAACCTCATGAGATCAGGAATCTTTGTGTGCTATGCATGCCCATGATTCTCAAGCATTCTGGGTAGTGCACAGCAAGCACATAGTAGATCTTCCATAAGTATTTGTGACTGATTTAACAAATCTGATGAAGGCTTCTTAAGTACCTGGCACTGGGCTAAGCATTATGGATTATTTTATTTAACCATCATAACTCTATAGAATCAAAACCCTTTCAATGGCCTATGATGCTCCCATGACGTGGTCTGCCTTGCTTTCCTGCTGTATCTCTTGCCATTCTCTTCATTCCACAAACACATGGAACCATGTGGCCTCAGGGGTTCTGTACTATATTTGCTTTTCCTCCATAGAAATCACAGTCTCTTAGAACTTTAGATGATTTCTTCACTTCCACACTTTATTAGGGACTCTACCCAAACATCCATCATCAGGAAGGTCTTTGCTGATTACTCTATCTAAATTAGCATTCCCTCACTCATTTTCCTTCCTCTGCTTCTTCTATGAACACTACACTGTATCTTGGTCCATTGGTTTCTTATCCTTTTTCCCCTACTGTAAAATCAGGGTGGAGGATGTTAACTCATTACTGATGCCCTGGTATCTGGAACAATGGGTGTCAAGAGATGCTCATCTTCCCCTTTAGCCTGGGAATCCCACCGTCTACATGTAAATCCAGGGGTTGGAAAGAGTTACCCAAATTCCCTGGATTAGGAAAGTAACAGAGAAGCTAGGAAAAATTCAGGGCTTTGCTCTGCCCTTAAACACTGCCCTGTAGTCTTAGAACTCCCCATGAACTGCCATATAGTCTTTTAATATGGTGGGTAACTGATAAGTTAATCAATTCTTAAAAATATAACATTTTATGCCATCTTTACATTTGATGTCTTGGATACATCCTAGAAGCCCTACTGTCAACTCAGGCATTGTGTGAACTTGAGCAAGTGAATTATTTCTCTAAAACCTGGTTTGCTCACTTTTCATGATGCTAGTTGGTATGGGGATTCAGTGAGTTGGTGCTCGTGATGTCTTTAGCATAATATTTGGTGTGATAAGCCCTAAAAAGATTTGGTTTCTATTATTATGAGTCATTTTTGTTACCTTTTGCTGGGACAAAATGCTTGACATACAAAACTTAAAAGAGAAAAGTTTTATGTGAGCTCATGGTTTCAGGCTGAGGTTGGCTGGCTATGAGGCAGAAACAGCATAGAGAAGGGTATGGCGGGGGAAAGATGCTCAGCTCATGGCATCCAGGAAGCAAACAGCAAGGGGAAGAGATCAAAAGTGAAGGGCAAGGGACCAAATATAGTGCTGGAGGTGATGCCCAGAATTGTGCTTTACTAATCTCCTAGGTGTCTGTCAAGTCAATCAAGTTGGGATCAAGATTAATCATCACGTGTGTTCCTCTCCCTCCCACATGGTTTAGTACCTAGCACATAGTAGAAATGCTAGAATTTTCTGTGGTTCAAGTCTTTACAAACAGTTCATAAAAGACTGTTCAGAGATATAAGATGCCTTTCTCCCACCTCAAAACTCTTCCATTATACTTTTCTGACCCACTGACCTCCGGGTTGACTATGGGATCTGTTTTAGTTGGTGAGACATGAACAGAAGTGACATAAACCTTTTTCCTTCCAGGAGGAAGCTTTAAGAGCTACTGTGAAACTAGGCCTAGTGGCACATGCTTTGTAATGCAAGTACATTGGGAGGTTAAAGCAGGAGAATATCAACTTCAAGCTCAGAATAGGCAAGTTAACAAGTTAATGAGAAGGTCTCAAAAAAAAAAAAGACCTAGGGATATATCTTATGCAAAGGTCCTGGGTTCATCTCTCAGTTCCAAAGAAGGAAAGAGCCATTGTGAACCATTGTGTGGTTTGCTCTGATCCTGTCTGGCCCTGGATATGAGACCAACAACATTCCAGATAGATGCTACTCCAGAGATTAACCCTAGGTCACTGCGTGGGAGCCAGCTGGCAGCAGTGCCACATATGACCTTCCATCAATGTGAAACATGATCAAGAAATGGATGTTTGTTGTTCTGAGTGACACACTGGAAATTGGGGTCATTTGTTACTGCAGCACACACATGCCTACCCTGATTGTGTCACACTGTGACACAGAGACTGTGGTCATAGCATTATCTCTGGAAAGTGATGGCAAGGAGGGTACTCCAGCTGGGAAAGCCCAGCAGGATAGAGAGCCTCAGATCAGATCTAGGGAACATAGTGCTGCTACTGGTAGGTATCTATGGTGAATGATGAGGCCAAAGGTGTGAAAATTAACTTTCCAGTTTCTTTAAATCACTAACTTTTATCATTGATTTTCACATAGTAATCACAATAGATATTTCTTCTTGGAAAAGACCCCAACAGAAAATACAGAAAGAATATAAATACATAAAGAAAATATGGAAATCTCAATCCTGTTGTGCTCAGCTCCTCCCAGGAGACAGTCACTGGTATTGTTTGGCATAGATCTTTTATCTGTGCATTTACATGAGCAGATATTTCTCTATCATAAATAACTGGGATCAGACTGTATGCATTGTTCTGCAATTTGCTCTTCTTATTTTAACTTAGCATTTCTGGGCGATCTTTCCATGGCGCTCCACAGAAGTCTATTTCATTTTTATAATGGTTCATGTTATTTCCACGATATGGATGAAGTGTAATTTATTTAACTTCCCACTATTAATGGACATTTATATCCATTTGAATTTTTTCCTCCTGCTGTGATTCATGGGCTCCAATAGCTCTGCTAATGTCAAGCTTTACAACGCAGCAATATAAACGACCACATTTTTCTCTCACTGAATTTGTAAATGTCTCATCAACAACAGCACTGGGGTGGATATGTGAGTTGGCTGCAAATGTCACTTTCACAGGCCATGACAGTCCTTTCTGGGGACAGCTGCTCTGTGCCAGCACCGTTTTTGAATGAAAGAGAAGAGCAGCCCCTTCACATCTCTGATGTCCCCAACTTCTGTCTTCTACCAAGAGCCATACTTAATTCCCAAGAAGATTCCAGGCTAAATGCTTCCAGTCCTTTGGCCCAATAAGCATATCAAATGACAAAGATAGTCTTAATTAATTTTATACCTGGGTTTGATACTTCCCTAATCTATATTTTATGCCTATTCTGCTCCATTTATTTCTGGTGTCTTGCTCTGTATATTTATATCTGTCTCTGTCAGTCTTTGTTTCTGTTGTATCCTTCTTCTTTCCTCCACCCTAATAAGCAAATGTAGACAATCAAGGCATGTGTATTAGTTATCATGTGGAATTTTTCTGGGACTGAGGAAGTAGATCATTGCAATTTTGGGGCAATAAGATAAGAATTTGTTGCTGAAGATTTTCCAGGTGCCTTTCTATGACCTCATGCTTGACTGGGTCCTCAATGCCATCTTGTGTATTCTAGGATGTTGTCCTATCATGACAACATTTCTAAAGCCAATATGTGTCCTATAAGTTTACATTTAATGCCACCCTTAAAAAGAATGAATGACCAATTTTTAGGATTGGAGTAAAATGCTATAGGTAAATTAATTCACCAACCTCTACCACTAGAAACAGCAAAAGATGGTGGACTAGCTGGCATGGTGGTGTATGCCTGCAATTTCAGTATTTTGGGAGGTTGTGGCTGGAGAATGCCAAGATAAAACTTAGCTGAGGCATCTTAGTCACCTGCTGAGACCCTGTGTCAAAAATAATAAAAAAATACTTGAAAAGATCAGGGATATAAATCAGTGCAATGACCCTGGATTCAATCTTCAGTACTCACCCATGCACATACATAAAGATGATGGACTTGGATATAATGTTGAGGGTCAAGAAGTCAGCTAACATGGCTTCCCTCTGGCCTCCCCTATGCATACCACACCTGAAATGTCCAGAGTGAGGCCCTTTCTTGGGGGATGATCCCTGAATTTGGTGAGCTACAGAATCAGTTCTTCTTGGTTGGAGTGTTCAGGTCAGGGACAGGCATGTGATCTAAGCTAGAGATTCTTTTGGGAAAGGTTATAGAGCCGTTAGGAATGAGGCCCTATTGGCTGGCAAGAAGCCAATAGGATAAATGTCTAGAGCTGAAGGCATCATTTTGGCCTTTAAAATAATTTCCCTTAAAATAATTCTGTAGTCATCACTCAATAATGAGCCCATGGAAGATGAAGCCCGTCCAAGAGGGTAGACTCTAAGGATGGAGCGATTTTCTGTGTCCCTGGGCAGCATCTGAATTCAGTCCTCATATCTTGCATTCCTTTCATCACATGTCATCTTTTTCACCTCTTCTTTGAGGCATTTTCATGTTACCCTTTGTTATGGTTTGTGTCAAGATATTTCCCCAAAGCCTCATGTGGTCATGCTTCTAGAGTTGTGACTGATTCATGGTCCAATGCTGGAATCATTATTGCGTCCATATCAAAATGGGTGTGGCCTGCATACAATAAAGGCACAAAAAGAGTCTTCTTTGCACTCATCCCTTTTTGCTCCTCCCTTGTTGCTTTTGCAGTCTTCTTCCACCATGAACTGTTGTTTCCTGCTATGTGCCACTCTGCTTTTGAGCCAGCCATGTATGGGCTGAAACCTCCACAAACCATGAGCTAAATAAACCTTTTCTTCCTTAATTTTAGGCATCAGGTATTTTTCCCAGCAATGAGAGAAAAGTAACCAAGACACCCTTATTTCTAGAATGTTTATGACCTGGTTAAGTGGTAAATTCATGATTCTTGAGCTCAAGGCTATCTTCCTGAGGAGACCCTCCTTGATCACACTCCAGGCAGACCTCCTCTTAGTATTCTCTGTCTTTTATCTCCTTAGCATGCTCATTGTTCATAAAACCCTGGTGTGTGTGTGTGTGTGTGTGTGTGTGTGTGTGTGTGTGTGTGTGTGCATGTGTCTGCATGTATGCAGTCTGGCAGATGTCTTTCTTCCCCACTAGACTGTAAGTTCCCTGAAAGTTCTGTTCCTCAATGAAACAAAGTTCCCTTTGTTTCTGTTCATCAGTCTCTCCCAGTGCTCTTCTCAGGCCTAGAATTTTGCAGATCCTTAATAGTTACTGACACATGGAATCAATGTCTAACTTAGGTTAAAGTTACTGATCAGAACTCTGTTCTGTATTGTGATTCCTGGGTCCCAAGCCTGACTAGCTGTAATCTCAGGGAAACTACCTGTATATGTGAGATTCAATTTCCTCATCTATGAAATAGGGATAGTAATGGCACCCACATCAAAGGGATGCTATGAGGACTCTGCAACATATTGGTTGTAAAGCCAAAGTCAGCATAGAACAATGGCAGGCTGCATTCATTCTAATCAGGGACTAGTGAGCTGCTGCTTCTCCTGCTAACAGAGGAGCCACCCAGATGCCAAAGGACAGATGTTCCACTTTATGTTTGGGGTTTTTCAGGCAGACTATTTTTAATGTCCCCAAGGCAAACTGAAAGGAAAACAATTACACAAACTCTGAAGAATGCTGTTTTGGTCTTGCCCTGGTTTGAAACCTGCAGCTGCCCAGGAATCCATGGTCCAGTCATGTTCACAGGACATCACTTCTTGCCTGAAGGCTCTTTGAAGTTTTCACTTCTCAAAATACAATGTGATAACCAGTCAACAGGGTGTCTTCTCCAAGTATGGCTTCTGACTTAGAAGGTCTGAGGTCCAAGATGCTGCTGATCAGAGGACCATGTTGAAAGCAGTCAGACAGATACACAGGAAGAGGCAAGGCCCATTGCAGCAAGGGGCTGGCTTAGGAGCCCTGAGCCCTTTGGGAGGAGGGGGTGACCAAGAAGGAAAGAAAACAATGAGAAATGGAAATAAATACTATGCACCACAATCTCATTAATGTCTAAAATTAGATTAAAATAATTAAACATTTAAAAGCTAGATTAAAGTGTGTCAGCCTGGAATTGAGTGCTGAATTATGCTGTGGTGCTTGGCTTTTTCCTTAATGGTTTTTGTTAATGGCTATTTCAAAGATTTCTGAGTTACTTGTTCTTTGTGATTTTTAATTACCACTGAACACATCCCATTGGCCCTATTTTAGACATGGCTCTTGCAGGATGTGGTTGCCACCATCCTCCACAAATGTCCAAGCATATTTCGGCTTTGGATAGCTCTTCTCTAACTCTTGGGATGCTTTGGAGCAAAACAGGGAGTTGCAGTCACTTTTATCAGTGTGCATATTATGTGTATCATATCTGTCATGATGACTGGCAACACTATTATTCATATTCCCATTTTATAAGCAATGAAGTCAAGGTTCAGTTAAGTAATCTGCCACACAGACAATTAATGGAAAGCTGGGATCCTAACACAGTTCTGTTTGCTTTCAAAACATGTATATGTTTTGAATAACCTCTGGGAGGAATAAGCCCTTCTGGAGTTCAGTTAAGGTGGGTGTGTGTGTGGGTGTGAGTGTGTGTACATGTGCCCGTGCACGTGTGTGTGCATGTGTGTGTGTACAAGCAGAAGATGTGAGGTGGCGCCAAGAGAAAGAGAGCCAGAGTAGGCATCTAACTGTAAAATGTCTGTCTCTTTGTTTTTGCTCAAACTGCCATCCTGGCCCCATTACCAAATGATATAATTTACTTCGTACTTGAACAGAATGAAACTAAGTGATCTGCTCCCTCACCAGCGTCACAAAGCTCTTATTAACTCAGTGCTAATTCTGGTCCTGGAGTCACAAAGTCTGTACTCAGACACTAGGAGATTAAGGTCCTGAGGGGATATTATCTTGGTGACATCCCTATTGTCACAGCTTCCTCTGGAATGGACAAGGGCTCTCTGGACAAAGGCACAGTCTTCAGGGTCATACTTTCATGACCGATGTCCATACCTTTCCAGCCTTCTTTCCAGAGTTTTCTGAGATTTGCAGCTTTACCAAAGCATCTTCTTACCACTCTGATTTTGGCCAGTGAGATATTTTGAAAACATTCTTTTTTTTTTTTTTTAAATCGGTACCAGGGATTGAACTCACGACCGTGTGCTTATAAGGCAGGTGCTTATGCCACTGAGCTAAATCCCCAGCGCCCGAATGAGATATTCTGAAAGAGTCTTGGGAGTCAACTTTGCCTAACCTGAACCTTAGTTGGAAGTTCACTTATGCAAGTAGAGGCAGCTTTGAGCTGAAGACTGACCTTCTTACCTATTTATATAAGCCTGAGAGCTATGTCTACTAATTTTATTCTTTTAAGAAATATTTACTAAAGGATAACTGTGTGCTGGTAAGTCTGTCAAATACTGGCACTAAGTGAACAAAATTTGCATTCTAGATGATGAGATATTAAGAATGCAAGTAATAAATATAAGAATAAATACAAGAATGGGTCAGCCCCTGTGGAAAACAGACTGGATGTTCCTTAAAAAATTAAACATAAAATTGCACAAAGCATTGAAAACAGATACACAAACAAGTGGTGACAAGTGCTTATCCTATTATATGCAACAGTCCAGAAAGTGGAAACAACTCAATTGTCCATCAGGAGATGAATAGATACACAAAATATGTTTTATCCATACAATGGAGCGTTATTTGGCCATAAAAAAGAATGACATTCTCATATGTGTGCAACAAGATGGGTGAGTTTTATGTTGGATGGATGAGATCATTATGTCGAGTGAAAGAAATCAGATGCAAATAATGATTCCATTTATATGAAAAGAACAATATGTAATGTATCAACTAGTGATTTCTTACTGTTTATCTTCTTTTCTTGAAATTCTGTAATATTTCTACCTTTTTCCTATTTTTTTCTCTTTAAATAAAAAGAATAAAACAAATAGAATAAGTAAATCTGTAGAGACAGAAAGCAGACTAGAAGTTGTGAGGGGATAGGGGAAGAGACACAGGAAGAGACTGCTTGATGGACATGGGTTTTTTTTTTTGGAGTGATGATGTTTTGGAGGTGGTGGTCACACAACAATGGGAATGGATTGAATACCATTGAATGGCATTCATGACATGTCCAAAAATCAAATGCTTTGTACATCAAATGGACAACATTTGATGTCCAAAGTCAAATGTTATCAGATGCTGTTAACACAGCATCTTCCTGTGTTAGAATATTTTTAAATGATTTCTTTAAAGATAAGTAGGAGCTGGGGATTTAGTTCAGTGGCGTAAGCGCCTGCTTTGCAAACATGCGGTCATGAGGTCCATCCCCGGTACCAATTTAAAAAAAAAAAAGAAAAAGAAAAAGAGCCAGGCGTGGTGGCTGATGCCTGTAATCCCAGCACTCGGGAGCCTGAGGCAGGAGGATCATTGCAAGTTTGAGACCAGCCTAGGCTACAAAGTGTGCTCAAGGACAGCCTGAACTGCATAGAGAGACCCTGTCTCAAAAAGACAAATAAATAAATATATCCATGCATTACTCATTCATTGTAAGTTTATAGTAAAATGAAAAAAACATGATAGACATCCATCTATCCAACTATCTACCTTCATCTGTCTATTTATTCTACTCATTACTGTCTTTATATCTTCTCATCATTTATACATTAATCCACCCACTCTCCTACTTTCTCCCTGATCTGTGTAACTTTTAACCTACTGCCTACCTACTTATGTATTAATTTGTGATAAATTAATACATATGTGATAAATTAATACATACCTATCCAACCATTTCTTCATCCAACAAATATTTGTAGCAAATTTACTGTCAGAGATAAGATGAAGGATTTTGCAGAAGCAGATCCTGCATGGCCTTATATTTGAATTATGTTCTGACATTCATGGGGCCCATACAAGTGTTTTAACTTGGGATGGCCTCATCTCATTTAAACTCAAATGATGGGTGTGGGAATGATGGTTCAGAAGGTGCAAAAGTAGGAGCATGGAGATGGACTTTCTAAACTACACTGTCCGGCAATCCTATTTCCTTTGGTCACCTGGCCAGGCGTGCAATTCAACAGGCACTTCCTGAACTGCCACTGGGTACCAGGTCCAGGGCCTTGAGTGCAGACATGACTCTGACAATTTTCCTACTCTCCCTGGTGCTGCCTCTGTAGAGGAGGCAGAGAAGGAAGCCAGTGGTAGTGACCAGGGATATAACAGCAGGGCTCTTGCATGCTGCAACAGCAAGGGTACTAAGAGAGGTAGGGACCAGCCCTGAACAGAGGGAGTCTTGGAGGAATTGGTGCATAATCTAAGGATGTGAGGATAACTGCATTCAGCTGGGAGGGCCACTCCTGCAAAGAGGATAAAGGCGCTGAGCCACAGCAACCCACATGAGAGTCTTGCAGGAATTCGGCAGCATATTAAGTGAGGTAGTGGTGTGTGTGTGTGTGTGTGTGTGTGTGTGTGTGTGTGTGTGTGTGTAGGGGTGAAGACAAGCTTATCAATACTGGTAAAGTGGCCATGGAAGAGAAATACATTTTGAGATGTTGACAGAGCCTGGGTCCTGACATGCATATGGTTAGCATCCTAGTGGTCCTGGGAATCCAGTGATAATGAAAAGAAGAGGGTATAAATCCTCCCTCAATTGCTCCTCTCTGAGTGTGGAGCTATAGTCTGAGTGCATGGGCATGAGAAGGACTCTTCTAAGGCTGAGCGCTTGGGAAAATTTCCATGTGTTTTGTATTGGTGTAAGATGCATGTGCGGGGAGTATTATTTCCAGGGCTAATTATCTTTTATAAAAAATAACCTTTCTCTCTATTTTACTAATAGTCTGTTTGAAAACACAGACTAGAAAAATAAATAAAAATTTGACCCTGTAATGCCATCACCTAGTGGTAAGAATGTTACTGTTTTATTATACAGTATATCCTTCCTGTCATTTAAAATTATACTGTCATGATTTTTATATAAAAGGGAGCAGAGTCCATGCATTGCTACATTCATTGCTTTTCCACATGAGCTGTTTCTGTGTTCCTTTCCCAGGGTTAATGAAACAAAGTGTCACACAAATGGGTGGCTTGAAAAAAATCATAAATTTATTATGCCATCGATTTAGAAGTTAGAGGGCTGAGATCAAGGTGTCTGCAGAGTTTTCTCCTTCTCAAGCCTGTAGGGGAATCCTTCCCTGTCTCTTCACATCTTGGCTAGTTTGTGCTAATCCTTGTTGTTCCTGGGCCTGCAGCTGCAGCTGCATCTCTTCAATCTGCCTTTGTCATGTGGTACGCTCTGTGTCTGTCTTCACATGTCAATCTCATTCTAAGGTTGCCAGTTGGATTAGAGGCTCACCCTACTCCTGTGTGCCCTCATCTAACTAATCTGTGACTGCTGTTTCCAAGAAAGACTGCATTTTCAGTTGATGGGGTGAGGGTGAAGAGTTCAATATATCTTTTTGGAAGGAGAGGGCAGAGAGGAAGCACCATTCAACCCACTAAAACTTCTTTTGTCAGTAAGTACTGTTTTTGCAATATCAGAATTTAGTTGCTACAAAATATACCTTCTGGTGAGTGAACAAATGTTCCATGATTGAACACTGACTATTTGCATGAGGGCTTTGCATTGAACATATAGTTTCCATGCACACGCAATGTGCATAAGGATCTGAAGTGAGCATACAATGACCATGAACATGCAACTTTGACATGAGCATATGGTGCACATGAACTTGCAATCTGCAGGAACACACAGTCTTTGTGAGGACATTGGTACTGAGCAAGATCTGAACTCTCCAGAGCTCCCACTACCTGCTGGCTCCTACTGATGAAAACAGACTCTACACTCAAGTTCTTGCAAAAATCCTTTTAGACGCAAGGCAAAAGCAGAAAGGGAAGCTTATCTCCCATATCCACAGAAGTCAGTGGATCAAAACTTCTCTTGTGAATTTCTGGTTCATCCAGATCTGATGATTTTGGAACACAACCAGTTACAAACAGATCATTCATTGGTGATTCAGCTGAATGCAACAATTGTTTCATTCCACTTGCTTGATGAGCGTGGGTGAAAAATGTCTATCCATAGCTTTCTAAGATACCACTAACTATCTAAAAGAATATTGCAACAGTCCAAAAAGAAAGTTTGTATGTTGGTTTTAAATCACAGAACCTCCCCTTTCTGAGCAGGAAATTTCAGAAACACATGGAATCATAATACTTGGGTTTTGTCTGTTGTGGTGGGAAAGGGGTTTTCTTGTGCACTGTCTCATTTGCTTATCCAAGTTACCCGGCCAGGAAGGTGGGACCATTATTATATAAAGCTCGCTAGTGTCCTGACTTGCCTGGATCTGCTCAGCTTGTAACCTCGCCGCTGTGAGCAGGAAGCTCAGCATTGTGTATATGCACAATCTTAATCTTTGTCTAAAACACAAGAAGAAACAATGGTGGTCTTTACCATTCTAGGGCAGAGCAGATGAACCAGCAGGAAATTTTCCCTAGGACCCAAGCCTACACCTCTGGGAGTGCTGCAGCTTGAATTCATGCTGCCTGACACCTCCCCCACCAACATCTGGAGCCACATAATCACCAAGCCCCAGACTAAGACAGGTTCTGACTTCCTCCCTGGCCACTGACTGTTTCTGTATGATCTCATCTGGTTCAACCGAGGCAGTTTACATCTGAAAACAAATGAGACAGTGCATTTCCTTGAGAATATCACCCATGCTGAGAACAGGGGCAGCAATGATGTTCAAGGTCAAAGGGGAGGGCACACAGTCACCTGATAGGAGGGAATCTTTACAGGGGTCCCCATAACTCCAAGGAGTTTGAGAATAGAAGCTGCAGGCACATATGTATGAACAATTTTGTGCACACTTGCAGTGTTCGGGGAATTAGTCCACATGAAACTTTATAAGGCCTTTGGTACCCAGAAAAAGAAAACTAAATGCAGATCATCACACCTACATCATATTTGTATAGCAGCTTTCCTGGAAACTGCTGTTGATTTTATTGAGTAAAATCGGTTGTCTTTCAGTACCAACATCAGAATGGACAGACAGCACTTAAGGGACCTTCAACCTATGCACCAGCAAGTGTGCGAGAAACTCAAGGCAGGGAAAAGGATGCTTGGCAGAGGCTGGAAAGATCACCATGCAAACACCATCACCGTGCACCTGGACTCCACCTAAAAGTAGACCTAAACACCTCCTTCATATCTCTCCTGCATGCATTTGTTCCATGTCATGGCAGCCAAGCATGTTCAATGCCTCCCTGCTCTACATCTCTATCCCTCCCTCCATTGGCCTCACAGAAACTGAATAATAACTAATTCCCCTTTCTCGAAGCCTTCTAAGAATTTTCCACTGCCCTAGAATATGTAAGCTCATGACTAGAGCAGCAAAACAGGAATGACCTGCCCAGTCTCATGGTCTCTCCTTCTTCCCGCCACTTTGAGGGAAGGGCTCATGCCCTCAAGCTCTCTGAACTGTGCCTATCTTGGGTCTTTGCACTTGTTGGCATCTTCTACCTTTCCATCTTCTCACAGGTGAGTTTCCTGAAACATGGTGCCTCCTCCCAGAAGCCCTCCTGGGTACCATGTCAACATCAGGTGGAGCTTGCTTTACTTCACAACCATTGTTGCCATTAAAACATGATTTTTTATAGTTACAACGAATAGCTAATAAAGCTTGGTCACCCAAGAAGGGTCTGCAAACTTAGGTTCTCAGAAAAATTTCTTGAGAAGGAAAGAATGGGAAGGTGGGCAGGGCAATCGCCAAATCTGAAACTCATCAGACTCCAGCTCTGACTCAGGGAAGCTGGAATAGACAAATGTGGAAATGTTGCAGGTAAGAGATCATTTCCTCCCATGCACAGGAACTTCATTTCCACCTCACTTAGTCATGAAGTATATTACCTGCTGGTGAGGGCAGTGCCACAAGGCCAGTAATTAGTTCCCTGATTATTCACAATTGCAGCGATCACGGCTAACGGATGGTGTTCCCACAGAACCTGTAGGAGAGCCAGGCTGTTTGGCAGCTGCCTCATTCCCAAGAAGGCAGATCAATTTCCATTTGATTTGTTTAAAAATAACAAATAAACAATGTGGAGCTACTTTCAGGGTTTGGGTTCCTCCTTTGCTGAAATTTGGGGAAAGGAGGCAATTTGAAATTGCCAGTTAGGACAAGACAGGCAGATCACATTCATGATTCAATTGGATTCCCCTGTAATCACAGCTAATAACTGTATTTTTCTACTACTAAACAATTCTGTTATTTTAAAGCTAACCATAGAGCTAGCAAAATAATACTTGGGGCCTGGTCACAGAGAAGGCACCTCTGAAAGGTAGCGATAAAGCCAGCTTGTTTCCGCTTTGTTCTAATTTTATCCTCAGCTGACAGGTGACCTGATGACACTTGTAGGGAGTGAGGCTGGAGGGTTGTCTGGTGAAATTTCTTAAGAAACTCATAATTGAAAAGCTTTAACTAGAATACAAAGGAAACCAACTGAGTTTCCTCTAGAATCACAATGCAAGAGCTTTCCTACTTTGGTCTAGTCTTACTCTGAGCTCTGCCCTGATCTGTGCTATTCCTTGGACATTTAAGGGTGTAACTTTCTTAGTTAAGGACTTTGTGACTCCTCACTGCCATTTGGCTATACTTAAGCCTTTTGGTGGCTCACTCCATCCTGTCAACTCACCCCTGACCCACCTCTTGAAGCCAGCATCTTCCCATCCTTCCACAGTGCCTCTCCTTCTAGCTCCTCCTAGAATTATTATTATCTGCATGTAGCAGAGTAGTCAGAGTTGTAGACTCAGGGACCCTGGATGCTTCCTTCTAATTCTTCTAACACTTATCAGCTGTGGACCTTGGTCATTTGACCTCCTGCATTGTACCTGCCATATAAATTTAGGGATAATGGAAGTATTTGTTTGCTAGTAAGGGAGCAGGGACCAAAGGAACATTAGTGATGACACAGGCCTCAGATGGTGGGTGGCACACAAGAGTGCCTTCCCAAGCATAGTTGTTGATATCACTCCCCTGTAATGCTTTGTTTCCTTTAGATATGCCATTTCCTCTGGTAGAATCTGTCTTTCTGCTCCCAATCTGTTATTCTTTTCTTTGACTTATTTTTGGTTTTCAGTGTGTATATTACCACTTCCTAAAATCCTTCCAGATGCCACATCTATAAGCAGGTATCTTGGATCTAGCAGTACCCTCCTCCTCCTCCAGCACAGATGTCCCCCAAGGATATTTTAACAGTTTATTTTTGTGGCCGTCTGACCCAGAAACCTAGAGTTTCCCAACCTCAGCATGAGTGACATCTGGGGACAGTCCATTCTGGGTTGTTGAGGGATGTCCTAGTTGTGCTAGATGTTAGCAGCATCCCTGGCTCTCCCTGGCCAATAGCATCGCTTCCTCCCCCTCAGCTGAGAAAACTAAAGCATTTCTCTGGACATTGCCAGCTGTCTTTAGTTGGGGTGGTATCAGAAGGTCCCTAGGAGAAACTCCTCCATGAGACTATTGCTTCTTTGAGGGCAGGAATGGAATCTGTTTGCTCACCCTGAATCCCTGGTCCCTAGACTGGCATGAAGTCTAGTAATGTGTCATACTGAGGTGACAATTAGGTCAGTGTGTACCTGTGTTTAGTATGGGTCCCGAAGATTATGGTAGGGCTGGAAAATTTCCTATCACCTCGTGATATCTGAGTCAGTGTAATATCGTGGGGGCAAGATGTCACACAAGTGTTTGTGGTGTCAGAAAAGCTACAGTGCTGCCAGTCATATGGAAGAATATATAGCACATACAGTGGTGACGGCACTTGATTCTTGACAAGTGACTGGTTTATATATTCACTATACTATCTCTGTACTATTCTTTTTGCCATTTTAGTAACCTCTTTTTACTCACAAAAAACAGCTTACTGTAAAATGTAAGACTGTTACACCCACAGGAAGGTGCAATCCTGTGTTTCCCTGGTGTCCTGATTGCATTTTCTCTTTCTCTCTTGTCCTTGATTTAGCCTCCTGTGGCTTTGGCGCTCATGGTGAGAGGTATGCTGTGCTATAATGCACATATATATTACACATGCCCACGCCCATTCTTCATGTATATAGCTTGGGTGGGCAATGGTCTGTTTTCTAGGCTTGTATAAATACAAGCTATGATGTTCACATAATAACAAGACCTCCTATGTCACATTTCTCAGCACATAGCCTTAAGGCACACATGATTGCCCTTATCTGATCCTTAGCCATCATGTGCAGAGTGGATGAATGGAGATTGTGGGCTGGTTAGCAAAGTGGGTGAAAGACCACACTTGGGAGACCCCAGTTCTTCTGCTGTAGACACCTGGGTCTGATTGTGCAACAAGTGGCACAAAATTTGGTTCTTTGCAAGTGATCTGGCTGCACATCCTTGTGTAGGCAGAAAACAGGGTCTAGATCAGGGATAGTTTGCTAGAAAGGACCACTCTGGGTCTTCCTTGGATACTTTGAATCTGGGCCTGGAGCCAGGAATCTGCCTTCTAACAAGCTCTTGGGGTTCTGACTCAGGATACCTCTCTTCTCACCCCTGGCTGCTCTTGGAATTCATCTAGAATGCTTTGCAATGAGAGAATGCCTGGGGCCCAATTCTCCCCAGCCCAACTGCAGGAGAAGCTCTGGCATGCCCTTGGTATTTCTTACCTCTCTCATACAGTTAGAATTGAGCCGCCCCATGCAGAAGCCTCTGATACCCTCACCCCACTACATCTCTCCCAAGTGGATCTTTTGGCGATTGCATTAAACCTTTCAATTCACCAGAGGGCCCCTTTATAGTGTGCTGAGGGGACAGGGTTATCATTTTAGGGAATGGGCTATGCAGAGTCATGGACCAGAAAAACTGAGGTAGAGAATCTGCAGCCTTTCTCCATAGCTCTACATGGGAAATACCCAGACTGGAGCAGGAAGCATCAGATGCTGGGGTCTGAGCAACCTTAGGATTTTCTTATGACCCACTGATTTCCACAGCCCTTGCCAAGGAATCTTGTAACAAAATTTATTTTTGAGACCCTCCATGTCATGATGGGGGCATGAGGTGGGTCAGAGGTGGCTGCAGCTTACCATTCAAAGGATGTGAAGCCAGACACACCTGTGTGTTTCTGAGTACACCATGACCTTCTTAAACTCTCATGTCTTGCAAGGGATTGATAAAGCTCTGCTGCCTGGATCATGATACAGGTCAGCACAGGTAAATGAGTGAGTTAACAGCACAGAACAATTGCCCGATAATTCAGAGGTGCTAAAGTGTGGTCACAGAGTGAGTAGCACTACTTGGAAACTTATTAGAAATGCAGATTCCCAGTTCCCACCTTGAAATACCTAATCAGAGATGCTTAGGGTGGGGTACATAACATTATCTCTCCAAGCTTAAATGTTGGCACTTATAAACCCAGAAGAATAACAGTATCTCTATCTCAGACTCTCCAAGACATACTGGTAAGGAGTCCTGTTGCTATCACAGAAAACTTGAGACTGGGAAATTTATGAAGGAAAGAAATTTGTTTCACTCAGCATTCTGTAGGTTGGAAGCCCAGAATCTACTCAGTTCCTGATAAGGGCCTTGGGCTCTGTTGTAACATGGTAAACAAGCAGTAAGGTGAGCAAGTATGAGCAGAAGAGACCAAACTAGGGAAGCTTCTCTTTGTAACAACCTGCTTTCAAGATTACTGATCCAATCTTGAGACAATGATATCCATCTCTCTTAAAGATTTAATTATTATAAAGTCCCCAGAAATCAACAAAGCAATAAAAGCAATATAATGTCAACATCAATTTGAAGGGGGAAAGTCATATTCAAACCATAGCAAAGGGTTAAATGAGATATGCATGCAAACTACTTAGCACAGTGCTACTAACGTAGAGTGAGAGCTCAATAAAAACTAGCTGTGGTTGCTATTACAAGTATTAGTGTCTTCAAAGCTCCTGCCCTATGCAAGTCTTTGAAAGAAGCTTTTCTCAAAACTGCACAAACGCTTCTTGTTGGACTTTTCAAAATGCCACATTTGGCTCAGATTCCCCATGGACTGAAAAGTGCAGAAGTTCCATTGTACAAGGTGTCATGTGGATACCTTGGCCAGCTCTAGAACTCATTCTGGGGGAGGCTGTCACTCAGAAGAACATGGCTATTTATTGTGGGGTTCCATTATGGATTCTGATCTATATAAGTCAGTCCAACAGTCAGAAAGACTAGCTTTCCCACCACCACCTGAAATAAGGAAATGGCTTTGGTGCAGATAAAGCAAAAAAAAAATAGCAGATAGGATTCAAAAATACTTCACTTATGACTGGAAGTAATGAAGACACCAGGGGAGGGAAATAGAGTCAGCTCTGGGTGGCCTTGCAGTGGTGGCAGGGAAGTATCTGTACCAAATAGTGGAGGCAGAGGAGAATATCATGTTTGGGGGCCTCTGGCAAGAAGTCAGTGAGTCTCACTGGTTTGGCTGGAAAGGGGAAAATAGAATTGAAATTTGCCTCCATGCACTGCTAATTTTAATAATCAATATGCGAAGTAGGGCAGCACTCAACTGGAGACAATGGCCTTCAGCAGAGCTGGGCTTTGCTTTCTTCTCTTTTCCCACTAAGGATTTTCTTTCTGGTTACATCTCCTGAGTCTCCCCTGCTGGGCCCAGCATCCAAACCCCATCTTTGCCCAAGGGTTCCAGTCTTCATCAGCCAACATGAAATTGTGTGATAGTGCAGCCATCTGCAGTTTGCAAGGATTGACAACAAATGCCTCCGGAGTGAGGGGTTTATAGGGAAATGTGTGGGCAACAGCAGGTGTCTGAGACTCACAAAGACCAAGGTTATTACTTCATTTGAAAGACTTAATTGAACACATGCAGCATAAAGTGAATTGCACTGATAAAATAAATTATGCACATGATATAAATATGTGACACATACATCATCTGTCTGACCTAAATGAATGATAACAATACCCGCAGTGACCACAAAGTGTATTTCATTTGCTGTGGCTTCAAGAGGACTCTGGCTACACCTCCTCCCACTTGCTAAGGAGGTAGCTGCTTCTTGAGAACCGTCAGGTGCAAGGGCAGGAGACCTGATGTTGCTCACCGTGGTCCTGACATGGACTTAGAGAAAAACCAGACCAAACATCTCCAAAACTGATAACCAACTGAGGAAGGCAGTGCATTCGCTGGTGCCAAGTCTTTTCAAAGGTCAAAATTCCCAATCTAACAATGATCTCTGGTGTTTTAAGAAACCCATTCATCAAGAAGTCTGAATCCCATCTTTGTTACTTTTACCTGCACGATCTTGAACTTGTCGTTAATGTCACTGCACCTCAGTTTCCTCCTTTGAAAAATGGGGCAACTATAGTTTGTACCTCTGTTTTACAACCTTAAAATGGAACTCACTGTGTTTTTGTAAGGATAAAATGAGTTAATTCATTGATGCCATTATTAAGCCAAGTAAATGATCAATAAATATTAGCTCCATAGTTAACTGCTTACCATTTATAAATGTACTTGTGGGAAAATGGATGGATGGAGAGAAGTAGGTAATAGGTAGAGAAAGAAAAGAAGCGAGAAAGGGAAGGAGGAAGGGAGGGAATAAAAATGAAAAGGAAGAAAAGAAGGGAGGAATGGAGAAAGGAAAGAAGAAAGGTAAGGAGGAAGAAATACTGAAAGAGGTATTAATAGTGATGGCGTTATGTGTAGCTTTTATAGTCTTTGAAGTTTTTAATATCCTCTGAGGTTTTTGCACTTGGCATACACTGCTTTAGTAATGAAGTAAAAGTCACCGCATATATTATGGTAAATTATGCAATGTCCACACACCTGGATTCCAACTTCAGTCACAGCTGGATGACACTGTCTTCCCTTCCTACCATCTTGTGGGCTTGGGCAGGAACTCAGGACAGCAGTGGTTGTGGGGTCTGGAGCCATCACCTGGCACCCAGGTGGAGGTGTCTTCTGTTTCCCTTCTGTCTGCTCCTGTCACCTGAGGGCCACTCCCCTGAATGTCAATTGCAGTGCAGTCCTGAAGGTGGTACCCTTGTGGATGCAAGATTCCTGGGGGGCTCAAGATGGAGCTTGCACCTGACCTGCATTTTAAAGGTCTTCTGTATCACTAGGCAGCCCGCATCCTGCTCCAGCCTCAACCCATCCACTGGCCTGGGACACCTTCCAAGAACAGCAGCCAGACTCAGCCACTCAGGTTCTCATGGACTCATGGATGAGCTAATGGCTGAAAGCAGCCTGGTATGCACCAGGGCCTCATGTGAATATAGACAGGAGAGCCTGGCCATGCAAGGTATCTGCCCTCCTGTCCTTGGGGACACAAATTCCTTCCACTGAGGCAATGGGCAATTTCTTCCCATGTCTCTCTCTCTTGCTTAAATAATGCAACCCCCTTTCTATTTCTCCAGCACACATGAAAGTTCCCTGACCCAGGACCTTTACACATGTGCTCTGGAACACTGTTTCCTCTGAAAGCCCCTTCTTGTTGGAGGTTACATCCTTAGGAAACAGCCCTAGATCAGTGTTGTCAGGAGGTGGCCCTACTACTTTTACCTTCACCCTGAAACTCCCCTGTCCTCTGTACATCCACTGCTCTCTTTGTAAGCAGGGATCACAGCACTCTCCCTTCACCCACTTTTCCAGCCTGTTCTGTTCCTCTGGTCTCATTAGCAGCTCCTGGGTCCTCCAGCTGATTGAGTCAGAAAGACAGGCAGAGAGGCTCAGTGTTCCTCCCATTCCTGTTCACCTCCTTGCTCAGTGGACACAAACTGGGCTCCTCTTCCCATGGGCACTGACCCCACTGTCCCTTGCTATTTCATTGCCAAGCTGGGTAACAACTCCCTGAACACTGACAGCCCTCAGTACCTCATCCTATTCCCTTTCTGGTTTTCTCTAACTCTGCCCACTTCTCTTTTAAGAGTCTCTTGTGTGTACAGTGGTGTTAGTAAGCCCTTGACTAAAGCCACCTCCTACCTACCAAGATCCTCCCCATATGACAATGACACTTGTCCTGCAGGCTGTGAGGATGGTGTTAGCACCCAGGCAGGATACAAAGGAAATAGTAAGATTGTCATCCATATGCTATTATTTTCCTCTCTTTCTTTACAATATTTAGTCTTATTTGAGTGATGCTTGATCACTCTGTTCTCTCTGGTAAGTGTGCACATTGCTCAACATGGAAAGAGATGTCTGGGTCTCTTTGCTCAACCTGAAGGTCCCTTGTGTCAAAAATGTTAGGTGAGGGGCTGAGGATATAGCTCAGTGGCACAGTACATGCCTGGCAAGCACAAGGTCATGAGTTCAATTCCTGGTACCAAAAAAACAACAACAAAAAAAGGTCTGGTGAATAAGTGAATGAAGTTTCATTTTTCACTTTCAAAACACTCTTGCATATTATGTTGAATTGTATGATTATGCAGAGATTAGATCATTTTTGTCTTATAAAGATAGTAATTTCACAAGGCTTTGCCGATTACATTATCCCTTTGATCCTAAGTAGTTAGAAGGATGAGGAATATAATTACAATTTTATAAATAATTAAACTTAGGAGAGAAGAGGGAAAAGAAGGGCAGAATGCTGACTGCGAACCTACCAGGTGCCTAGGCTTGGTTGGACATTTGATGGGCATGGCTTAATTTAATTTTTATGATTCTTACAACAACCTGAGCATTCTTATTTCACAGTTCATATATTCAGAACCTGGGTTATAGAAAGGTGAGAGGAGTCCACTCAACCCCTCAGGCTCACAGCAGGAAGTTAGAAGAACCAGAGCCCAATCTTGACTCTAAACTTTTTGTGTTTTCCACATGGAAATTCAACATTCGCTAAAGCAGGGGCTTGGACTAATACCAGTTCATGGGCTATTGGGAACCAGGTTGCACAACAGTAGGTAAGTAGCAGGTAATGTATTATTTTATGCCCCCCCTTTTTTCAAGTAAATGAAGCTTCACCTAAATTTCCAGCTGTTCCCCACCACTGGCATTAACACATAAGCTCGGCCTCCTGTTAGATTAGCAGCAGCATTCTGTCCTCCTAGGAGCGGGAACTCTGTTGTGAGCTGCTCGTGTGAGAGGTCTAGGTTGCTTGCTGTTTTGAATCATCCTGAAACTATTCCCCATGCCCACTGTTCATGTAAACATCTTCTTCCACAAAACTGGCCCCTGGTACCAAAAAGGTTGGGGACTGCTGCTGGAGAATCTTTCTTAGACATATCTGGGAAAACATATGCAGCAATATCAGTTTGTTATAGTATAAGCAAATGGCAACAACTCCTTTCATCCATCAGGGGGACAATGGATAAATAAATTAAAACATTTAAATCCTGCAACTGTGTATGGAAATGAACATGAATGATTTAAGAGGTGTGCATATCACCTGCACCATGGGGGAAAATAAAATGTGCATAAAAAACTGCCAAAGAATACATTAATATAGCACTGTTTCCTATCAAAAATTTAAAAATACACAAATGGAGCAGGGTATGATGCCACAATCTAGGAAACTGAAGCAGGAGGATTGAAGCCCAGTTGAAGCCCAGTCTCGGGGCCAGGGATATAGCTCAGTGGCACAGTGCCTGCCTGGCAAGCACAAGGTCTTGAGTTTTGTTCCTGGTGCCAATAAATAAATAAATAAATAAATAAATAAATAAAGCCCACCCTGGCCAAATTGAAAAAGGAAAAAAAAAAAAAGCACGGATGTTTACTGTGCATTGTTATTGTTTAAGGGCACTAATACATGATGGAAGTGCACAAATTTCTTACTCATCAAATTAAAAATTGTAGTTGATGGGAGGAGGATAGTACTGGAAACTAACCCAGCGGGCTTAGTGGTTCCTGTGATCTTTTTTTTCTTAATGTGGTGGGTGTCATTATTTTCTAGTAGAAACACCTGATGTGTAAAATGTGGTCACCCAGCTAACTAAAAATGGAGCTGGACATGTATACATGCTCTGTGACTGCTGGCCCAGTGCCGTTTGTCCTACAGCAGGATGTCCCCAGAGCAGGTGACTGTCCCTACTGAGCAAGCTAGGAAGAAGCGGAAACTGTGCTGGAAATTCCTCATCTTTGCCTCTTCTTTCCTTAATGTCTGCCCTACCACTTATCTTGAGCACAGAAAAATACATGAATATAAATTTTAATAAGGGTGATGAGGGAGAAAATATCTTTCAAGATGTGTATGTTACCCCTGACCCTGAGGACAGTCTGGTTTCTGTGGCTACAGCTCTAGAAAGAAGAACTTGTTTATATAGACTCAACACAAAGCCTCATAAAGGCCAGGGAAAAGTAAGTAAACATCTTGTCAAAACCCACCCAATGGCTCTTCTGTGTTTGCAGTGATTGTCCTACAATAGCAGCAGAAAACAGTAGTTATTTGCTTTACCAAGTTCTCTACAGTGTGGCTGGTAACTGCACTTCTGTAAGGGGGAAAATTTGCTGAAGAGTTTCTGGGAAATATTTTCTTTATTGACAAAGAAGATGGGAGATGCAAGGAGAAAGCTGTCTCTTCTCTTTCTGCTTTGTACATTATCATGTGAGGATGTGGCAGCCAAGTTGTGATCACAAGGACAGGGCTAAGAGAATCAAAGAGGAGCTATGTTTGACTTGCAGAGTGAGCCCTGGAATCACATACCTTTAGATTGCTTCTGAAGTGAAGAAAATAGATGATGTTGCTAATCTGTTTTTATTCCAGTGCTATTTTATTAGCAAGCAATACCACGTGATCTGATTGTCCTAAGAAAGAAGAATCAGCAGGCCAGCTTGTCAGGTATGAAGCATGTGGACCATACACTGAGATGTGATCTGCTAAGAACCATAAAGCATGCCAACAAGTGAGCAGATCTCGCAATGGTCCCTTCTGATTCTTCGGATCAGAATCAGCACCCTTCAAAGGCCTCCAGGCCTGGGTGGAACTGGGCCCTGCCTGCTTCCAGCTTTAGGTTGGGCTGCTGTCCCTGTATGACTTCCCATGATCTTGCTTGCTTCTTTCACTGAACTGGCTGTTGCTTCATCTCCCCAGTTCACTCAGTTCTTTGTCATTTCAACACATTTGTGAGAAACACTGAAACATGTTTTCAGAAAATGCAGGAAATGCTTTTGTCTGACTAACCATTCAGAACCTCCGATTTTCACCCTTTGCCTCCTCTAGGGAAACAGTTTTTCTATTCTTTTAACTTATATGGCTTTGTTTCCCCTATCCTGCCCTTTTCATAACTCACACTCACTTATTTTTCTGTGCATTTATACTTATTCAGCCTCAGTATACATGGATAGAATTTGAGCTGCACTTGAGCAGACACAGTCTGCGCTGGACCTTAGTCCTCTGTCTCTAATCCCGAACATGTGCCTTTGTTCTTTTCCTCAAAGTGAAGATGTGAACAGATCACTTTTATTCTATAACTCTTCCATGTCATAAATGTTGGCCAGCACTGTTATTATACCTGCTTATTGGCTCTTGTCTGTAGCCTGCATTAAAGGTGACTTTACCTCATCTTCCTCTTCATTATCCAGCAAATTTATTGAACACCAGCTATGTTTCAGGCAGTTCTAGGTAACCACTCACATATCTCTATCTTCTGTCCCCTTCTCATTATGCCATCTACCTTCTTGCATACCTCCTCTCTACCTGCTCTGCTCAGATTTGACCTTGGACCAAACATTGAATGCTACTGTTTCAATACTTTTTTTTCTCGAAGTTTTTCTTTTGTCTAAAATACTTTCTCTGTAGCTACCCAATACTTCCTTACCTATCTTTGAAATTCTAGCTCCAATATTTCATTGAAAAAACCCCTGATTCTTGCATCACATTAGAGGTTCTGGGGGCTTAGGTCACATGTGGTCTTGATTGTACCTGTTTCATGTCAGCACATAGTCTGCACATGGCCTGCTGAACTGTGGGAAGGAAAGATGGGTTTGAGTAATCATCACCAAGTCACTAACTTTTGCGTCTTGAAGGCTTAAAATATTTGAGTCAAGAGTCTTCAATTGTTCTTGAGCATGGATACCTTCCTCAAAACAGTGAATGGATCTCAGTGTTAAATGAGCATATATAAATGATATCATGAATTATAGGCTCTCCACAAGGTAAGGCACACAAACAAAAAGAGTCATTGAGAAGCATGAGATGAAAACATAAGGATGAGTCAGGTGTGGTGGCTCACACTTGCAATGCTAGCTTTGGGGAGGTTAAGGAAGAAAATTTTGAGTGTGAAGCTAACCTGGACAACTTAGGAAGACCCTGTCTACTTCTCCTCAGCCCTACCCTAGATGGCAACGCCCTCATTCAGTACCTAGGGAACCCTGTGCTTGACCTCCTTGGAGACTTCATGATCTAACCTCAGGAGGTGCCTGGATCATGCATACTGTGTGGAATGACTGTGAATATCTTTGCCTGTAGTGTCAGAGAGGTTTCTATTCTGTTCCTTACCAGGATCTTGACATCTCTGTTCCAGTACTTTTTCAAGTCTTGCTTTAGACAGAAGAAAAAACTTGACAGCTAAAGGACTCATCCTATCTTCTCCCCCTTTCCTCAATCATTAAATGAGAAGAAGCAGCAGACTGTAAGCCTGGGTTGACTCTTCTAGCTGCCTAGAAGGGCATCGGGCCCTTCTCTTGCTTGGGCTTCAGCTGCAGATGAAGCAACTTTTATTTCTCAAGGTAGGCAGGGGTTTCTGCAAATACCTCCTACTTTGGAAAAAGCAAGTGACTAAAGATGTGTCCACATACTGTTTCTTTTGCTGTGTGACAGTACTTCACAGAGTCGTGTCATCTCTGCCTCTCCCAATCTCACTTGTTTCACGTGGGCAGGGTGAGATACAGCTGCTTCCTCTGATCTTCAGGCAGCCCTCTGCCATCTCTGCAGGAAGCAGTCCCTTGAGAAACTGCCTGGCCGGCATCTTTCCTCAGAATGACCAGGGACTGGGCAGTGAGGCCACCAGATGCCTGCTAAGGTACCTGCTCCCTTCCTGCCCATACTCTGCATGGCAGAGTGACCAACTGTCCCAGTGATAGCACTAGGCCTCCTGTGTTCTGGGAAATGCCTCATTCCAGAAAGGGCCTGCTACATAATTTGCAAGTCCCAGTACAAAATGAAGTACAGACTTCTTTTTAAAAATTAAAAATTTCAACAGACCAAGTGTGGTGTTCTGCTCAGCCATGTGGCAGCATGAGTTAGTTACCTGTTCACAAATCCAGCACTGGTCCCAGACCACCAGACAACTAGTCACTCTATACCCAGTGCAGAGATCCAGAAAAGAAAATGCTCTGATATGAGGTATAATAAAGAACATGGTGAATGTTTTAATTATTTTTAAAAAAATGGTTACAGTAAAAAGCACATTGCGATTAATCCCCCTCCAAATACTCCTCCTTGCTTGGAACATACTTATTCCATCATCTTGCCACTTTCTGAAGCAATTATGGAAGCCTTCTTTTTCAAGCATTTTAAATTATGTTGTCATGGATGCCTCAATGTCCTGAATTGATTTGAAATGTTTACTTTTCCTGTTAATTTTGATTTTGGGAAAGATCCAGAGGTTGCACAGTGCCAGATCTGGTAAATAAGGTGAATAGTACACACTATAAAGTTTTCATAAGCTTGCCTCCCATTGGATTGAGCAGTTTCCTCTGTATTTTTGATCACACCTCATAGAGACACTCACCAAAGAGGACTTCCAGAACTGTTTCAGAAGGTGGCAAGAATAATAGAATAAGTATTTGAAGGAATGGTGGAGGGTGGCGGTATTTTGAGGCAATCCATGCCAATTGTGTCTTTTAGTGTAATAAACTTTTTAATATAAATATTTACTGTACATTTAGGTCACTTCCACAAGTTTGGTAGATTCCCACAAGGACATTTGTGATGCAGACAATCCCCCAGGCACCCACATTTACCCTGGCTCCCTCTACTACCAAATCTTCTGGGGTGAGACAGACACCAGGCTACTTCTCAGGTGGAACCCTCCCACCACCTGTAGTGTTCTCAAACAGGGCTGAAGGTAATCATCCAAAGTCTGTAGAGTCCTAGTATTGGCTTAAATTATTGTTATGATAACATCATTCAAATAGGTATCCACCCAGATTCAGCATCAACTTGATGTGCTAATAGTTCTTATACAATGGGAAAACCAAACTGATAAATTCAAAAAAGTAGACTACAGGACCAACAAAGTTCAAATAAGCAGCATTAATTCAGAAGGACAGATTGAGGTGGTTTTGCCAAAACTAAAGTGTCCCCTGATGAACCACAGTGATCCTGTGCTGGCTGCTGTGAAGTCTGTTCCTCTTCATCTCATGCTGTGGCTCCAGAATCTTTGATTTCTTCACCTACTTTATCTCTTTGACCAATTTGGGATACCCTTGCTCCCAAACCATGTTCTGACACTACTGGAAACTCACTTGCTACAAAACCACCCTCTATGGGCCAGATTCATTTAGATTCTTTTCTCATTAATTCATAATGATAAAAGATACTAAGTGGTGCTAATGAAATTATAAATATTAATGCAAACATGAGCAATGAAATCCCATTGCAACATATAAGTGGGCTGACTATGACAGGCAGCTAAATTAGATAGAAATTAATACACAGTCAGAGAAGGACTGGGGCCTCAAGGAAGTCAGAAGGAAAAAAAAGACATCAGAATTTTGGCTGGAAGCACATCTGAAGAAGACCAGGCCTTAGGATAAAGATGCAATGGTGAGAACTACATTCCTCCCTAAGGGATAAGCAGTAAGTTGGAATTACAGTATAATTAGCGCCACCTGGCTCAGGAAGTTCAGGTAGGCATCAGTTGCCCACTAGTGACCGAGTATCTGGACCCATTGCTTCCCAAAAATGCCTTTTTTCTTTCCATGTACTCTTACTATGTGACCTATTTCCCTACTTGGTCAATATTATCTAGGTAGCTATACTTATAATCCTATAGGTTGATTACAGTTTGATTCCCATTCTGACCTTGCTGTGTAAATTACCCCTGACAAAGGGCCTCAGGGGCAACCCGCTTGGAGGACCCTTCCTGTGTCTCAGGAGCTACTTCTCAGTAAACCTTTCTCACTCTTAAACCTTTGTTGTCCTTCAGAATCCATTTTTTCAATTTCAGAAGACACGAACTCAGCACATTTGACATCTAGCAGGTCGGGAGTTACATTTCTCCTATATCACCACCAGATGATCTAAAAATGCCTATGTCATTATTAAACAGAAAACCAACAACAACAATCAAGATTTGCTGAGCAACTTGAGGCAAGAAGCTGTGCTGTCATCACAGCTGGCCCATACTGAGGCCCCAACCAAACCATTACATGTTTCACTTTATTTGCTAGTCACGGTAGTCCTGCAAAGTGGCTATCATCATCTTCTCATTTTACAGCAAGGAAGCTTGTATGCAGAAAGCACCACTGCAGATCTTCAAGCATACCCCAAGGCCATGTCTTGGGCCATGACACCAAATTTGGTCCCTTTGACTTTGGAAGCCCTGGAACTGGAATTGGCCTTGAGGTAAAACCATGGACAAGATGAAAGTTTACATAGGAGAAGGGTAGGAGGAGGCAGAGGTGTGTGAAATAGTGTTATTATGTATGATCAAGCACAAAAATATCTTGGGTATGTAGGACTCAGGGAAGTAGGTATTTATCTCTCCAGTAAGGACCGCATGCACATTTGTAATCCAAGCACTCTGGGAGGCTGCTGCAGAAGATCGCTAGTTTGAGTCTAACTTGGGCAATTTAACAACTCGATGAGATCAGATCTCTAAAATAAAAGGGGTGGTGGCTGGACATGTAGTTCATAAAGTGAAGGCCATGGGTTCACTCCCCAGTACAAAGCAAACAAACAGACAAACACACACACACACACACACACACACACACACACACACACAAGAACCACAGTTTCTCAGAGGAATTTACAAAGAGCATCACTAAACTGCATCAAGCCCGTCTTCAACAGCGACATCATGTGGCTACAAGAAGCAATAGCAGTAATTGATTCAGTACAAAATTTAAACCTTAGGACCACTAAGGATGGTCCTAAATGGAATACTTGAGCTGTCACAAGTAAAGGTGTTCAAGAGTTTAGCTGCAAACAAAAATGAGATGTGAACACCGAGATGGAAGAGCAGATGAAATTAGTGTGGTGTGATGAAAAGGAAATTGTTCTGGTAATAACAACCCACCAAAGGGATGAAAAGAAGAGTGAAATGTCTGTCTCCTGGCCAGAAGATGGGCCAGCTGGAGGAGGTGCCACAGCAGGCGGAAGTGAGAGAGGGAGGTAGGGGCTATGATTTTGTGTAAAGTACTAGGATAGACAAATACATTAAAAAAAAGTGCTCAAACACTCTCTACATATAAGAATATTCACAAGAGGAGAAAGAAAAGGAGAAGCAAAAGGAAAGAAAGAGGAGGAAGAACTTCTGGAACTAAAGGACCAGACTATCTAATGGGTTGTGTAAAAATACATCTGAAGAGTTCATTGCCAGGGACTCATCAGTTACACACAGCTCTATATTCCTTTAAAAATCCAGATGTGTTGGCAAACACAGAGCAAAGGTAAGGCAGAGAGGAGCCTGGGTCTCATTTATTTCCTCCAAACAAAGCTTTGGGTATTTTGGGCTTTTCCTCTGGGTTCTTGGTGCGTGGTGGAATCAATTGATAGTGGTTGGTAAGTACATTCTCTAAGGAGAAAAGGTTTGCAGATACTTGAACATGGATCTCAGAGGCATGGACCTCAGAGGCTGTAATGTGAATATAGATAACAATCATCAGTGCTTTAACAGGTCCCAGGTCCAGGTTGTCTGGAAATGAAATACAGAGCCCAGCTTCCTCCTAAAACATGCCAATGACTGCCTCATTTTGTCAATGCCTATCCAGATGCAGACCTGAAGGAGGCAAGCTTTGCTTCTGACCATGCCAAAATTCAAACTGGTCATCATATCTTGGGTGTAATCCCATGCCCCCTATGATCCTTTGTGACCCAGCTCTTTCCTGGCTTTCCTTCCTCCCTCCATACCAACTGCACTGGCCACTCCATAATCCGTTGATCATAGAGAAGAGCTCCACTCCTAGATCTGTGGACTTGCATTTCCTCTGCCTGAAATTATCCTTCTCCAGATACCTGGTTTGCTCCCATATCATCTGTCTCACCTTGACTGTCACCTTCTTGAACATCCCTAGCTAAAACAATGAGCTGCCTGTTACTTAATAACTCCCTTTTTACTTTATCACTGTTTTTCCCCCAAGCACTTATTCTTATCTAGCACATGAAATAAAATATAAATTTAAATTAATAAAACTAAACTAAATTGAAGCATAATGAATTAAATAATTACAGTTTCCTGGTTTAACTTATAGCTTATCCATAGCTCCCAGCTAGAAAGAACATGGCATGAAAGCAGGGATCTGGTCTGTTCTACCCAGGACAGGGCCAGACCTATGGTAGGCCCTTAATCAACCTTTTAAAAATGAGCTGACAAGGTAATAAGCAGGAATGGGCATTTAGGTTATTTGAGAAGCTGATAGCATAGCAGTCTGTGTTGAGTGGTCAAGGGAAAGCTGGGCTAACTCCACTCAGTTTCACTTCCATGAGAAACCCCATATTGTCCCTGCCAAAACATACTCAGTTTCATTCTCAAGGAAAACAGCTGATGCCAGCACCTCTCTGCACCTGGCATTTTTACCTCCTGTCATGCCACAGCTTGATCAAAGCTATCAATGGCTTCAAGGCTGCATGCCTCAACCTATCATTCAGAGTCCTCCCCAGGCTGGCACCAATCAACTTTTGTTTATGTCTCCAATGCAGTCCTACTGTAGCTTCCTTTTTCAAAAACTAATGCATGAGTAACCCATCTTGAAATGCATTTAACTCTATCACATAACCTTGCTTGGTGGACTATGAAAACACTTTTATTTTCAGAACTCTACCTTTTGGCTCAAATTCCCCACTTCTGCTAAATAAACTGTCAAGAGTCACACAGACTTGGGTCTCTGCTCTCTTTCTCTAAAACTTTCCTGACACAAAGGGCCCTAGAATCTAGTAAGACTGATTGGCTTTTCTTCAGTGGAATTTGTTAAGTATCACCCAGAACACAATTCTGGAGTCTGGCAGAAGCAGTGTCTACCATGTCATTTAGCCTAAAACACACATTGACACATCTACCATATAAACATATTCACACACACATACACAGCCCTCACAATCATGCAAACAAGCAGTCAACCATGTATATGGAAATGATCACAAAAATGCAGGCATACAGGAAGCAGACATCCATAAACATGATGAACTTTTTGGTCTAAATCCAAATGAAGCTTCCAGGATGCTGGTTGGAGTGTTCTGGACTATGACACTGAAAAGCATCACCAGCCTGTTTTGTAGGGGAAGAGATGGGGATTCTTTACCCCAGAAGGTAGCTCTTTCCTTTCATCTTTCCCTGGAAATACCTGTCTGGACCAGATCAAAACTCAGTTTGGTTTTCTGTTGAAATAATCGTAGATCAACTTTACATCAGGCTGTGACACTATGCTCTCACTTAGCTAAATTGTGAGGGAAAGGATTTTTATTTTAGGCATTATTTTAAGGAAAATTGTTTGTGCTGGAGATGTGCTGCTGATACCATAGGAAATCAATGTATTCAGGACTCTCCTTTGAGAAATAATAGGTAATCATAAGCGGAGAAAATTCAAAAGAAGAACATTTTGCTATCATTGTTAGGTTTTTGATCATTGGAACTGGGATAAGTGTTTTAAGGGCAGTTTCTTTGACAGTACAAAGTTACTGCTCCAACAAAGAATGAAAAATAAGGAAATCATTCATCTAGAGTTGGGGAGAGATTATTTCTGCTCTTTTACTTTCTCTGGTCTTTTGTATTCTCCACCTCTTCTTCTGACTCTTTGCTGAAAACAGTCTCAAAAGTGTCTTCTCTAGTCTGCATGGAATGATTTCTCTTAGTCTTGCAATGTTGGGCCACAGTGTGTACGTATATGTACATGCACATGCACACCAACACTTGCAGGGCTGAAAGTTTCTGGGCAAAGATTGTCTTTTGCAAATGAAAAGCAATGTGGCACCACTTCCACACTTGTTTATAAAAGGAACATCAATCCAGTGATGAAATGAGCACTTTTTAAGGAAAGGAGGAATTGTTCTCATTACACCCTAAAACAGTATTCTTTCACATTGATCATCAAAAGCAATTTTCTCAATGTAGAATTGATGTATTAAGAAAAAATAGCTGCAGGTTCCATTCAATGCCAGTTAGATGAATTTTCCCCTCAACATAAGGTGCAGTTGTAGCTTTTCTCAATCTCACAATTAAAAAAAAAAGGTGATAAGCTCTGTGTTTCAAATCAATTCACTTAGATTTCAAGACACATAATGGAACGTCTGTTGCTCCTGAAATAAACAATACAATCTGGATGCAGTACTTCACTGGCATCCTAAGGTAGATGGAGTAACACATATGTATCCTAGCAAGGTTCTGCACCTGGGGCCTAATGATCTGGTAACCCCATACTCATCTAACCTGAACTTGAAACTCTGACTTGGATGGGAAAATACACCCATCAGTTTTACTGCAATTCATCTAAAATGTAGCACTTCAGTTAATACGATTATAAGCAAGGGCCACAGTCATAATACCTATAACATTTTGCTCATAGTGATTGTAGACTCTTTTGATTCAATTATGGACTATTTTGTAATCTGACTTAGTCTGTTTTATGTATTTTAATGTATCTTTTAAGTAGGGTCACAAGAGACTCTTTAAACTGCAAAAAGGGGCCACAGAAGAATAATGGTTAAGACTCCTGTTCTCAGATACCTGGTGTCTTGGTTACTTTTCTCTCATTGCTGAGACAATATACCTGATGCCCAAAGTTAGAGAAGGAAAGGCTTATTTATCTTACAATTTTTGGAAGCTTCAGTCCATACTCAGCTGGCTCCAAAGCAGGGTGATGTGGCTGAGGGTCAACCATTCATGGCAGCTGCAAACAGCAAGAGCAAAAGGGCACAACATTGAGAGCCAGAGCTAGCACACAAGAGTGAAAACACACCTTCTTCCTTCCCTTATATTGTATCCTGGCTCCGTTCTTGGGTGGGTGCTGCACTTACACCACCAGTCCCAGCACTACACCATAAACCAGTCACAAATGCTAGAGTCAGCCCCTCTATGACTGCATGAGGCTGGGGGGCCACCTAGACACAAACCATAACATCTGGACATGAACAAAAGTTATAATCTGAACTTATAGGTGGAGATAAATAAAACTGTACCTTTAGGAAACTCTTTGGGTTTTGAAGGCCTCTCAGTTGTCCAACAAAATGCTCATTCCCAGATATTGTGGAGGAATTTGCTGTTGTTTTGTGTACTTAAGGTTCTCTGGAGGAGTAGCACTGGAAGTAAAGTGGACAGATAGAAAGGAGATCTTTTACCATGGTCCTGCCTCCCTACATATTTTAAGGACAGGATCATACTTTCTATCTGTGTTTTGAAAACTCTTTTCCTCTTGATAGTCTGATAACCAACCTTCAGGGAGAGCTTTCTTTGTCCCAAGTACCTTGCCAAACACTTGGCTCATGTGACTTCACTTAATTCTTACAACCACTCTTTGAGGAAGAGTAAATAATAAATAAGTAAATCAATGTTGAGTAAATGAGTAAGTGCTGAGTAACTGAATATGAGTGGCTACCCATTTGATACTCATCACATGCCAAGTAGTGTTTTCAGTGCCTTTTCCGTGGTCTCATTTACTCTCAAAGCCCACACCTGGTTTCTGTAATCAGGAAAAGGTACAGGGAGTTTGATATCTAGCCCAGGAATCCACAACAGAAAGGCCACAAATACAACCTTCTGGATTTCATTGCAGTCAGTCTTTCTCTTGACCCTGTGTCTGTAACCAGCGGGTGTTCCTGCCTTTTGCTGTGAACTTCATAGTCACAGTGATTCTTTGGGGACACTTCAGATTTTGTGGTTGCTGCGTCCTTCCTGGAGGTGCATGTGACATTTACCTTTTAGTGGGGTAGATATTCAACATGCACCATTTTTTGAGAAAAATGCAAAAAACAATATAGATGTAGCATTCTCAGTGTTTCTGCCTACTGGGTTGTGATCTGGCTGTAACTTTGGGTAGTGGCCAAAAACCCTGACTAGAATTTAAATGTCAGCCATGCTCCTTACCAGGAACCATCACACGCCACCTAGTGAACAACTCAGGATTTGCTCAGTGTTCAGCCCAGGAGAAAACCAATTAGAGGAAGAAATCCATTCTGAGCTTTTAGGTCAGGAAGTGAAGGCAGCATTGCAGTATCAGCCCCTATGACCAGTATCTGAAGAGGAGTTGACACCCTTAGTCCTCACTGGAGACACATATGGGTGTTTAATGAAACTGTCTTCACGGCACATCTGGCTGGATAGATGCAACCACAACCTCCACCACAGGCTTGTGCTAATTGAATAGTTTTCTTTTCCAATAAGACTAACTGCCTGGAAAAAATGCATAAGCAAAACATGCTTGTAATTTATCAAATCTAAATACTACCAGTAAACAATTTGCTCTTTTTAGTGAGACTAGGCACCGTGCTAAGTGCTTTCCACAGTGTCTCATCTGCTCTTTTCTAGCAGATTAAATTATCCTGTGACCAAACTGGGGCTTGGGGAATACACGGCATTGTCCAGATTTCCCAGATGGTGTGTAGTAGAGCTGAGTGCTGAGGGAAGATCTTTGCGACTCTGAAGCCCAGGGTACACAGTTCTATTGTACTGCCTTAACTACACACATACATAAGCACTTACACACATATGCACACAGCTGCACACACAACTGCACATATATGCACACAAATACATACATACTTCTGCACACACTCCTGCATGTTCACTCATATTTAAGGATATGTAATTTAATGAGATACAGAAAGCTTACAATAAAAGTAAAATTCTATTTCTAGGAAGAGAAATTATTTGCAAGTAAGCAGAGAGAAGTATTATTCATTATAATAAGTTTACAAGGGCTTTCTGATGATTTGATTTTATTAAAACTATTATTTGCAATCAATGAATATTAGCAAATCAAAAGAGCATATTAAAAGGATGTTACAAACAAAAAAGGAGGTTTTATCATGAGAAAATAGAATTTATCCCAGGAATGCAAGGGTGGTTCAATAAAAGGAAATCAATCTATATAATAAATCGTGTTATTAAAATGAAGAAAAATTATAGTCATCTCAATGGGAACTGAAAAGGCATTTGGCAAAGCCCAACATTCATTCATGATAAAGCAACAACAACAAAAGCTCAGAAAACAAGGGATAGAAGGGAATTTCTTCAAAATGATAATGAACATTTATAAACAAGTCACAGCTTACTCATATCCAATATTAAGGACTGAAAGCTTTCCTCAAAGGTCAGGACTAAGACAAAGACACTCTGCAACATCATTAGAACTAAACAATGTATTGAAAATTCTAGCCAGATCAATTAGATAAGAAATAGAAATGAAGACATCCAAATGGAAAGGAAGAAGAAAAATCATCCTCTATATAGAAAACTTCAAAGAATCTACAAGAAACTGACTAGAGCTAATAAACGCAGCAAAGTTTCAAAATACAAGATGTACAGCAGTGAGTTCTCAGTTTACCAAATGTGGTCTACAGACTTAGTGCAACCCCTATCAAAATTCCTTCATTGCATAAATGGAAAAGCCAGTCCTCAATTCCATATTGCGAGGGACCCAGAATATCTAAAATAATCTTGAAAAAGAAGAACAAAATCAGAGAATTCCCATTTCTGTGTTTTAAAACTTACCATATACCTATGATAAGCAAAAGAGTGTGATAGTGACATCAGGATGACATGCAGACCAATGGAACAGAAATGAGAGTGTGAAGTAAAACTGGTCCATCTGTAATCAATTGATTTTTGACAGGGCTACAAAATCCATTATCTGAGGAAAAGGAAGCCTTGGTTGGTGCTGGGAAAACTGGATTTCCACATATAAAAGATTAAAGTTGGACCCAGTCCTTATACTATGTGAAAAGTAAATTAAAAATATATCAGTTGCTTAAATGTAAGAGCAGAAAGCATAATACTCTAGGGAGAAAACACAGGGGTAAAAGTTTATAATCTTGGATTTGGGAGTAGATTCTTAGAAATGATAATGAAAGTATTAACAAAAAGAATAAACTAAGTAAATAGTGTGCATGTGTGTGCGTGTGCATGTGCATATGTGTGTGTGTTATTTCCAGGATTAAAGGCAGATAAACAAGAATGATAACTTTTTAGAGTATTTCATCTGGCATCTTGAATATAGCCAAGATGTAAGACAATACTAAGAAAAACTATAGATTGCTTTCAGTATATTGACATCTTAACGATATTAAATCTTCCAATCCACAAAGACTATTTCTCCATTTACTTAGTGTACTGAAACACAGAAAATAAGAAGCAGTTTGTTCTTGATCTCATAGATAAGAAATGAGAAACATGCCTATGGGAATCCAGGTGCTTGAACTCAAATTTAAGTTCTTTCTCCCAGGAATGCTAGGACAATTACTCATTTGTAATTTGTAATAATTCAGGGAAAGAATAGCCTCTAGTTTACTGTGCTCTGGGGAAAATTTTCTTACAAAGTAGTGCAAACAGTGTGGGGGAAAAGTGGTGAAGAAAATGCTTAAACTACTTATAATCAAATTGCTTTTAAGCACACTTCAGCACTTCAGGTGAATTCATTTATATATTAAGAATGAGTACGCTAACTGCAAGCCATTCTTGTGTAATCTTGAGGAATCTCTACCAAGCAAACCTCATTTGAATTACTCTCTTCCTGTAGCAAACATACAGTACTTAAGACTTACTGAATTTTGGCACTAAATCTGGATGCTTACTATTTTTTTTTATAAGAATGGAATACATTTGAGGTAGAATCAGAATGGGACCAAGTAGTATTTGTTGGATGCCTACTGTGTGCCAAACAACCAAGCACTTGTTCTTAGCTCATGCATGATACAAAGTAAGATTCAGGTCTTTAGCAGATTACTCCCCACTCTGAAAATAAATAGACCCAATTACCCAATATGATAAGAAGAAACAGATATCTTACTGAAGTCTTGTGAGTAATGATTTCTACATTGTGTATGACACAACATAAAAATTCTTTTTAAAGTTTTGTTTTCATCCCAAATCTTCTCTTCTTGCTAGTTGTTTCGTATTTCTCTGTTCTATTCACTCCAAAAGCAAAACAAGTGTCTTCTATTGTGTCAAGTAGTACAGTGCTGATTGCAGATTGTAAACATCACAGGAGAGGGAAAAAAAAGGCTGTTAACGGAGAAAAATCAAAGCTCTTTCTTCAGTGTGTGTGTGTGTGTGTGTGTGTGTGTGTGTGTTTCTGTGTGCATATGGAGTGATTCTCGTTTCATGTCTTCTGTTCTCTCTTTTCCTCTTTAAGACAACCCTAAGAGATTATCTGGTCCCATTATACAGGTAAGAACATTGAGGAATGGGATGATTTAGTAGCTTTCCCAGGTATGCACGATTTAACAGTTGTATAAACCATAGTGGAACATTGGTCTATTACCAGTATAAACGATGCCAAAAACTGGCCATAGAAATGAGAAGCTAAGACCTTATTTCTATCTAGCTAGCTATCTCACTATCATCCATCTATTTTGGTTTGTTGATATGGGTTTAACTATTGCACTTCAAACTGGCCTTGAACTCTCTATGTAGCCCCAGCTGGTCTCAAACTCACTGTGATATTCCTGCCTCAACCTTCAGCATGTTGGGATTATAGATGTGCATCACCATAGCTTGGGATAAATTTTTGTCTCTACCACACTGGGCTCTGTCTAGCTGGCTCTTTGTGGGTGGTAGCCAATCACGTTCTAAAGTTACATGGGTCAAACACAGGGTTTAGAAAATTGCAGCCAGTGAGCCAAATCTAGTGGGCAGCAGAAAGATAAAGTCTGCCTGGCACACATTAGGCTGATCCTGCAGCTGTTGTCTGTGGCTGGTCTCACATTTTAAGAGCAAAGGTGAATAGTTGCAAGAGAGGCTGAATAATCCTTCAAGCCTAAAATGTTTACTCTCTAGATCTTCACAGGAAATGTGTGCCAATCCCTAGGCTAGAGAGTCAACTGATAGATAAATGAGAAATTGAGTCCAACGTGTGGGACTTGGTGTCCAAGCCACTCACATGAGATCAGCGTTCTTCCATGTTCCGATTATTCATGTTGTTAGGAGCATCTTAAAAATAACCAATTAATGACTTAATAAATTTAGGAAGTATCTATTATATGCCAAGATCTTTTGTAGGTGCTATGGACTGAAATGTGAGAAAACCAATAAGAATGAGTGTATAATGTGGGAGGAAGAGAAAAAAATCAAAATCATTAGAGCCACCTGTAGTTTGAAGCAGAGGTAGACAGGGCTGGGAGGGATGAGGGGCTGGGGCAGGTAAGGCCTATGGGATTTTGGTCCACATAAAATGCAAAGATCTCTCGAACTTTTAACTACTCAAGGCCTCATGCTTCTGTTTTGAGATGCACATAACAATGGAATACAAGCAAAGAGGAAGGAAGGTGGCATTGTCAGAATTTAAATGATCACTCTCTCTGTGAGAGTGGATTATTGCAGGGTGACATGGGAGCAGGGAGAATAAGGAGGATGTTAAGTAACAGCAGCACGACTAGTGGAGACAACACAGCCCCAAGCTCTCAGAGGCTTTGGAGGAATGGAGGGGAGGATCTCGACTGTGATTGGGTTCATCACAAGTCTCACTTTCTCTCACATGTGCAGGACTGGAACAGCTGGCAGTGCCTAGGCACCTGGTGAGGAGGTGGCAGCTTTGCCTGTGCCCCATCCACTGCTGCAGCTGCATCATGGCAGTGAATGGACCAAACTGTGCCAGGGAGCTGGCCTCCTCCTCACAGGAGGATGGATTGCACTGGTTAGAGAGATCTCGACACCTGTGTTGCAGATCCATTAATGTCAACCACAGGTTAATTCTGAGCAATTTCCAGGTGATCCAATAATTCATTACACTGATGAAAACAAATCTTTGGAAAATCGAGCCAGTGACAGATAGAAAGCCAATGATTTATTGTCTGGGTAGGAATAAGTGTCTCCTGTTCCATTCTTCAGTCTGTTGAGTGAATCGAGGTGTGCTGAAGAACAAGGCAGGTGTGCGCTCTACTTAATGGGCATTACACAGACTCGGCACCATGTGCCCTTCCTCCTGCTTGTGTTGCCAGGGGATAAAGTGGGAGGAGCATGACTGGGGGAGACAAGCATGATGGAGTGGGGCAAAACTGAATCTGTGTTCCTACTCTGCCAGTTATTAGTTTCTGTGACCTTGGGCAAGTCACTTCTCATTTCTGCATCCATTAGTTTATCTCTTCAACTGGAGTAATAACAGTTTCTCCTGTACTCAGGATTCCAGCACTAAATGAAAATTAGGGAGCAGAGTAAGGGGAACGTTACAGGGTGCCCTGTGAATAGCCAGCAGAATTGTCACTGGTGACAACAAAGGAGATGCTTGAGTGTTTCTTTTGATGTGTGTACACATTCAATGTAAGTACAAAAGGGATTGAAGGTTTTCACAGTACCTGCTGCGTGCGTGTCCCAGAAAATTTACTGAGGCACCCAAAGGCAGGAGGCATCAAGATAGCAAGATTTCCTACAGTAAGGTCATTAGGAAAAAGAGGAGATCGGAAGACTAGCAAGATGGGTGATAGCATCTGGGGATGCAAGGAAATAGAAAGAAAAGAATCCTGAGCTTAAATAGGAGAGCTAATGAGGGGCAAGTCAGGAGCCTCCTCCCACACAGCAGTGGATAAAGTGAGTGTTGCAGAGCAAAGGATTAATATTAGAAAATGATGCTGTCATTAGTTTGAAGTCTGGATAGAGAAAGTGGTTTCTAAACTTAGACCTATAATGTAGCTGTGAAAGAGACCCCAGACACCAAATGGAAGAACTGATTTTCTTTAAACCTCTGTCATTTTAGCTGCCTGCCATCCTTTTCATCATCTGGCAATAGTATTTCTATGTTCTTTAAGGGACCACCCTGTAGGGTGCATGCATATCCCATTTTCTATTCTTTTCAGTTTTATCTTTGGGAGCTCTGTCATAGCTGCTGTATTTCTAGAAAGAAATTGTGACTTTCTTCAGTTAAAAGTATCTAAAAGTGACAAAGTTGCCTGAAAGGGATTTTCCAGGAGTGATTGTTCTTGGAAATGGATACATGCTCTAACTAAATGCATTTGGACTAGTACCCATGGAAGTCTGTTAGCCAAAACTTGCTTGGTGTCCATGGGCCCTCTATGGACCTGATCTTTGCAGGGTGTGTATGCATATAAAGTGTGTGTGATGAAGCTTCTCAGAAAGAGCTCAAGGCTGAAGGACTCATGATCCTGTTTAAAAAGTCGGCATGGATTCAGGGTTTGAGAGCTGTGCTTCCCAACGCAATTATATGTAGTTAAAAGTTCATCACACAAGGGCTGAGTATTTCACGACTGTCCTTCCCTAACTATGGATTTAGCCCATCAAATGTACATTAGCAATGGTGACAGCAATAAGCAAAGGGAGAAACCTGAAGTCATATATTTGCCTGCTGAATGATCACTGTGGCAGAAGTGAGAAATTACTACCTGCCAAGCATTTTGTATGTAGTAAACATGATTGATATAATTTAAACTGAGGTTCCAGGACATTAAACTACTTGCCCAGAATCACACAACTTGTAAGTAGAATAAAAATGCAGAATAAGACACTTGCCTATGGTTTCTTGACTCCAAGCTGTACAAAAAAACCTGATTTCAATGAAACATAGTGTCAAAAAGATGAAATTACCATCCACAGTCCATATAGAAGTATTGGCCTGGGAGCTTCCATACAATCTTGTCAGGGAAAAAATGTGAGCTAAGAGGCAAACACACAATCTAGAGACCACAATGAAAGAGATGGAGTAAGAGAAAGCAAAATACCATGGAGTGCTAGAGACCACTACGAAGCGGCTCTGAGCAGGATTAAAATTTTACTAATTGGCTTTCTATGCTTATCTGTGAGTCTGTCCTAGGCCTTGGCCCTTTGCCTAGTGATGGGAGCTGATTCATAGTAAGTGAACCTCTATGAATCACTGGTCCTGACTGAGGCCTGGAATGGTCTGTGAGGCCAGAGATACCTCAAAGGGCACAATAAGGCCACAGCTGTGGACAACTTGACTCCAACCCCAATTAACAAGATAGAGACTGCAGCTGCAGAAATCACTCATGCAGTCTCAATCCTACCATAAACGTCAATTGGAGATAGGACGGCTCTCCTAAATTGGCATAATGTACTACTTGGAGAAGTCTTTGAAGTGATTCCCAAGGTCCTGCTCATTGCCTGTGCTTTCCTCAGTTTCCCCTCCTTTTGTCCTAATAAAAGTGGACCAATCCAGAGAAGCTTTTGTTTTAGCCCTCAGAGTCATGAGCTCAATTAAAGGGTTTTGACCCTCCTGGAGCCATAAAAATTCATACAATTGTCTCATTTTATTTTAACCTCCACTGTACATTCATATGGGAGATTGGGGACCTAGGTCAGGACCCGATAATGAAGGACAAGGCTTTTTACTCACATCACATAGAGCGGGTCCCAGGGAAGATCTTCTGAATAGTGGCAGGATGGAGAACAGAAAGACTCAGTTTCTACTTTGTAGGTTTCTCCTTTCCTTCAAAGTGAAAAGGTAATAGCTTTTGTTTAAACACATAAACTATTTACTCTTATGCTTTGTGCTAGACGAAACTGAGAAATGTGTGGCAGAGCACTTTGAATGGTAATGTTGTCCTTAGCTCATGTTATTAGTGATACAACAGAGATGTTTAATTAATTACCACTGACATATGTTTGTGCTAATATATAAGACTGGTTAGCTTTACATTGCCTCTGAACTCTTGTCTGCCTTGAGAGCTCCCTGAATATAAAGTGGTCACCTAACTTGGAGCTAAAGAAAGAGTGAAAGAAACTCCAGAATATTTTGAGTTTGGATTATTAATTCAGCAGATTGTTAATTCAGCTTCTCTATCTGGAGAGATTTTGTTCCCCATGAAGGATACTTGGTAATGTCTATGATAGTCCTGTGTATCACAGCTGGGCAGATCTGAGAGGGTGATATTTGAGGATAAAGTCCAGGGATGCTGTGAAGCATCCTGTAGGCCTCAGACATTTCCTAACACAGGGAATTATCCAGTCCCAAGTGTCAGTAGTACTAAGATTCAGAAATCTGACTTGAATTGACCCATATCCAGAGCAGAAAGTGGCTTACTCTAAGTCACACAGCAAGTTAGTGGGAGATTGGGGAAGCAGAGGCTCTGAAGTTAGGAGGATTGTGCCTCTGGAATCTGAATGTTTGACTCCATGTCATCAGTTTGACTCTTTCTAACTGGGGTACTGGAGTCAGTTAGGTCACCAAAATACTATGTAGAGGAAAACTCAGTTCTCCATTTGTGAACAATTATTTTCAAAGATGAAACACATAAAGAATAAAACTAATTCAGGCGAGTGCTTCAAGAATTCACTAGGAACTACAACTGCTTGCACAGAACCAGACACTGAGGCATTAGTTTCACAAACACATAGTCAAGTGTCTCACTAATTTTATGCTTATATTGTCCTTTTTTAAAAAAATATATAGTAAAAAAGTTTAAAAAGAATTTTTTTTGCTTATGCACATTAACTATATTATGCACTTTATATGCAGCCCAAAGCAATTCAATGAAGCCCAGGCAAGCTAAAAGGTTGGATATCTATGCTTTAGAAAGAACTGCTTTTGTTAACACCTGGACTTTAGCCCCATGAGTCTTGTATTGGATTTCTGACTTTCAGAACTATAAGGGAATAATTTGTTTGAAGTCACCAAATTTGTGGGAATTTTCACAGCAGCTATAGGTAACTGATGAAGAGGGTTACTGAATGGGAGGAGGAAACATTTACATAGAGTAAAAATGGGACTGAGCTGTGACCCTTTCATTTCTGAGGTTGAAGACTGTAAGATTTCTCTGCTCAACCATGGGAATCAGCAGCCACCCCAGCCCCACAGCACACAAAGTGGGTTCCCCACACTGGGGAAGGAAGGATGGACTAGGGGTGCTGGAATTAAGTTTGAGTTGCCCTGGGAGGAAGGCTTTGGTTCTGAGAGGGTACTGGGTCCTAGCTGAGATCTTTCTAGTACCAAATGCTCTAATTCTGCAGATGGGAATTGGAGCTATGGCCTCTTGTGATAAAAAAAAAAAACCTGGAACAAGTGCTGTGTTAAAGTAAAGTGAAATGACCATAAATGACATACTAAAGAAACAATGGTCTATGCCAGGATCTATACAACAGAAGTTCCAGTGGTGTGGCAATGGCCATATGTGAACAGCAGGATGGAGAGGAGCAGGAGGAGAACCCCAACACACACGTGATTTCGAGCAAATGACCAGGTGCTACTGAGACACACAGGACCCCCCTTGCCACAAACACATATAAACACCCAGCCAAACTTCAGGTAACCATGTGAAGCTGAAGACAGAGATACATGGAACTGGAGGCACTGCATAGGGGTTTGAGATCTGCTCCTGGGCTCCCACGAGTGGTATCTAGGTGAGATACTGGGGAACAGGAGAGGGGAATCTGGCTCTTGGGAAGCAGAAAGTAAGAAAGCTTACACCATCTGTGTGCAATAGTATGGCCTCCTAAGAAAATATTTGGGGAGACTGAGGAGGGGGCATTTTTGGTTAATCACAGTGGTGGCAGGCAGTGCTAGTAGAATTCAGTGATGAGAACAATATAAGTCATCTCACCAAAACAAAAAACTCCATTATTGTGTATACCCTTCAACTTCCCTACTGGAAATTGGCATAGGTGGAAATCCATTCATTGATATCTAAGTCTGTTCCCATTTAAACAAATTACTTTGCTAATAAACACAGGGGTTTTTTTCAGTACTGATATGCAGTGAGTTTTCCAGAAATTTGAATACTATGAAAACTAAGGCAAGTGCATAATTTATAGCTGAGAACTATAGCAAGAACCATTTACCTTCTTGGAAAATCATGGCACTAGCAGCAATACAGCTCATGGTGTTTGAATCATTCCTTGGTTCCTGCTTATACCTGTTTGTCTTGGTGAGTCATGATGATTCCCTACCCAGGATCCTGCCTCTCTTTATTGCTTGTGTTTTCTAGTCATAATTATGTCCTGTACATATTACAATAAATTGTTTTGTTATAGTTGTTTACTTTCTTTTTTCAGTACTGGTGAATGAACCCTGGACTTTTGTACTGATATACATCCCCACCCCTTTTTATTTATTTATTTTTAAATTTTGAAACAAGGTCTTGAAAGAGAAAAACTGTACAAGAGAAATTGTTCCTTTAAAAACTTTGTACTTTTAAAACTACATAGCTCTGTAACTGTTTCATGGCTTTGTGATTACTTTCTTAACCCTGGGAACCATGAAAACATAACCAAACAGACATGATACCTGATTGTACCATTGTACCAAGCTTCATAAACTGATTAATATAACCTTGTAATTGATAAGCTCACCCTTCTAGGTAATCACAAGAACTGCCAGGCTGTTCTGTTTCACTTTTGTACCACCTTTGTACCTTCTGTTTGTGCATCATATAAAATCCCTAGACCACCAGAGACCAAGGCATGATATTTTGGGAGTGATCTTGATCAGTGAACATTGATGTAAATAAATATGCTTCCAAATCCTGGGTGTCATTTTGGTGTTTCCATTTTCCATTGCATCTGGTGCATTGGCCAGGAAGACAGACTGTGTTAATCCTTAAGGTCACCAATGGTGGCCCTTCAGGATGGAACAATAACCTCTCTAGGTTCCACTGGGAAGGCATATCCTCAAGATTCCTTGAGTCCTCTTGGAGGTCTGGAGGAGAATTCCTGGATCTTCACTCAAGCAGCTCACATTAGACCCAAAGGGAGGAGTTTGCAATTTGTCTGCCTACCTGCCTCCTGCCTGCTTGTCTTCCTGCCTGATTCTAGTAAGATACCTGGGATCACTCCAGTTAGTCAGTCTTTCAGTCCTACTCAGTTTGAGCAGAAAAAGAGCTTGATCAATTCTTGTTAATTAAGGCCACCCTCAGGGGAAGAAGAGGTTTGGAATGTTTTACCTGTTGAATGATGTGTGAGTGGAAAAGCTAGCATGAAAAATAAGCTGATGCACCTGTGTACCAAGACTAGGAAGCACTGGTTGTGGTGGCTGATTGGGCCCTCCCCTGTGGTTCCATGGTAATAGACATATGTCATAATGGAGGCTTCACATCCTCCTTAGCTAAGTTGCACCTAAATTACCTAGAGGTGGCCATCTAAATGGTCTCTCTCTGAGGGGTACCCATCCTTTGTCTGTTGTGCCATTGTTCAAGGGTTTACAACATACACTATAGGGTAGTAGAATGGGAATTAATTAGTTAAAATCTATAGTCCTTGACTGCAGGAAAAGGGGCTTCTATGTAGATAAAAAAAAGGCCCATTCTTCCTGAGAATACTATCTTGGCCACAGAGGTCCTTCCTCCAAATCTTCTCCTTCATGGCTACGTCTATTGTCGTCAGGTGGTATCATCTAATGCCCACTGGAGATGACTGTCAGCAATTCTTTCTGAGTTCCACACTTTGACTGAGGGAAATAATTGTATTGCCACCCCAGACAAATGAATTGTACTCTTTTGACCTGAATAGACAGGACAGAATGAGCTCTTTCAAACTGGGCCTCTGAGAGCCCACAGTCATTGCAAAAGTTGAGGACAAACCTGTGATTTTCCTGATAGAAAATGGAACAGAAATCTCTACTTTCAAAATTTCTTCTGTCAAAAGTTACCATCACTGAGAATCTTGCCTCTTGCCCCTTCTACAACTTGAGAGTACATCTCACAAAAAATGAATTCTCATATAAACCAGTCCCCCTTCTGTTTCTGACAAGAGACCTCCTCTTCCAGTTAGAAGCAACTATCTCCTTTGCACCAAATGAGTCAGCCTCCCTCTCATTTAACCCTTAACATTCAACTTTGACTGTTCCCTGAGAGGAAGATGATGCCTGAATCAGGCTGAGACAGATAACCATAGTCCTGAAGTTCAAAAAACTCTCCTCCCAGAGGTGTAGACTAAAGACTTGCCTCTGGGCCTACATCTGATCAACCACATCAACTCACTGTGAGCCCTATTGCTAAGAGATGTCACAGAAACCAGAAACAGGAATTCAGCCACACATCAGCCAAATGGATTCTTCATCACCTTGGGCAAGAGCTCTGTGCTGTCAACAACACAGAAAAGATGCCTTCTTCTGCTTGTGGGTTGCTCCCAAAAGACTCTTCAAGTGGCAAAATCCTGAGACAAAAAGCTAGCTCACTTGGTCTCAATTGCCATAAAAGGGTTAAAAACTCCATACTATTTTCAGAGAGGCTCTGATGACAGATTTGGCTCTGTCACAGTCCCCTGGGCAAACAGCATAGATTGTCCAACTAGTAAAATACACCTCTCTTGCCTGCACCAGTTCAAGATCTCTTGAGTTGCCAATGCCACCATAATTGCCCTCTACATATGCTACCTCAGTCTTCTCTCATCCATAGTCTGCTGGTACACCTGCCTAAATGTAAGAACACCCTCTCCTGCCTTCAACTGGCTTCTGTCCTCTTCACAAATGACCTGGACTCAACCTCCCAGAGGTTCAAAAATTTGTTTACCCTCTTTGGAGAAGCCCTCACAACTGACCTTGCTAATTTCTAAGAATGACCCCCAAGGTGCCTGCTAGAAAGACAGAAAATGTCTGCTACAGTATCTGACAGAAACTGGTTACAAAAACAAATAAACAAAATAAACAAAAAAATATTACACCACAAATTTCTTGGAGCTGCTGGCTTCTATAAAATCTGGATCCTTGAGTTCACAAAACAATGATGCTTTCTCAAACTGTCTGCCCCTTGGAGTTCCCAGTGGCCTACCTGTACAAATACTTGGCCACTGTCCTTCTTATTGAAAAAACAAGCTGACAAGCTCAAGTTAGGCCAAGACCTAACTTTCCAGTTACCACATGTTATGCTGGACCTCATCCAGTACCCAGGACTCTTAAGCAAAAATCCTTGCCTGACTCTTATGGAAATAAAACCACTCAATTGTGCCACATACCTGCCCACAGAGCTGGGCCCAGCAGACTATGATTGCCTGGACTGCCTGATAAACTGTTCTAGAGCCAATCAGATTAAAAAAAACAACTCCTTTGAAGGGTGCTGAATACACCCTGTTTACAGATGGAAGTAACGCTGTTAGGAATGTAGTCTGACAGGCTAGGAATGGAGTATGATGGCTAGAAATGCTGTGGTCACCTTTAACAAAGGAGTTTTGGCCAAAGCTCTCTTGCTACTGATTCCTGCTATTGTTTGAAAACCTTCAACCAATGCAAAATAATTCAATTCAGAGGGCCAAGCCCCCTTTGGGGATCTGACTGACTGAAACATCAATCCCAGCCAGAAAACCTTTACTGAGTATTCCCAGAAGATCAGAGCCAGACCTGCCCCAACTGTTTGTTCTGCAAGCTCAAGTCACAGTGCTGGCACCCATAGGCCTGCAGCCAGCTCAGGTTTCAACATCTGTGTCATTGGCCCTGACCTCATGCAGTATGGTGAACTCTCAGTCAGACTTGTTATTTTAAACTGTCTTCTTCATCTAAAAAACCTAAAGTTATCAGTTATAATTATAAAACATTTATTGTTATTAATGTGCTGATATTTAATGTTGTTGGAGACAAAACTGCCACAACGCAAGCTCTTGTTGAGCTTTGTCTGGTAAAAACTGACACCTGGAAGGTAATTCAGTTCAAAGTCCTGATGGAGAAGAACTAGTCTTTCCAAATTATTACCATTTCAGACACATAGACCCCCTCTAGTCAAAAAGGGCCCAGAGGACCCCACAGGGAGTCTTCTCTGGCAGCCTTTGATTTCTATCTGTGCCTTTTAGACAAATTCAGACACACAAGCTGCCTCTCCTGGGAATGTCTGTCAGTAGCCTTCTATCAAGGGGAGCCCAATGATGATAAAAACAGACCACCTTAAATCACCCCTCAATTAGCTGAATAAGAACAACAAAGAAGAGTTTGCAGTGCCCTAGGAGAAAACTGGTGTTTCTATGCTAAGAAGTCCAAAATAGTCCACAAAGTTCTACAACAGTTAGCAGAGAGGTTAAATAACCTGACTCAAGAATGAAACTAGAAACAAGGATGATCCCAAGGTCTATCTTACTTAAGACCATGCTTGGAACCCCTTTTGGGACTCCTGACAGTCTTATGCTAATTCTCCTGATAGGGGCCTGCCTGATTAATTGGATTACATAAGATAAGGGCTGCCCTTCTTATGCAACTTTAGAGATAGAAAGAACAGCCTCTGAATTGAAAGAGATTTTTAGGAGTAATGACAAGAGAGGGAAAAGAAAGGGAAAAATTGCACAAGAGAAATTGTTCTTTTTAAAACTTTGTCCTTTTAAAACTACCTAGCTCTGTAGCTGCTTCATGGCTTTGTAATTACTTTCTTAACCCCTGGAACTATGAGAGTGTAACTGCATATACAGGATGCCTGATTGTACCAATGTACCAAGCTTCATAAACTGATGATCATTAATCTACCCTTGTAATTGATGAGCTCACCCTGCTAGCTAATCAGAAGAACTGCAAAACTGTTTTTGTTTCACCTTTGTACTTCCTGTTTGTGCATCATACAAAAGCCTTAGACTGCCAGAGTTCAGGGCCTGATATTCTGAGAATGATTCTGATCAGCGACTGTCAGTATAAATACATCTGCCTCCAAATGCTGTGTTTCTACTTGCCATTGCAGTCTTACTATGTTGCTAAGTTGCCCAGGCTGGGCTGAAACTTTCAATCCTACTGTCTCAACCTCCCAGGAAGCTGGGTTCATAGGCTTGTGTCAATACACCTAGATGCTTTGGCTCTTCTTATTTTTTATCTAGTGTGGCATTTTAAATTAGTATAGGTAGTTTCTACAAGCTGCAATTTTCATTTCAGAGTAGTAAGGAATACATTATGAATTGTTGATTATAAAAAGGCCTTTGAATTAGCTAAGACTGACAACTATTGGCTTGGCATCTCAAAGTGCTGTCTTTGCTACTGCAAAGGAATGGACAGATTTTGCCAGCCAGCCAGGGGAACAGCAAGGAAGCTGTCTGTCTATTGTCTGTCTGAATCCTTTGGATGAAAGGGAAGAAAAATGTCACCTGTGATAGAGTTAACCTCCAGATCATTGGTGCATCCCACAGGATGGAGGAGCTGCAGGCTAGGAAACTGACACAGACTCTTTGAATGTAGCTGGGGGCAGAAAGAAAAGGAGGCAGACAGGAGAACCAAAGGGTGCTGTGCCCTCTCCAGGGCTATCTGTCATTCTGGAGGAGTTGGAGAAGCAGTGTGCTCTCTCTTGCAGTATCTTCTTACTAGCCTGAAGTTCAACAAGGAACAGTTTCAAAGGCTTAGTGGAAAGGCACAGAAATGGGTAATTCATGAGAACCCAGCCCAGAGGATATAGAAGAAACTCCAGCTGCAAATTCATTTTCTAGCAAGTAAAAAGGTTATTTGATGCTCTACACCTCATTTTCTTTATGCAAAACTCAGCCAGGAGAACCAACTTGGCCTGGCCCCAATTGATTCTCATCTGAGAGAGGCTCCCTGACTGCAGCAGACATCAGCCAAGACTGGAGACCTTCATATTCTGCAAGGATGGAGAGGAGCATGCTACTGGCATGCAGGGCATGGAGACTCAGGAGCTTGCTGAGCATCTTGCAGGACACTGCACAGACCCCCATGACAAAGGAGTATGTGACTCCCAAAAGTTAATGAAGCTGAGCCTGAGAAAGCCCAGCTTCAGGAGCAAATGACATGAGATTATGCTGGACACAAACTGTCAGGGCTCCTACTCCAAGTGGGGGCTCAGGACATAGCTCCAGAGTTTGATCACCTATCAGCATTGCTGTTTCCAATCCTGCAAAGGGAGAGACCACTGCTGCCACCATCACCACCAGTACTTGCTATGGCATTCATTCCACTGTCCCTGTTGGGATTACTATTGGAGACTGGTTGGCATTGAGAGTTTAACTGGCACTATCTGTGTCCAGGGCTTTCCATGGACTGACTCCAACTCCACGAGGGAGTCTTCACTGTCATTTGACACAGACGAAAGTAAATGTGTGTATGTGAGGGGCCCACCAGAGGGAGCACGCCTGTGCCCACCATTTACATAACTGTTCACAGGGGCTTTCAAAAGAGTAATTATCCATTATTAATTTTCCAGCTCTTTTGAGGTATGACTGACAAACAAAATTATATAAATTTAATCTGTACTGTGTGAAGATTTGGAATACACATATACTGTGAAATGACTGCCACAATCAAGTTAGTTAACACCTTTTTCCTTTTTTTTTTTTTTTTTTGTGAGAATGTTTAAGGTCTACTCTCCTAATAAATTTTAATGCACAATGTAAGGTCATTAACAACAATCACCATGCTGTGTATTAAGTCCCCAGAAATTATTCATCTGATGAGTGAAAGTTTGCACCCTTGAACCAACATTTTCCATCTTCCCATCCCCAGCCCATTCTGCTTTCAGTTTCTGTGAGTTTTAATTTTTTTAGTTTCTTCTTACAAGTGAAATCATATAGTATCTGCCATCATCTATCTGGCTTATTTCAATTAACATGAGGTGTCCCTGTTCTATTTGTATCACCTCAAATGGAAAGATTTCCTGCTTTCTCATGGTTGATTAGTATTCCAGTGTGTGTGTGTGTGTGTGTGTGTGTGTTTCTTTTGTTAACAGATCTTTTGATTGTTTCCTTCTTTTGCTTTTTGTGAGTAATCCTGTCATGAACACAAAAGTACAAAAGTCTTTCTGAGCAAAAATTTTGTTTCTTTTGGGTTTAGTCCCAGTGATGGAATTGTTGGGTCTTGTGGTAGTTTTCTTTTCTTTTCTTTTCTTTTCTTTTCTTTTCTTTTCTTTTCTTTTCTTTTTTTATTTAAAGAGGGGGGAAGCAAAACAGAAAAGAGGGTAGAAACAATACAGAATTTAAAAAAAAATAAACAGTAAGAAATCACTATTTGATACATTACATGTTGTCTTCTTGGATATAGTTGTTCCAGTTACAAAATTAAAGCATACAAAGTGGACATTCAAACAGTGAGGCTGCAAACAGTTCTATTCACAAATCCAGCAAAAACTTAGTAACATGGTTATCAGTCCTACACACTTAAGGTTACATACAGTTATCTCTTTTAGAGCACTTTCTTTTCCTCCTCTTGCTTCTTTTTTTTAAATTGTTTTATTTAAAGGAAAAATTTTGAAATGGAAAGAGGGTAGAAACAATATAAAATCTCAAAAACAAAACAAAACAAAAAAACCAAAAATAGTAACCAGTAAAAATCACTAGTTGATAATTATATACTTTCCTCTTAGATGTAGTTGTTCAATTTACAAAACTAAAGTCCATAAAGTGGACCTCCAAACAGTGAGACTGCAGTCAGTTTTGCTCATCCATCCAACTAAAACTTTAGCAACATGGTTATTAATTCCACACACTCAAACATACATGGAGTTATATCCTTTAGAATATGCTCTTTTCCTTTTTTTCTTTACAATAACTATAATCCATTCTCGTAAACTACTTAGAAGTTCTACACATGTATAAGTCTCTACACATATGTATTAGAGGGAGAAACAAATCAAAACAAGTCAGTAATACAAATTCCTAGAGAAACACAAAATGAAAAGAACATACAAAAACACAACATTAGGTAATCTATGGTAGTCACTATGATGTCTCTAGTTATTTTCAATAAAATTGTCTATATCATCAAATATAATATAAATTTAGCATTGCTTTACATTATTAATAAAATCTAAACATTGGAGACATTATAGGACTTCAAAGGCAGTTAACAATCAAACCAGAATGGGTATCCTATTGAATCCTGTCATCTTCAGAGTAGTTGCCCCTACTCTCAGACTCAACACTCTCAAGCATACCAGATTGAAATAAAATCAGTCAAGATAAAACAGTGATATAACCAATCTTCTCTGTTTTATCTCTGTCATGCTATTTTTCTATTGTTATTTGTTTACTTTTCTCCTTGACTCCACTCTCTGCCCCTTTCTTTGAGGCCTTTCTGCCATTATTCCTGGAACCCTGGTGGTTTTCTTCTCTCTCTCTCTCGAATCTCCTTCAGTATTCTTTGCAGGGTTGGATTGGTGGTCACAAACTCCCTCAGTTCCTCTTTGTCATGGAAATATCTTGTCTCTCCATTAATTTTAAGAGACAGTTTTGCAGGGTACATCATTCTGGGTTGGAGGTTATTTTCTTTCAGGGCTTGGAATATTTTGCTCCAAGCTTTTTGTGATTTGATGGTTTGCATTGAGAAGTCCTCTGTGATTTTGATGAGTTTTCCTTTATAGGTAATCTGTTTCTTTTCTCTGACTGCTTTTAATATTCTGTTCTTGTGATGGATTTCTGGGATCCTGATTATTATATGTCTGGGTGTAGATCTGTTTGGGTTGTAGCTGGCTGGAGTTCTATATGCCTCATTTATCTGAACTTCACTTCTGTTACCTATGTTTGGGAAGTT